>JANEYF010004787.1:0-43652 GCA_029963845.1 Rhamnusium bicolor | reverse complement strand
CGCAGCGTTACGAGTGCTATACTTCCATCTAAGGCACTCGTACGGGGTAGACCAGACACCAGTGCTACCTTACGTCCCCGGAGATATTGAGTCCGTTGTCGAGAACGAGAAATGCCGGATTTACTGGAACTACTCGTTCCCGACTGTCAGGCTAATCCAAGCCAACAAGCCTGACATAGTCCTCCTTGACCATCAACTCAAGGTGATGTATGTCATCGAGTTCTCGGCACCTACGGAGAAAAACATCACCTTGAAGGAGGACGAGAAACGGACCAAATATCGCGATCTCCGGTACGAGCTCCAAGTGCTGTACTCAGGCTACTCGGTCAAAATGGTCGTCCTTATTATCGGTGTACTCGGAGGGATAAAGCCTACGCTGCTCTCGGAACTGAAGATCATACCGGCCTGCCAAAAATCAGCCGAGTGGCTGGCAGGCCAAATGCAGAAGGTGGTCATTCTGGGCTCTCTCCGTCTGCTTAGGGCACACGATTCTGGTATCTACAGTCACTAACCCTGCGGGATGTGGGGAGTGGCTGTAGTTGATGCGCCGGCGCGACTCCCGTGAGGCGTCGGAGGCCACGGGAGGACTGACCGGCACCGGGAAACCGAAAAAAACACGTCTTTATTTATTATTGAGCACGATAATAAATGGGCGAAGTTCAGTAGAGTATCTATAATAGATACTCTCTGCTCTTACACTTAACCCTAATGTGTTTGCGATTAATATAAAAACTTACATAAAGTCTCAAAAGTCATTTGTTTATTGAATTCGCTATATGAAAAGTACAAAGGACCAACACTAATGTAAATTTGCATAATGAGCTTATGACTGACAAGTCCTGTACACGAGTTTCTCTACATATATATTTCCTGGCGTATCGATTTGTTTATATAAAATGTATGCGTGGTAGCATTTCCAGCTTCAGTCAATTTAGCTAAAAATATACACTAAATGGGATTTCGATTCATGCAGATAATTCCAACCAACCCATATATACGCATATTACTCGTAAATTTCGCCAAACAAGTTGGCATCATCGAGAAATTATTAACTGAACTTAAATTAAGAGTATCGAAAATTCCACCTTAGTGAGTCTCTGAACTTTTTTCTTCCATTTGAGAATTAAAAAAATTTGTTTTTGTCACCAAAAGTAGGAAAATTTTTTTCCTCAAATTAATCATGGGTGTCGCTAGAAAATTGTTCAGGGATGGGCAAAAAATAATATACACGTTTTTATAAAACTGTTTTTGAAAAACAAAAAATAAAAAAAGGAAACTGGCTATCCTTCAACGCCTGCTTCAATTGACCTATTAAATCGCGCATTCTATCTAAGTCTATGGCGAGAGAAAGAAAAACATGGTTGCCAGATGTAAAGAAATTAAACTTATAAATTTTATAATTATGGTTTAATCATTGAAATTATATTTTTATTCCTGCAATTTTTATATTATTGTTAATTGGTTATTTCCCTTTGTGATAAATGTATTTTGTAATTCCTACCCTGTAAATAGAATTTGTATCTATTGAGTAGTGTATAATAAATAAATAAATAAAATGATAAGACTCTCGTGCTCTTTTATGGCAGAACGTGAAATTTTGGTAACAAAAAAATCATAACCTCGACATTTATTATCGAATTTTAAATACCAAAATGGTGTTTAAAAGGTTTAGAATGATTGTGCCTTAATAAATTCTGTTAAATAAAAGAGTTATTGGCAAAAAACTAAAACAATATGGTCGGTGGCTCGCTTTTCAGTTTTTTTGGGATTTTTTTGTGATTTCAAGCCAGAAGTTATACAGGGTGTTCCTAAATATCATGTACATACGCAAGGGGGTAATTTCTTGGCTTATTTCATGACTGAAAGTTTATATAAACATGGGTCCGCAAACGCTTCTTTACTGATCTACAGGGTATTGATATTTGAAGATTTTTTTCTTTATAGCTCCTGCAGTTTTTGAGATATTTAGCTCAAATTTGGAATGTAGGTTATGCTGTAGAGCTTACATCATTGGGCATGCCAAGTGGTTGTGAGAATCTACAGGGAGGATCTCAGCCATTTCATAATTCGTAAAATTTGGCATTTTTACGAGATTATAACAAGTATTTAAAACACATATGCAGACATAAGTTACGATTTCAAATGCGACCTGTCAAAATTAATAACAACAACAGATTATTCAAATAAACCTGGAGCCTACTAGACCATTTTAAAAATTTTCAATTTTATCTAGCGAATTACAGAAAATAGTTTTTAATTTTTTTCTCGGTGACGGCCGCATATACGGAAAAACTACAAGAGACCAAAAAGTTTCTAAATAAAACAGAAAATTCATATTATATTTTAGAATCTGCCGTTGGTAGATGTTCAGTGGAGAAAAAGGGGCATGACCCCTGAAAAGAAATCTCCCTGCAGATTCCCACAACCATTTGGCATGCCCAATGGTGTAAGCCCTACTGCGTAACCTATATTCCAAATTTAAACTAATCATCTCAAAAACTGTAGGAGCTATAAAAAAAAGTCTTCAAATTTCAACACCCTGTAGATCAGTAAAGAAGGGTTTGCGGACCTATATTTATATAAACTTTCAGTCATGAAATAAGCCAAAAAATTACCCCCTTGCGTATGTACATGATATTTAGGAACACCCTGTATACACAATAGTAAAGACATTTCTGAAGGAATTAGTTTGTCACGAATTTGTTTCAGGATCAACCCTAATTTCACTGGTCTACACAGACAAAATTTAAAAATAAATGGCGACCTTGTTAAATAACTTTTTATAAAAAAATATGCCCACATATTAGTTTTTTATTTGAAATTCTAGAAGATTACATCATTTTAATAATTAATATTAAATACGTATTTAAAATGTAATTTTGTACCAATTTGATGTGAATTGATTTTTGATGGATCCGCATCGAAAAAAATAAATTGTTTTTCAGCGACATAAAGTACGGCTGCGGAAAACAGATAGGGACGTGACGTCACTGAAACCCAGGCAACGCGGTGTTCTTACAGCGTTTTCATTAAACAAAAATTTTTAATAAAATTTAATTTTAAAAAAAGACTGGCCAATTTCTATATAAAAATTATAATATGTATTTAAAGTAAAGCAATGAATTAAATAACTAATACACTAAATAAAAATGATTGAAATATGTACAGGGAGGGGCAATAGTGCGTCGGACCTCGATATCTCGAGTTCTACGATAGCTAGAAATTTTTTTAAAAAATTGCATGTAAACTAGATAAAAAAAGTCTGTAACTGGAAATTATTTTCGAACATACAAGGCGAGCCAAGACGAAATTACAGGACCAAGTGCTTTTTTTTTAAATGGATATTAAAAAAATCACCACAGTCACAATTATGGGTTTTAAGAAAAACTTATGTGAATACCAGTTACGAGACATCTAATTAATATTTTTGAATCATTTTCATTTCCTATAAATGTACAGGGTGGCCAAAAAATTAGTATTCAATTAAGAACTTTTTAAATTGAATTTTCTCAATTTTTTCAAATGGAACACTGTATATTTTTCAACGATGTGATGTAAAAATGAAAAACGAACATTTTTTGTAAGTACTTCCCTATGGCTAATTGCAACCATTTTCGTTTTATTGAGCAATAATTACAACATTCAAAAATAAACTTAAAAAAAGAGGTTTCTTCAAATAACTCAGTAGAAAAAAATTATAATAAATGTTCTACATGTTGGCCATTTTGATTGACACACATCTCTATGTGCTTTTGAAATGAGGTTCCCACTGTTCCTAAAACTGCCGGTGTGATAGATCTAAAGGCAGTTATTATTCTTTCCTTCATATTTCGTACTGTTGTTGGTCTATAAACAATTTCCTTCACGTATCCCGATAAAAAGAAATCCATTTTTGTAAGATCTGGGGATGTAGCAGGCCATTTAGTGGATCCATTTCTTCCAATCTATTGATGAGGGTAGGTTTTATTTAAGTGGTCTCTAACTGCATTTAAATAATGTGGTGGAGCACCATCTTGCTGAAACCACATCCTATTTCGAATTCTTCCAGGGAGATTTACCAATAATTGTGGCAGATAGTTTTCCAAAATATGAAGATAAATAGCTCTAGTCAATGTACCATCAAAGAAATGTGGTCCTATTACATGTTCTCCAATAATTCCTCCCCAAACGTTTATAGACCATCTGTGTTGGTTATCAACATGCATAAAAAAGTGAGGATTTTCCGAAGCATAATAATGGAAATTGTGCCTATTAACAAATCCATTTTTATGAAAAGTTGCCTCATCAGTGAATAAAACATTATTGAGGAAGATGACATCAACTTGCATTTTACCTCTGGTCCAATTACAAAATTGTAGGTGCTTTTGAAAATCGTCATCAGATAATTCCTGGTGCATTTGAATATGATATGCATGCAACTTATTTGTTTTTAACATTCGACCCACAGACCGTCTACTTATTCTTACTAATGAGGTCACTTCTCTTTGACTAACATGGGGATTCTCAACCGTTGCCAGCACCACAGAAAACTCATTTTCTTCGTTCACAACACGTTTTATTCTTTCACTTTTTTTATATTCGACATTTCAAGTTTCCAGAAATCTATCGAGAAGGTTTTGGAAGCTGCTAACATCAGGAAGCCTTCTTTCAGGATAACGTTGGTGATAAATTCTATTGGCAAGAACAATTTCTGTCTGACTCGCCCAAAACAAAAGTCATGTCTACAAGTTCCGCTTTATTAAAATTCATGTTGTAAAAGTCCAAATATTTTAAATTCAATACAAATTGTAACTATTGACCGACAACTGTGATAAATGCTCCTTTGTACACGACAATTTATACCAAACTAAGGTTTTATTGCTTGTCGAATAACGAAAACAGCAAAAAAAATGTACAAAAAACATTACAGTAAAGGACTGGTTAAATACTATTTACTCATTTCAATGGAAATGGTCCCACTAAATGGCCTCATTTCAAAATTGCATAAAGACGTGTGTCAATCAAAATGGGCAACACGTCGAACATCTATTATAAATTTTTCTAATGAATTATTTGAGGGAACCTCTTTTTTTAAGTTTATTCTTGAATTTGACACTTATTTATTTATAAAACCAAAATGGTTGCAATTAGCCATAGGGAAGTACTCACAAAATATGTTTGTTTTTCATTCCTACATCACATCGTCGAAAAATATACAGGATGTTTCATTTGAAAAAATTGAGAAAATTCAATTTAAAAAGTTCTTAATTGAAAAATAAACACTTATTTATTTATAAAACGAAAATGGTTGCAATTAGCCATAGGGAAGTACATACAAAAAATGTTCGTTTTTCATTTTTATATCACATCGTTGAAAAATATACAGGGTGTTCCATTTGAAAAAATTAAGAAAATTCAATTTAAAAAGTTCTTAATTGAATACTAATTTCTGGCCACCCTGTACATTTTCAGGAAATGAAAATGATTCAAAAACATTAATTAGATATCTCGTAACTGGTATTCACATAAGTTTTTCTTAAAACCCATAATTGTGACTGTGGTGATTTTTTTAATATCCATCTGCAGATGGCATTATTTCAACAAAAAAATTCATTACATCAAAGTGGTTGGGAGATAGCCAATAATAATATAGGAATGAATAGAGCCTAGAATGAGGCTTTAAAAAATGTACTGATATACATAGCATTCTATTTAAAAAAAAGGCACTTGGTCGAGGTCCGACGCACTATTGCCCCACCCTGTATATTAATATTATTATACAGGAAATTTTCCGATAGCAATGGTTTTTTTTTGCTTCTTTTTTTCTCTTTCTTTGTGTTATTGCTTTTGATGATTTTATTAAATTTGTTCTTTTTCTTACATATTGTTGTTACTTATTTACAAATATTTTACAATATTTATTTTGTTTAATACAGTGTGACAAAAAATCTTTCTATAGTAGCTGAAGGTTCAAATGCCGTCGCAGGCATTGACAATGTCAGTGGGAATGGTTCCATGTCTGCGTTTATTCATCAGTGTAACCCCCCGCCCCTGCAAGTTCGGCTATGGACTCGGAAGTTGTCTAATGTCTGTGGTGTTTATTTATTTATATACTCTGTTTTCACCTGCACAACTCTCGTATAAGAGTAAGAGCGTTTGCGTATACGCTGATATACAAGCCTGAAGAAGACGGAATAATGTCGCTAGATTTCATTTGATTTACCCAACCAAATTACTGACTACGACTACCGTTGCTTACCTTTTCGTATCGAAATATGAGTATGGTAAAGCGGATCTACGCCCACCCCCAATTTTTTTCGTAATGTAAGGCCATTTTGCATGCCATTGTTATTGCAAATTTGTAACATTTCCACAGTCCACTCAATGTGTACTTTTACTCAATAAATGCCAAAATATGGGCTTTTACTGGGCTTTACTGGACTTTACTCTCAATTTACTTAAAAAAAATTCTTTTCATTGAAATTATTATGAAATTTCAAAAAGAGCATACATATATTATTTCACGTCTGTTAATTTTTCTAGTTTCGTGCGCAGTGAAAACTTTCATATGTCTAACAAACACGAAAATAATGGAAGGACTTCTATCACCTAAACTGTTTATTCCAATATATTATTTTGATGGACTTTAATATACATATTATTTTAGTATAACTGTAAATGAAATACAAATTTTTTCATTAACAGAAAAGCTATATGACTTGCAGAAGAACGTAGTTTTTTTTACTTGGAATATTGTTTGAAATGTTTCAACTAAAACTTAGTTTAAGATACTATTATATAATATTCAAAAACGTCAGGTTTGAAAATATTTTCATTCGATTATTTTTTCATTTTTTTTTACAGGCAGAAAATGGATATTTTTTTAAACAAAAGAATCCATTTAATAAAACAGAAATTTATATTTGTCCAATTTCCCGCGATATAACATTACAATATATGCCTACTTAACTTCACCAAATAGATGCCCAGCAATATGCCCAAATCACCCGCGACTCCGGCAAATTTTTAAAAATTAGTAAATGAAGAAGTGCATCAATAAAGCAGAAATTTATACTTGCTGAATTCCCTGCGATTGGAAAAACTGACTGGTTAAATACTATTTACTCATTTCAATGGAAATGGTCCACTAAATTATATATTATCTATTTAAAAACGTCTAATTTGACAAATTTTTTATTCGACTCATGTGTCTTACAGGCAAAAAATAAATATTTTTGAAACAGATAAATGCATACGAAAAGCAGAAATGTACAGTTCTCCAAAATCGAATTCCTAATCATGTGACACAATATGTACCTATTTGACTTCATCAATTCATTACCATATTGGGTAAATCACCGGCGACTCCGGCAAATTTTGAAAAATCGCATATTTTCTATCATAGTATTTACTAGTAATCCAACGGATCGAACCTCAATTTCAGTACTTTTTTAAGTAATAACCATATAACGAAACACTACATAACTGATAAATTACACAGGGTACTCATTATATTGAGCACATTTTTTAAACAAAAATTCAACCAGTTCAAATGAAATTTTTGAAAGAAATTAAGTTATAGATTAGCTTTGCTGTTGATACTTTTGTGTAACGTTAGCAAAATGTCCTTAAGTACCCCTGAATAATCGTGTGATCCTTGTATGTCCTCTGAATTGTCAAACAAACAGGTAGGTACAATAATTATTTTTTATTTGCAATAAATCTGTTTTCTTTATTAAAATGGGAACAAAATTGGACGGCTTGCAGTTATAAAAAACAATTTCTGACAATTAGTGTCCAACAGCAATTCATAGATAGATATAGACAGATCGTGTGTTACGCCCATCGCCACACGTTGAAATGAATATATCAATGACTTCGAAATGATTGGAATACACTCTAAATAAGTGGTATTTATAAAACGTATGTAAATAACATGTATATACCCAAACAGTGTGAAATTAAACAAATTCTATCCCAATAAAAACCCCGTAAAGGCCCATATTTTGATCTTTACTGGGTATTTAAACCAAAAAATAATACGTAATAAACAAAAAGGATATGAAATAGAATAGAGATTTTTTTTAACCACCCCGTATATTAAATTTACTGGACTTTACTGGACTTTACTCTCAATTTACTTAAAAAAAAAATTCTTTTCATTGAAATTATTAAGAAATTTCAAAAAGAGCATACATATATTATTTCACGTCTGTTAATATTTCCAGTTTCGCGCACAGTGAAAACTTTCATATATCTAACAAACACGAAAATAATGGGAGGACTTTCTATCACCTAAACTATTTATTCCAATATATTATTTTGATGGACTTTAATATACCTATTATTTTAATATAACTGTAAATGAAATACATATTTTTTCATTAACAGAAAAGCTATATGACTTGCAGAAGAACGTAGTTTTTTTTTACTTGGAATATTGTTTGAAAAGCATCAACTAAAATTTAGTTTAAGATACTATTATATAATATTCAAAAACGTCAGGTTTGAACATATTTTCATTCGATGATTTTTTCGTTTTCTTTTACAGGCAGAAAATGGATATTTTTTTAAACAAAAGAATCCATTTAATAAAACAGAAATTTATATTTGTCCAATTTCCCGCGATATAACATTACAATATATGCCTACTTAACTTCACCAAATAGATGCCCAACAATATGCCCAAATCACCGGCGACTCCGGCAAATTTTAAAAAATTAGTAAATGAAGAAGTGCATCAATAAAGCAGAAATTTATACTTGCTGAATTCCCTGCGATTGCAAAAACTGATCCTTGGTATATCAGTTTTATGTTTTGATTATTACTTAGAATAAATAAATTTTAAATCATAAAAAAAGTAAAATTTCTGTAGCACAAAACGATTCCATTATGAAATCAGGTGCATATATTTGTATTCACTTATTCATCAAACAAAAAAATATATATATAAATTATAAATTTGGGTTAAATATATTTATTTAGCCCAAACATAAAATACACCTCTGTAATAATTATATTATCTTATACCTATATTGAATTTTTTTTTTTTATTAATAAGATACTACTTAATATTATCTATTTAAAAACGTCTTGACAAATTTTTTATTCGACTCATGTTTCTTACAGGCAAAAAATAAATATTTTTGAAACAGATAAATACATACGAAAAGCAGAAATGTACATTTCTCCAAAATCGAATTCCTAATAATATGACACAATATGTATCTATTTGACTTCGTCAAATCATTACCATATTGGGTAAATCAGCGGCGACTCCGGCAAATTTTGAAAAATCGCATATTTTCTAAAAGTATTTACTAGTAACCCAAAGGACCGAACCTCAATTTCAGTACTTTAAATAATAACCATATAACGAAACACTACATAACTGATAAATTACACAAGGTACTCATTAAATTAAGCACATTTTTTAAACAAAATTTCAACCAGTTTCAATGAAACTTTTGGAAGAAATTAAGTTATAGATTAGCATTGCTTTTGATCTACTTTTTTGTAACGTTATGCAAAATATCCTGAAGTACCCCTAAATAAGCGTGTGATCCTTGTATGTCCTCTGAATTGTCAAACAAACAGGTAGGTACAATAACCATTTTTTATTTGCAACAAATCTGTTTTCTTTATTAAAATGGGAACAAAATTGGACGGCTTGTAGTTATAAACCACAATTACTGACAATTAGTGTCCAACAGCAATTCATAGATAGATATAGACAGATCGTGTGTTTACGCCCATCGCCACATGTTGAAATGAATACATCAATGACTTCGAAATGATTGGAATACACTCTAAATAAGTGGTATTTATAAAACGTATGTAAATAACATGTAGATACCTAAACAGTGCGAAATTAGACAAATTCTAGCCTAATAAAGACCCAGTAAAGGCCCATATTTTGATCTTTACTGGGTATTTAAACCAAAAAAATAATACGTAATAAACAAAAAGGATATGAAATAGAACAGAGATTTTTTTTAACCACCCCGTATATTAAATTTACTGGAGTTTACTGGACTTTACTCTCAATTTACTTAAAAAAAATTCTTTTCATTGAAATTATTAAGAAATTTCAAAAAGAGCATACATATATTATTTCACGTCTGTTAATATTTCTAGTTTCGCGTGCAGTGAAAACTTTCATATGTCTAACAAACACGAAAATAATGGAAGGACTTTCTATCACCTAAACTGTTTATTCCAATATATTATTTTGATGGACTTTAACATACGTATTATTTTAATATAACTGTAAATGAAATACATATTTTTTCATTAACAGAAAAGCTACATGACTTGCAGAAGAACGTAGTTTTTTTTACTTGGAATATTGTTTGAAAAGCATCAACTAAAATTTAGTTTAAGATACTATTATATAATATTCAAAAACGTCAGGTTTGAAAATATTTTCATTCGATGATTTTTTTCGTTTTTTTTTTTACAGGCAGAAAATGGATATTTTTTTTAAACAAAATAATCCATTTAATAAAACAGAAATTTATATTTGTCCAATTTCCCGCGATATAAAATTACAATATATGCCTACTTAACTTCACCAAATAGATGCCCAGCAATATGCCCAAATCACCGGCGACTCCGGCAAATTTTAAAAAATTAGTAAATGAAGAAGTGCATCAATAAAGCAGAAATTTATACTTTCTGAATTCCCTGCGATTGGAAAAACTGATCCTTAATATATTAGTTTTAAATTTCGATTATTATTTAGAATAAATAAATTTTAAATCATAAAAAATGTAAAATTTCTGTAGTATCCACTAAAGCACAAAACAATTCCATTATGAAATCAGGTGCATGTATTTTGTATTCACTTATTCATCAAAGAAAAAAATATATATCTATTTAAAACGCGTAATTTGACAAATTTTTTATTCAACTCATGTTTCTTACAGGCAAAAAATAAATATTTTTTGAAACAGATAAATGCATACGAAAAGCAGAAATGTACATTTCTCCAAAACCGAATTCCTAATAATGTGACACAATATGTACCTATTTGTCTTCATCAATTCATTACCATATTGGGTAAATCACCGGCGACTCCGGCAAATGTTGAAAAATCGCATATTTTTTATCAAAGTATTTACTAGTAACCCAACGGACCGAACCTCAATTTCAGTACTTTAAGTAATAACCATATAACGAAACACAACATAACTGATAAATCACACAAGGTACTCATTAAATTGAGCACATTTTTTTAAACAAAAATTCAACCAGTTTAAATGAAATTTTTGGAAGAAATTAAGTTATGGATTAACTTTGCTTTTGATCTACTTTTGTGTAACGTTATGCAAAATGTCTTTAAGTACCCCTGAATAAGCGTGTGATCTTTGTATGTCCTCTGAATTGTCAAACAAACAGGTAGGTACAATAACTATATTTTATTTGCAATAAATCTGTTTCTTTAATAAAATGGGAACAAAATTGGACGGCTTGTAGTTATAAAACACAATTACTGACAATTAGTGTCCAACAGCAATTCATAGATAGATATAGACAGATCGTGTGTTTACGCCCATCGCCACTCGTTGAAATGAATACATCAATGACTTCGAAATGATTAGAATATACTCTAAATAAGTGGTATTTATAAAACGTATGTAAATAACATGTATATACCTAAACAGTGCGAAATTAGACAAATTTTAGCTCAATAGAAACCCAGTAAAGGCCCATATTTTGATCTTTACTGGGTATTTAAACCAAAAAATAATACGTAATAAACAAAAAGGATATGAAATAGAACAGAGATTTTTTTTAACCACCCCGTATATTAAATTTACTGGAATTTACTGGACTTTACTCTTAATTTACTTTAAAAAAAATTCATTTCATTGAAATTATAGTAATAATAATAACACCACATGAAATTACAACCCCCTTTATCCCTGAAGGTCTGAAATGACTTTGTGTGGGAGAGGGCTACACATTTAGAGACAATGGACACACACCCAATATCCGAGTATACTACGATTAATCTCTCTCACAGAAAAATCCCAGTTCCTCGACCGGGAATCGAACCCGGGACCCCGAGGTTTCGAGGCAAGTACGTTACCTCTAGACCACGGAGCCATAAATTATTAAGAAATTTCAAAAAGAGCATACATATATTATTTCACGTCTGTTAATATTTCTAGTTTCGCGTGCAGTGAAAACTTTCATATATCTAACAAACACGAAAATAATGGGAGGACTTTCTATCACCTAAACTGTTTATTCCAATATATTATTTTGATGGACTTTAATATACCTATTATTTTAATATAACTGTAAATGAAATACATACTTTTTCATTAACAGAAAAGTGTGATGACTTGTAGAAGAACGTAGTTTTTTTTACTTGGAATATTGTTTGAAAAGCATCAACTAAAATTTAGTTTAAGATACTATTATATAATATTCAAAAACGTCAGGTTTGAAAATATTTTCATTCGATGATTTTTTCGTTTTTTTTTTACAGGCAGAAAATGGATATTTTTTTAAACAAAAGAGTCCATTTAATAAAACAGAAATTTATATTTGTCCAATTTCCCGCGATATAACATTACAATATATGCCTACTTAACTTCACCAAATAGATGCCCAGCAATATGTCCAAATCACCGGCGACTCCGGCAAATTTTTAAAAATTAGTAAATGAAGAAGTGCATCAATAAAACAGAAATTTATACTTGCTGAATTCGCTGCGATTGGAAAAACTGATCCTTAATATATTAGTTTTATGTTTTGATTATTATTTAGAATAAATAAATTTTAAATCATAAAAAATGTAAAATTTCTCTAGTATCCACTAAAGCACAAAACGATTCCATTATGAAATCAGGTGCATATATTTTGTATTCACTTATTCTTCAAACAAAAAAAATATATATAAATTATAAATTTGGGTTAAATATATCTATTTAGCTCAAATATAAAATACACCTCTGTAATAACTATATTATATTATACCTATATTGAATTTTTTTTTACTACTTAATATTATCTATTTAAAAACGCCTAATTTGACAAATTTTTTATCTCATGTTTCTTACAGGCAAAAAATAAATATTTTTGAAACAGATGAATGCATACGAAAAGCAGAAATGTACATTTCTCCAAAATCGAATTCCTAATAATGTGACACAATATGTATCTATTTGACTTCGTCAAATCATACCACTGAATAAGCGTGTGATCCTTGTATGTCCTCTGAATTGTCAAACGAACAGGTAGGTACAATAACTATTTTTTATTTGCAATAAATCTGTTTTATTTATTAAAATGGGAACAAAATTGGACGGCTTGTAGTTATAAAACACAATTACTGACAATTAGCGTCCAACAGCAATTCATAGATAGATATAGACAGATCGTGTGTTTACGCCCATCGCCACACGTTGAAATGAATACATCAATGACTTCGAAATGATTGGAATACACTCTAAATAAGTGGTATTTATAAAACGTATGTAAATAACATGTATATACCTAAACAGCGCGAAATTAGACAAATTCTAGCCCAATAAAGACCCAGTAAATTTTGAAAAACTGATCCTTGGTATATTAGTTTCATGTTTTGATTATTATTTAGAATAAATAAATTTTAAATCATAAAAAATGTAAAATTTCTGTAGCATCCACTAAAGCACAAAACGATTCCATTATGAAATCAGGTGCATATATTTTGTATTCACTTATTCATCAAAGAAAAAAAAAGTATATAAAATATGAATTTGGGTTAAATATATTTATTTAGCCCAAATATAAAATACACCTCTGTAATAATTATATTATATTATACCTATATTGAATTTTTTTTTTTTATTAATAAGATACTACTTAATATTATCTATTTAAAAACGCCTAATTTGACAAATTTTTTATTCGACTCATGTTTCTTACAGGCAGAAAATAAATATTTTTGAAACAGATAAATGCATACGAAAAGCAGAAATGTACATTTCTCCAAAATCGAATTCCTAATAATGTGACACAATATGTACCTATTTGACTTCGTCAAATCATATTGGGTAAATCACCGGCGACTCCGGCAAATTTTGAAAAATCGCATATTTTCTATCAAAGTATTTACTAGCATCCCAACGGACCGAACCTCAATTTCAGTACTTTAAGTAATAACCATATAAGAAACACTACATAACTGATAAATTACACAAGGTACTTATTAAATTGAGCACATTTTTTAAACAAAAATTCAACCAGTTTAAATGAAATTTTTGGAAGAAATTAAGTTATAGATTCGCTTTGCTTTTGATCTACTTTTGTGTAACGTTATGCAAAATATCCTTAAGTGCCCCTGAATAAGCGTGTGATTCTTGTATGTCCTCTGAATTGTCAAACAAACAGGTAGGTACAATAACTATATTTTATTTGCAATAAATCTGTTTCTTTATTAAAATGGGAACAAAATTGGACGGCTTGTAGTTACAAAAAACAATTAGTGTCCAACAGCAATTCATAGATAGATATAGACAGATCGTGTGTTTACGCCCATCGCCACACGTTGAAATGAATACATCAATGACCTCGAAATGATTGGAATACACTCTAAATAAGTGGTATTTATAAAACGTATGTAAATAACATGTAGATACCTAAACAGCGCGAAATTAGACAAATTCTAGCCCAATAAAGACCCAGTAAAGGCCCATATTTTGATCTTTACTGGGTATTTAAACCAAAAAATAATACGTAATAAACAAAAAGGATATGAAATAGAATAGAGATTTTTTTTTAACCACCCCGTATATTAAATTAACTTTTGATTCATACAGATTTTTCAAATCCATGATACATTTTCTTACTCTCAAGATCATCTGTTTCTAAATTTGATCATATGCCGTTCTTGTATTCACTCTTTGGATTTTAATATCAATTACTGCCTTCCATCAATCAAATTGTCTAAATCCTTTTTTTTTTTGTTTTCCGTCCGGGCATTTTCGGTTCACAATGAATCAAAAAGTTTTTAAAGTTCGTAATGAAAATATTGCACGATTTTCAGGGTTATATCACGACTAGAATATTTTTAGATGTGTATTAATCTGCGTATCAGGGATTTAATTATCCTAGAGAAGCCGCTTGACAATGTTCTTGTTAGAAGAGCGAGACAGGCATAAAATCTAGGGAATGCAATATGGCTTTATGCCAGGGGTTTGCACATATCAAGTATTTGGTTTTCAGCAAGCAACTGAGAAATGCAGGAAAGCCTGAAAGAAAGTGCATTGTATTTGTATTGATTTACAGAAAGTTTATGATAAGGTGACAAAGAAAGAAACTTCAATGAACATGGCAGATAATTTGTATAGATCAAGATGTAAACAAAATGGTTGATGTTAGCCCTTCCGTAATTTTGTTATTGTTATATTGTTATGAATCATTTATTATTTTATTAGTTTAATAATATCGAGATAAGATATTCGCAAAACACTACCATATTTTAAAGAGCTATAAAATTCGTTGCATTTCAGCGATAATCAAGATATTTGAAGCTGCTAAATATTTTATTGCAACATTTCATTTACCTACAGACAAATTTGGGGTTAAAGTTAATTACATAATGGACCTTAAATCGGAAGACTTCCAGACAGGTTTTCAACGACATTATAAAACTGGACAAAATTATATTGTTTTTCTAAATATAGACATTCGTCGTTGAATGATTCCTATCATCGGCCTACAGCCTGAAATAATATCGGCTTAAAGGGACCATAAAGTTAGTTAACAATTTTAATGAACTGCTGTAACCAATTTAGATATACAAAATTCCTGGGGTGTGATGGAATGGGCCTTGTTGCCTCACGCTCTGGTCGTGTACATCATCTAAATAGGTGAATAAGAATTAACTGCTGAAAGCTGCGGAAAAGCGGATAGGAGCAGCTTGTATACAGTGTGAGCCAATCATTTATTTGTGGTGCTAGAAAAAAACTTTAAATATAAAAGTCGTAGAAATTTAGAAGAGGATTTTAAAAATATTTTCAATCATACAGGGTGCAATAATATGGATTTATTATATAAATTTATACCTAAAATTATTGAGACGTTATGAAATTCAGAAGGTGCAAATTGCGTACACCTCAAACCATAGTTTTCGTCTCTCCATTCGAAAATATATTAATGGAAAAATACAAAACCATGTAATTCTTTTAAACGATTCTCAATTAACAGCCAATCTATAAGTAAGGGAAAAATGATTTTGAAATGAGTTTAACTCAAAGACATCCTATCAAAAAATTATAAGAAAACTATTTTGTGCATTAATGGTAGTAAATATCGCAAAAAAAAGAAATATAGTTTAAAAAAACTAAAAAACACGCTTTTAAAGCACATCAAACTGAAAAGTGAAAAATAATTATTAATATAAACTGAAAACAATAATGAACGAAAAATACTAGTATTATTGTGAAAAAAAGCGTGGGCGCTTTGTGCCATATTTTTCGTATATCGAGCAACCCACGCTTTTTTTCACAATAATACTAGTATTTTTCGTTCATTATTGTTTTCAGTTTATATTAATAATTATTTTTCACTTTTTAGTTTGATGTGCTTTAAAAGCGTGTTTTTTTAGTTTTTTTTAAACTATATTTATGTTTCACTTTTTAGTTTGATGTGCTATGAAAGCGTGTTTTTTTAGTTTTTTTAAACTATATTTATATTGCTTATTGATGCTGATATTATAACATATTACGATCCAACAGATACTTCTGAAAAAAAAAATTATTTTTTTTAGCCATAGACGAGATTTGAACTCACGCCCGAGGAGTCCGTCATTTCGCGTCGACTAAGACTTGTACCTTAGCCCGTTCGGCCATCGAACGAACTGAGAATCACGGAATGTACTAACAGTAATAAGCCACTTGCTCTCACGCAGAGGATACGTGAGGAAAGGAAATTATTTAATTCTGGCGATCCTGATCAGGATAATAATGATATAAACTTATCAAATTATTGCATTGTTACCGGTTCTTCGTAAGTGTACAAAGTTTCAATTAAATCTGTCCGTTTAAAGTGGGTCAAAATCGAGTCCAAAGAGTCGGTTACAAACAAACAAACAAACATACATGTGAAGCTAATAAAAGCGTGTTAAAAATAGCTTAGGTCAGTGGCGTCCTGTTTTTTTTTTTGGGAAGAATATCCACAAAATCTGAAAAAAGTGACTTTTGTTTAATTTCGATATCTCTATCCGTTTTCAAGATATTTGCTAAATGCATTTCGTTTTTATGCAATTTCTAATCCTTAAAATACGGAGTGTGCCGTGTAAATCATAAATAATTAAAATGAATAGCACAGAGAGAATCATGATTTAATAGTTTTTATTTTTACTTTCTACCAATAAAGTTAACTTCTCAAGAATGCTTACAATAAAAGACTAATGAACGTACAAAAAATATTTTTTTTAATTTGATTTGTAGAGCAAATATCTCGAGAACGGATAGAGATATCGAAATTAAACAGGTGTCACCTTTTTATGTAAAAAAGTCGCTCTTTCAGATTTTCGAACACTTTGAACAACCTGTATCTCTTAAATCAGCAACATTTGTATAAGGCATGTTGGGCTCAATCGTCATATTTTTGTCTCTACTGTCTCGTTTCGAGATTTCCCTTTCTTAATGGATCACCCTGTTTATAATATCAGAATATAATTCTGCACTCGCGAACACAACCCAAGGAGCAACTAGTAGATGTACAGTAAATGGTTGATCCCTCCCAGGTAACACTAATGCTCTTATTAAGATCTCCAAGGTCGCTTTAAAATTATACAATAAAACTTCGAATAAAACCAAATGATCTTCAAGACAATCTTAGGATCACCATAAAAGGAGCTTCTAGCCAAAAAAGGGCCCATCCTAAAAGGGTCTTGAAGACTAAATTTTAAAACTATATTTAGTTTTAATTTCATATTCTTAAAGAGTTCTTCAAGGAAACCTTAAATTTATGTATTAAAACGTTTTTCATTTACAATAAAATTGCAGCAGACTAAATTGCCTTGAGAATCATTATAATTAATCCTAAAAGGGTTTTATTTCGTTTTAAAGTCGGACAACTCTATGCGTGAAATAGTTAAAACAACGACAAGTCTCTAATGGGGCAGAGTGGTAATATTTTAAACGTAACGCATATAAAGCTGATCAAAAATAATATTCAAATGCAAACTATTCTGGTAAAAATTACCAACGGATGGCACTTTTCTGACAAAATATAATAAAATACTTCTACATAACTTGAGCGCCACCAATATAATGTTTTTTTTATTATCTAAACATTTTTTTTAAAATAACGTCAATTTTTATTTTGCATCTAAGCATCCAAATGCATTTTTTTTTATTAAATTGCATGTTTGGACACACCGTCCTTCAGTTATTTAAGAGGATGTAAAGCGCATATATTTCAATAATATTTTTTTCTTTGGCTATTGAAAATATTCATCATGGCGGGTCTGTATCTTATATAAAAAATGGCGTGGTCTAGATAAAAACTGATTGCAAGTTAATAGAACATTTTAAATCTTACAAGACTTAAAATAACGTTTTATTTACCACTTTAAGTACAATTACTCTCCCAGACATTTATTTACTCTTCCTTTTAAAACTGAGGTGCTTTAATATGTTCAAACTCGTGGCCTTATTGATTTAAAGGGATCTGGCGCGCATATGAAATCCTAACCTTAAAATTGTGCCGACTTCGTTTTAATTTAAAATACTTGTCACTAATATTTTCCATTTTAAATATGTCTTCTAGTTTTCATTCATGCATAAAGTAGGTACACGGACTGCACTGGTTCACTAAATCAGCAATCAGTTTATTGAGCAGATGACGTGTTTTCTCCGATTATGGAGGGGGTAGAATTAGTTTTAATAAAGTCATAAAAAATCCAACAGGCATTTCTTTTAATCAAATTGATTAAATTAAAACCTTTGAACTTTAAAATATTCTTAATTTACTCTTTAAAAAGTAAAAACTATGTTTTAGGATTTAATGTGGAATTTCATTGAGCATATAGGCTTAAGATAAAATAGTTTTCTTAATGGGTTTTAATGACTACATCAAGGATACTTCATAAAACTACATTAAAACCATTTGTTCCAAAATGGATTGTTTTAAAACCAACTTGCTATTTAATTCTTTAAAAAGGCAAATTAGTTTTAAAATAGCCAATGTCAAGAGTATTATAAAACTAGTATAAGATCAATAGGGCATTAGGAGCAAACAGTTTTTTTATTTTAATTTAAAGAGTGCATTAAATCCTTTGCATAAGAATCAGTGGTCTTTAAGAACTTTTAGTTTATCTTCAGGTAATTTTAAAACCACTATCATTTTATTGCACATGTTAAAGCACTTTTAAAACCTAAATAAATCAAAAGTATCTTAGAGTTGTTACTTGGGCTATCAAAAAATTTTCAGATATTTGTCCAGTTAGGCTGCATAAAAAATTATTATCAAAAAGAGAACCAAATATACGTATCAATCGATTACTTCTTCCATGCAAAAATTTTTGGAGCGAAAGGGTGCCATCCTACTAGTATAAAAATTCCCGTATTGACCGAAACGAAATATCTAAATGGACCAAGGAGGCTGCTTCAAGAATTGGGTAAGATAGGGTAAATGACCCAGTAATGGACACTGAGCCAGTAATGGACACTCTCGCTCAAAGTCGGCCTGTAACTTTCATTACAGTCATAAATTGTTTAAAGCGTGGTAGTTCCAATGTTCGGTAGATCAAGCTCATCCTACTTACAAACTTTAAAAGCGCTAACTTTATGTCGATGCCAGAAATTTATAATTCAGTGAAGGTCGCCTGTCAAACAGCTGATTTTAAGTTCTGTGGAAGTTCGTGCCAGAAATCTATTTTTATGTGTGTGTTTGGTTGAAATTAAATATTTTCTTCGAAACCAGGTGTCTTATGCATACTACGGTGAGTAAAAAACTCATTCGGATATTAAAATTCGACCAGTTATGGTTTTGTGAGGTTATACAGGGGGTGACCACTACTGAAACATAAGTTGCTGGAGATGTGCCAGTTGTGGACATGGGGGTGTCCATTACTGATCCGAAGAAATTGAGTAGTGGACACCCTCTCTAGTTTATGCTATATTGAAAAATAATTATCGTTTAATTACAGCAATGGCCAAACAAAAGAAAGAAAAGAAGCCAAAGCGACCTTTTTTCTCCTACAGTGAAGAGAAAATGAATGATGCAATAAAGGCTGTAAGAGAGAACGGAATGAGTCGGAAGACAGCTGCAAAAACATTTGAAATTCCTCGCAGTACTCTAATAAGGAAACTCTCGGGTGCTGTTCCTCTAAAGAGGAAAATGGGCCCCAGAACAGAACTGTCTCCAGCGGAAGAAACCCTGTTGGTCGACTGGATTTTAGCAATGGCAAGAAAAGGTTTTCCAGTTCATAGAACCAATCTGCTTACAACAGTGAAAAAAATTCTTGAGGCCACTGATCGAGAAGTTCGATATGTAACTGGTATGCCAGGCCGTTCATGGTTTGAAGGTTTCCTTAAACGTCACCCAAACATCAAGCAGAAACATGCTGAATCGCTCAGTAAAGCCAGAGCCGCCGTTACACAAGACAGAATAGAGGGATGGTTTGACGAAATATTGGATTATCTTAAGCAAGAAAAATTGGATCATATACTTGAGGATCCAACTAGAATTTTCAATGCCGATGAAGCAGGATTCAGTTTGTGTCCGAAAAGTGGCAAAGTATTGGGACCTAATTCTTACAAAGAAGATTTCTACCAAAGAGTCAGTTCAGAAAAAGAACAGATCACAGTCATGGCAACTTTTTCTGCAGATGGCAAATACGTACCGCCACTGTTGATTTTTCCGCATAAAAAGATGCCAAAGGTGATAGTCGAGTCGATTCCAGAAAATTGGGGGCTTGGGAGATCTGACTCTGGGTGGATGAACTCAGAAGTTTTTTTTGAATATGTTTCTAATCATTTTATCCCTTTTTTGAAATCTGAGAATATCACCCGCCCTGTCATTTTGTTTGTAGATGGACACCGCTCTCATTTGACGCAAGAAGTGAGCAAACTATGTGATGAAAATGGGGTAATATTAATATCTCTCTTTCCAAATACCACACATATTATGCAGCCGGCTGATGTGTCTGTCTTCAAACCTCTTAAAGCTGGATGGAAGTCTTCTGTGAGAAACTGGAAATTCGAAAACTTCCCCAAGGAGGTAACAAGGTTCACTTTCGGATCCATCTTGAAAGCTGTATTTGATGAATATGCCACGGTCAAAACCGTTCAGAATGGCTTCAGAAAATGTGGTTTATATCCATTCGATAAAAATAATGTGGATTATTCTAAGTGCATTCCAAACAGGAAAACTGAGATTCCAAACGGTACAGACCAAACAAGTGGCTTTCCCGAAAAAAGTATTGGCCATTATTGAATCCAAAATTGGAATGGAACTTGGCGAATTCAAAAACACTTATACCCGAAAAAGAAAATTGGTCTGGAAAGGTAGAGTCTACTAATCTCTATAAAGTTTGGCTCTCAATTAAAAATGATTGTACTATCACACCTCAACAGCAAAGCCAAATTGAAACTGTACACGTAACAGCAGAGGTTACTGACAATATTTCAAACAATTTGGTTAGAGAAGGGGATCTAGCAGAAACTGGCGGAAATCAAAGGGAAAATGATAATTTAGAAGAGAGTCCGAAAAGACAGGTAGAAAAGATGAAGACAGGGAAAACAGTTTGACATCTACAGAAAGAATCGTTCATGTTTCACCTGTCCCTCGTGTTCGCCCCAGTACATCTTGGGCAACTCCTGAAAATGCCAGTATTACATTTTATGATAAAAGAGAATCTGAAGGTTTCAAGGTGCTCACACCATTTAAAAAGTGCATTGTATTTCCGAAAACTCCCGAAACAAAAGCATCAACACGAAAACGAACCATCTTCCCAGCTGTGGTATCAAGTCGTATATACAGAGAGTATTATAATGACCAAATGCAAAAGAAGACTACACCAAAAACAAAGAAGATAGGAAAAAAATGTCGGATAGTTCTGATTCAGAGTCAGATACTGTTGAATATGCTGATGAAGATCTGGATCTCAGTGACCAAGAAGATCTGATTATTGCTGCTGGAATGTACGTCATTGTAAGATATGAAGGAAAATTTTATCCTGGAATAGTTTTGAAGAAAGACTCTGACGGGGCAGAAGTCAAATCAATGGTAAAAACTGGTTTTGATTCCTGGAAATGGCCTCCAAAAGAAGATATCTTATATTACTTCAATGAAGATATAGTTCGTGTCATCAAGGAACCTAAGTTGAAGAATAACAGAGGATTGTATAACATACCACATATGTCAAAATACGAATAAATATGTATATGCAAATGAATTTATTGAATAAAACAATTTTTTTCAAGTAATGTCCATTACTCATACAAAGCAGTGTCCATTACCCACGAAAGTATGTCCATTACTGGCGAAGGTGACATTTTTTTTAAATATTTTTTTTGTGAGTTTATTTTTGAGCTTACTGCTTTTACCCTATATAGTTCTAGTTTACATCTAAAGAGGATTATTTCGGCATATCCAAAATTGATAATAAAAAATAAATGTAGTTGTGATAGGCAAATCAAAGTAAACATATGTCTTGGGTGTCCATTACTGAGACATTTACCCTACAAAAAAAAAAAATTACGAGAAATTGAGTTTATTTCTGATGCAAATTTATTGCTTTAATAGTACCTTTAAAAGTAATCGATGTCCAAAACGAGGATATAATTTAGGAAAATCAAACTCAATCTCCAAGCAGTATTGTCGTCTGATTTAAATTGAATTTGCTAAAGACACTTCAACTAAAATAAGAGACATGATTTCAGGGATAAGGAGCGAAATTCCTACTCTCCTGAAAGATGATAAAATAACTCAAGTTTTAACAGATACCCCGCCTATCACACGAAGCTCTATTAAGATGAATAAACTTGGAAAATATAAAAATAACAGGATAGAGACGAAACCGACATATTTGGTTTTTCCACTTTACGTAACATGGACACGATTTATAGAATGTATCCTTCACATTTCTTAGAATCTGTCATTCACGAAATGATTTGCAACAAAGGAAGCGAACAAAAACAAAAGCATGAAAAGAAACCTTATGTTCAGACAAGATTCAGGAAAGAACTCGGGCTTATTATCGGTAAACCACGTCGTCAAGTAAGCAGACATTTAATGATGGCAATACCGCCAGAACATTTTTTGCTAATTATACTTTCTTGGGAAATATTCCTGATGTAGACGAAAAATTGATTCGAAGATTTTACATAATTTTACAAACACTGGCCACTGGGAAACAATAAATTCAAAAAAAAAATGATTACGCTATAAACTGTTAGTTAACAAGATAATTAATTTATTAGACACTGACAATATACTATTTAAAAAATCAACATGGTGTTTACAAAACTCGCTCAACTTTATCTGCTCTTGCAAGCATTTTAAATTATATTTATAAAAACCTGGATCAGAGAAATAAGGTGATGGCAATTTGACTACGTGGATCACGACATTCTGTTAAAGAAGATAGAGTGTTATAGCCTGCGCGGACACTGTCAATTAAATCTGCATTCATATTTAAGTAACAGAAAGCAATTTGTTGATTTCTGCAGTGTAAAATCTTGTGAGTTGCAAGTGAACATAGGAGTCCCCAAGGAATCCCTATTAGGGCCTTTATTTTATTTATTGTATATCAACGACATAGACAGTGTATTTTTTCCATTTTATAGTGCATTTGCAGACGATATTTCTATTATTGTTAGTGCCAAAAATGAAAAAGAAGTAATTACCAAGATGAATGAAAATCTATCTGATGCATAGAATTATTTTATAAACAATAAACTTATTTTAAACCAAGATAAAACTTACTCATTACGTTTTCATCCCATTGCATCAAAATATTCGTCTAGTCCTCTAAAACTTACTCATTACATTTTCATCCCATTGCATCAAAATATTCGTCTGGTCCTCTATTAAAATGAAATGGCAAAAGTATCCATCAAATAACTAATTTTAAATTATTAGGAATATATGTTGACCTGTCTTGATTGGAAATTTCATGTAAATTATATCTGTACTAAATGCGCCAGCAGCTGCTTTACGTTGAAAAGGTTGTACCAAATTTTCAGTAGTTATTTTTTATTATTCTAATTTCGAGTCACGCTTAAGATACGGTATTATATTTTAGGGAAATTCTATAGTGTCTATCGTGTCTTTATACTGCAAAAAAGTGCCACACGCCACTGCCATCGATATACATTTTACAAACATTAACTTTTGTTAAAAAAATCTTTCTGATTTCCAATTGTCAAAACGTTTTTCATGATTATCCTGCACGTCATGGTCTAAACTTGCAGTACAACATACATTGCCTGGAATTATAAAAAGCTAATCCCTATTACATGGAAGCCGTTAAAAACGACGTAGCGAATAAAATCTTGGGCTCAAATGAAAACTCGGCAAATATTTCGTCTCTGTCGAGGATTGAAAATTTCGAAAACACGGAGAATGCAGCTATAGAAAAAAGTTCACAAATTCTTCAAGAATGATATTTAATAATTGTATTAATATTACATTTAATATCGTTAACAAATAAAATAAAAATTTCAAATTATTTCTGCATTTATAATAAATAGGTAGAGTCGTAGGAAAAGTATAGTGTAAAACTCACACAGAATGCCTATTTCCCACTCGTAAGAAAACTACAGCATTCGTCAAGGTTCGTGCTGTAAAATGTCATAATCGTGGGAAATCGGTATCATTCCGTGCTCTTTGTACAATATACTATACCGGGTGTCAACGGAATCATTAGACAAACCATAGTTTCCAGAATTTTCAAGATGTAAGTCTTAAATGTGGCATATATAACAAAAACGGCTAATATTTTATTATTTGCCATTTTTCTATCACTTCCGGTTTCCCCGGAAATTACCTCAACTTTGAAATTTTAAATGGAGCGCACTGTGTATATTCTGACATTTTTGGATTCCGGAGACGATTTTAAGTACGATTGCATAGTTTTAAAAAAATTTTAAGACGTCTTGATTTTTTAGGGCTATTTTTCGTTTTGCATCTGGAGTACAGTGAATGCACTCCAATCAATCAGATGCACCAAAACGATAAGAGAAAAATGTAAACGAGAGATTTTTCGAATTGGTTTAGTATCTACGACCAACCAAAATTTCCGAAATCACTAAATTGTAATTATGTCAACTTTTTCAAATGGCAACATCTTTTAGACACCCAGTAGATAAATCCTAATTTTCACGACAGATCAATTGATACGTTCAAATCGAAAATCGGTTTAATATTAACCCAAATATACAAGTTCTTTGGTGGATAATAATTAAAATATCACGACAAAACGCGTATCAAATAAGT
This sequence comes from Rhamnusium bicolor, assembly GCA_029963845.1. NCBI lineage: Eukaryota > Metazoa > Arthropoda > Insecta > Coleoptera > Cerambycidae > Rhamnusium > Rhamnusium bicolor. The sequence continues at coordinate 18,221 of JANEYF010004787.1, read as the reverse complement.
ATGCCGTGGAAATTGAATAAAACTAGAATCAAAACATCCATTTTGTCAACAAAACAACGCTGCAAATAATAAAAGAGTGCTGTGGAAACAAAAAAGAAGTTTGACAGAAATAATACTTGTGTATTGTTAACTTAATAAGTTTGCTCTTTATCGTTAAATTTGTTGTTGTTTATTGTTTTTTAATTATTGTTGTTATTGTTTAACATGTACTCGTATACAAGGAATGAAAAAGTGGACATGTTATTAATTGTTGGAAAATGCCACAAAAATTCCAGAAACGCCGCAAAATTGTATATCCAAAGATATCCGAACAGACATCATCTATGTGTTTAATATTTTCCAATTGTGGAGAAACAAATCAGGAAAGATATTGATAAGAATCCTGCAGTTTTTATCGTTGACGAAGCAACAGAAATTAACGTGTTGGCTTTTGTAGAAGTGAATCATATGCTTCTACTAGAGAAATTGGCCACAAGGTGCAAACTAGTAATGAATCAGCAAAAAAGATTCTCCAAAAATATGGTTACCGATCGTTTAAATATCAAGTGCACTAGCATTTGTATGAAGATGATGGCAACCGAAGATTAGCTTATTGTGACTGGTTACTTCAGAACAATATCGCTAACCCGAATTTTGTTTCGTTGATATTGTTTTCTGATTAGTCGGGATTCACCAATAATGGAATGTTCAGTAAACAAAACAATAGATACTGGGCGCAGGAAAATCAACATTTAATGAGGCAAGGAACTTTTCAGGAAAAATTTGGAGTAAATATGTGGGCTGGGGTGTTTGGAACAAGAATTATTGGACCTATTTTCTTTTAAGAACTTTGACAGAGGAGAGATATTTAGAATTCCTACAAAATGATATTGAAGACATGTTGATGGACTTACCACTTACAGTTTCTGAACAAATGTATTTTCAACAAGATGGGGTGCGAGTAATTGCAATATATGGACCTGTACCTTGGCCTGCCCGCTCATCAGATCTAAGCATTTTAGATTTTTTTGTGTGGGGTTATGTGAAAAAACGAGTTTTTTATAGACTCCCTCAAACACTTGAAATTTTACAAAATCGATCCAAGAAGTTTTTGCAAATATAATACCTGCTATGTTGCGAAATGTTATGCGAAACACCATTGACCGAGCTAGAAAATGTCAAGAAGAAGGGGGATGCACTTTGAACATTTACTACCTTTTTAATTAATCTTTCAATATGTTTTTTTTTATTGTTAAAATAAATCATTTCGGACAGCACACTTTTTGCAGCGTTGTTTTGTTGACAAAATGAATGTTTTGAATCTAGTTTTATTCAATTTCCACGGCATACTTATTTGATAAGCGTTTTGTCTTGATATTTTAATTATTATCCACCAAAGAATTTGTGTATTTGGGTTAATATTAAACCGATTTTCGATTTGAACGTATTAATGGATTTGTCGTGAAAATTAGTATTTAACTAATGGGTGTCTAAAAGATGTTGCCATTTGAAAAAGTTGATATAATTACAAATTAGTGATTTCGGAAATTTTGGTTGGTGGTAGCTACTAAACCAATTCGAAAAATTTCTCGTTTACATTTTTCTCTTATCGTTTTGGTCCATTTGATTGATATTAGTGCATTCGCTGTACTCTAAATGCACAAATAAAAATAGCCCTAGAGATCAAGACGTCTTAAATTTTTTTTAAACTATGCAAAAATTGGCAGTTTTTGATATACAGGGTGAGTCAATAGATGTTCTCCTTCGATAACCTTTGAACCGTTAGTGATACGACAATTTATTAAACACAAAAGTTTTTGGGTCGATAAGATCTATCATTTCAAATTATAGTGAAATCTACAGGGTGCTTAAATTTTCTGTTACACACAAAACATACTTTTTTTAAATGGAACACCCTGTATATTTTGTCACCATTTTTTAAATAAAAAAGAGTATTATACAGTGATATTTTGTTATTTGGACTTGCATGCAACGTTGCCAAGTTATTGAACATTTTCTGGAAATTTAAGGAATATATAAGGGTCCGTTTAATAATTTTTATTTACGTATGAAAACAAGCTGGTTAAGCAAATATTATATTATTCTCAGTTCATACTACACGCTAAGTATTAGTACCTTTTTTTACATTATTCTATTTTACAGGGTGTCCATGACGGCATGTCAGTTAATACGAACTTCAAATGGAAAAACTCTGTTATATTAAAAGGAACACCCTGTATTTCTTTACGTGGTTGGATTCCTCCTTCAAATTGCTTTCTTTATTGTATAACACTTCCTTTACCTAACTGTTGAAGTTTTCGAGAAAATTAAGGTTATCTCTTTAACCTTGGGATCATAGTAAAAATTAATACAATTTTATCAAGAATGGCTTTGGAAAAACAAAAATTGTGCTGTCAAACTGATATTCTGTGATTTACACGTAATTAATTTTACTTGGTAGTGATTTTTTCTGTATTTCCTAGTTGAGTTAATTATTTTTGTTAAATAAATTATGAATTTTTCACACGAAGAGTTGATCGACATGGTTTATGCATTGGGAGAAGGGGAGAGAAATCCGCTATTGGCATCAAGAATTTATATTCAGCGTTATCCAGAACGAAGACATCCTCACCATTTTGCATTTGAAAGGTTGCGAGAAAGATTTGAACGAATTGGACATGTAAACTATGAAAAACATGAATGTACAAAACTAGTAACAAATGAAGAAAAAGTGTTTCAAGTTACATTAACTGTCGTTGAAGATCCCCATAAAAGTACGAGAGAAATTAATAGACAACTTGATATAAGTCAATCTTCTGTAATAAGAATATTGAGGACATAAAATTTTCATCCTTATCATATTCAACTGCTTCAGGAACTAGAGGCAAATGATTTCGAACGTAGGGTAACATTTTGTGGGTGGACACTCAATAAGATTCACCAACAGCCGCAATTTTTTTATTTCGTGCTATTCACTAATGAGGCCACAATTTATAAAAATGGTTGTGTTAATAGACATAACTTTCACTACTATGATACCATGAACCCTCATTTTACAAGAACTGTAGATAATCAACACCGATGGTCACTCCATGTGTGGAGTAGCTGGATATGTAATTGGACCGCATTTCTTTAATGGGCACTTGACTGAGAATATGTACTTCAACTTTTTACAAAATGTACTGGGAGGATTGTTAAACGGGTGTCCTCAAAATGTCTTAGAGAGGCTGTGGTTCCAGCACGACGGAGCTCCACCCCATTATAGTATTGCCGTAAGAAACTTTTTAAATGTTACATTTGGTGACAATTGGATAGGTCGAGGAGGACCAGTTCAATAGCCACCAAGGTCGCCAGATTTGACAAAATTGGACTTTCTTTTGTGGGGGTACATTGAAGGATTAGTATACAAAACATCACCAACTACAAGAGAAAACATGCAGCAAAGAATTCGACTAGCGTTCGACACCATCACGCCTAACATGTTGCAAAATGTAAGTGACTCATTTCTTCATAGAGTCAAAATTTGTAATTTACAACTAGGAGGTCACGTTGAGCATATTTTGTAACTTGTTTTATTATTTCTCTTCTATTTACTGTTTACGTTCAAAATTACACTTTTATTTTGTTATGTACATACCTAAGGTGAGGTGTAAATTTTGTCATTCAAGTTCAATAAATTTGCTACTTTTACTGTTTCCTTTACGATTTTATAGAAAATAATTTTTCGCCTGACCGCAATTTTTGTTTTTCCAAAGCCATTCTTGATAAAATTGTATTAATTTTTAGTATGATTATGAGGTTAAAGAGAAAATCCTAATTATCTCCAAAAAATACAACAGTTAGGTATAGGAAGCAAAAAAGAAAGCAATTTGAAGGAGGAATCCAACCACGTAAAAAAATACAGGGTGTTCCATTTAAAAAAACAGAGTTTTTCCCATTTGAAATTCGCATTAATTGACATGCCGTCATGGACACTCTGTAAAATAGAATAATATAAAAAAGGTAATAATACTTAGCGTGTAGTATAAACTAAGAATAGTATAATATTTGCTTACTCAGCTTGTTTTCATAGGTAAATAAAAATTATTAAACGGACCCTTATAAATCCTTAAATTTCCAGAAAATGTTAAATAACTTGGCAACGTTGCATGCAAATCCAAATAACAAAATATCACTGTATAATACTCTTTTCATTTAATAAAATGGTGGCAAAATATATAGAGTGTTCCATTTAAAAGAAAGTATTTTTTGTGTGTAACAGATAATTTTAGCACCCTGTAGATTTCACAATAATTTTGAATAGTAGATCATATCGACTCAAAAAACTTTTGTATTTAATAAATTGTTGTATCACTAACGGTTCAAAGGTTATCGAAGGAGAACACATTATTGACTCACCCTGTATATTACCCCTGCCAAGTTTAAGACTTACATCTTGAAAATTCTGGAAACTATGGCTTGTCAAGTGATTCCGTTAACATCCGGTACTAAATCTTATATAAAAATTATAATTGTATACGTATGTTTATCTTAATTTTTATTAAGAATTGAAAACTAGTTATAGAGTAATTTTTGTTACATTTTATGAATTATATTCCTTAAATTAAATATGAATTACAGAAGCATATTTACTCATTCACTTACATATCAAATTTTAGTAGATATCTTGAGTAGCTTCAGAGATACTGTATTTTACGACGATCTAGGTTCTCCCACTTATAATGCGGGAGGCCCCAATGAAGGGCCGGATGAACAAAAGCGAACATTGTTATTACGGTCTTTAAACAATCTTCGATATTGAACTACGGCGTTCTCCAATAATCAAAATTACATCGTGTTTCTTTACTGGTGTATCGAACCATATTTTCACAATAATTTTAGCTATAGTGTGAAAACGAATTTATTCAACAAAACTAAATAGCAAAGTAAATGTCGCTAAATGAAAAACTTACCTAGATGAAATACCTATTTTATTAGACACCTACAGGACTTTTGAAAACTTGCATTTTGGGATTCTAAGTAACACTGTCGTAGTTTTCCACGAAACGCCAATACACTATGTACTCGACGCGCGTTTCGCCTCATCACTGGCATCATCCGGAGGTGATTAAAACTCAGTATTGATCATCTCCAGGAGATGACTATAACTTAGTTTTAATCATCTCCAGATGATGCCAACTTGGTTGGCGATACGCGCGTCGAGTGCAGCATATACCGTTTTGGTGCTTCGTGGAAAACTACGTCATTGTTATCTTCTCATCAAAGGTTCCAACTGAGACTATTGATTGATATTTGAGATATTTTATAAACATAATAAGCAGCACTTTTTGACATACATATGATTTTTTTTAACTTCCGGTTTCGTCGGAAGTGACACTAACTTTCGATTTTTAAAGGGAATACCCTGTATATTATTGCATTTTTGATTTCTGCATAATTTTCTGAATCCAACGATACCAAATAAGTGACATTCAATATTTTTTATAATATAATTTTTAGTTTTCCATTTAAGTGTGCCATGACGGTTCCGATTTATTCTGGATGACCCGTGTAATGCTAGAAAAATCGAAATACCGTAAAAAAATACTAAATTACGTGATTTATGAGCAAATAAAGTTCATCAAAACGGTTTTTGGGGAAAAACTCAATTTTTTCAAATGGAACCATATTGGTACCGTATTACCATTTATTAGTACTTTTAATAAGGAATTTGTTCGTATGTCGTATTAAAATGTGCGATAAATACAAACAAAATTACAGCTAAAGGAAAATTATAAAATACAATTTTATTCTAATTACCTTGCTATACAAAGGTGGCGTTGGAATATAAAAAATGAACACAAAACATTACAACAGTTGTTGAAAATACTGTCCATTAACTTCTGAAGCCGCATAGCTGTTTCTCGAAGAACTTTTGCCAATTGCTGGACCATTATGCTATTAATTGCGTGTCTTATTCGTAACTCCAGGTCTTCACGGGTTGTAACGGCGGTTGCGTAGACAGTATTTTTTAAATGACCTCAAACAAAGAAATCAAGGGGTGTTAAATCAAGTGCCGTTGGAGGCCACCTCACAGGACCATTCGTCGAAATTACGTTTTCTCCGAATCTCCGTTGAAGGTAATCAATTAATATCCTTGAATTATGGGGAGGAGCGCCATCTTGTTGGAAATACATTCCCTGTCGTAAATGGAAAGCTAAACTGTCCTCAACTTCATATTGAAGAAATCCCAAGTATCTGGCCCCAGTCAGGGGTCCTTCAAATGTTATTGGATCAATGATTCTACTACCGATTATTCCAAGCCAAACATTGAAACCGAACCGCACTTCAAAGTTACCCCCCGTAATAAATTTTGATTTTCTTGTGACCAATATTTTGTATTTTGTCGATTAAATAATCCCAAATTTGTAAACCTAGACTCGTCCGAAAATAAAATTATTCCCAAAAAATCATTGTTTGGCTGTACGTTATTCTGCAAAATCCAATTGCAATATTCCATCCTATGTTCGTAATCATTTTTGTACAAGTGCTGGTGCAATTGGTATTTAAAAGATTTGTAGTGGTATATGTGAAAAATTCGGCTTACTGTTTGGTGACTGATTTCCAATTCAAACCCAATTTGCCTTAAAGAAACAGTCTTATCAAGTTCTACTCGAGCCAAAACATTAATTTCCGTTCCTTCGTCAAAAATGAAATTTTCTTCGGGAGCATTGTTGGGCTCACTTCGGAATTGATTTTAAAGACGATTAAAATAATTTCTCACAGGACATTGTCCATCAGTTGGATTCAGAAAATTATGCAGAATTCAAAAATGCAATAATATGCAGGGTATTCCATTTAAAAATTGAAAGTTAATGTCACTTCCGGCGAAACCGGAAATGAAAAAAAACTTGTATGTCAAACAGTGCCGCTTATTATGTATATAGGATATCCCAAATTTCAATCAATTATCTTCAAAACTAAAGGAGAAAAAGGGGTGTACCATGATTCTGTTACACCCGGTATATTAAAGGTTGGATTTCTTTTTATTGTATATGATTCTACACTATTTATGTAATATAAGTGATTAGATTTAAAAAAAAAATTAACTACAGAAAAAAATGATAAAAGTTTGGATTAATTTAAAATTGCCGCCAATTAATTAACCAATGAAACAATGCGCTCTGTGAAACGGCCGAACCTGTGTTGCCATATTTTCTTTATTTAAGTCTATTTTGGTAGCTAAAAACTCTTTGAGAATATGTGATTTTGAACGATTGCGTGAATTTGTACATTAATTTTTGTGTTACATCAACCATTTTCAAGACCGTTTTAATTTGGATACAAATGGTAAGTCTTTCCGTATTTTTTGAACTTAATGTATATATTATATACATACAGGTATTTTCAATAATTGTGTCTTTTTCGGTCGTTGTGATTAAGATTTATATTCCACTTAATGAATTGTGAAGAAAATGATTCTGTTACTCCTGCTATTCATTATTTATAATTTAAATTCTTTTTAAAACGGTAAAATTTTTTACGATTTTTTAATAAAATGCACGCTCTAATACTATTCAAATAAAATCATCATAATCAGATGAAAGTTAAAAATAAATAAAAATGATTTTAATAATTAATTAATATTTGTTTTCAATCATCAATTTCGTAACAGCAATGGAGAATAAATCTATAACATAACCTTACTTATTCGATTTCTGCTGATTTTTTTTTTAAATATTTAAATATCGAAGTTTTAAAACAGGCACAAATAAAATTTTCTCTTCGTACTAAAGTAAAAAAATTCTATGTGAATGAATTTATAGTTGTACTTATAATTGAATAAGTAATCACCAATCAAGCTTTTTAACAATACGTAACACTGGCAATGCTGCGGTACTGTCTTCGCTTTCATTGGCTGCTTGTGTTTGGCGTCAAACCTAGTCGGATGACGTTATAAGACTAAAATTCCAAATTTTTTTTACCCCTTTCCGGGGCTCAAAAAATCCGGAAAAAATTCTGTGAGCTCATATTTATAAATACTATCGAATAAACAAATAAAAAAAATATGTGGGAAATACCCATTCTGTCCGATGTCTGCCTAGTTTTTCGGACTGAGTTTAAATTCTTAATTCGATTACAAAATACGAAATTAAATACAGAAATATTCTTAAAAAACCGTAATACAAAAAATATTTAATTTATTCACTATCGACCTGATTTCTTCTAGTTTTATCCCTAACTATAAAAAAGTACCTATATGTTGATATATTCAATAAATGTAAGTTATTAACTAGAAATATTACCATTTATTTTCGTATCAAAAAAGCTTGTTTGTAATTTCCATTATTGATTGGCTTTTATCATTGTTACTAATTGCATAATTATGATAAGCCTAAAAGCTAAAAATAACACATGTTTCATGTACGAACGTGTAACAATCCCGACGCGCTGTGTTTAGCGTAGTTGTGAGTTTATTCCTGTTAAGTCCCGGCCTATTTACAAAAAAAAGTTTTATGCCAATCCAAGTCGAAGGTTTCCCCTTTTTCTAAATATTAGGAAATAAAAAGTATTAAGTGTTGTTAATGCAACATTAATTGTAATATTGATTAAGGTACCTTATACAGGGTGGGGTAATAGTGCGTCCGACTTCGATATCTTGAATACTATGATAGCTCCATAACATAGGACCATAACAACGTCTCTACAGGGAAAGACAGTTAGGTTTAGAGCCACGAGAGGATATCCGCAGGGTAGGGTTTTCTCCCCCCTCTTGTGGTCACTTCTTGAGGACGACCTACTGGCTATTCTCACACTGTGGGAGGTTGAAGTTCTAGCATATGCAAATGATCTAGTCATACTAGTCAGAGGAAACTCTGAAGGAGTAATATCGAATACCCTTCAAGTGACACTGGATGCAGTGAGTAACTGGTGTTACGAGGAACAGATGTCTGTAAACCCTCAAAAAACAGTAATAGTACCATTCATCCGGAAAAGGAAGCTGGAGGACTTAAGACCTCCCTCCTTAATGGGTGAAACTATTCCATTTGCGGAGGAGGTGAAATATCTAGGAATCACTCTAGATAGATCACTTAATTGGAACTCCCATCTGGAAAAGGTAATCCACAAAGCAAAGCTGTCCTTATGGACATGCCGTCGTATTTGCGGCAAATCCTGGGGCTTGGGTCCCCAACAAATTTACTGGATCTACATCACGGTCATCAGACCAAAGACAACATACGGATCCATTGTTTGGTGACCGAAAGGATCACAACGGACGGCCAAAGCCAAACTCTCTGGATTGCAGAGATTAGCATGCATGACCGTAACGGGAGCAATTAGCACCACACCGTCAGCTGCAATGGAAATCCTCCTGGATTTACCCCCTCTTCATATATACTTGGAGAGAGAGGCCAGGTGGGCAACCTACAGACTGCAACAAGCGGCCATTATTATGCCGCAGACTAGTATCATGAAGCGGAACAGGTTGATGGATGACATAGAGAATCACAGCATCCTGGGTATGCCCTCAGATACTATGTCTACCATGACCAATTACGAGCTGACCGTCAACATCCTTTCTCCGGAAAGAGATGAGTGGGATCGGAATAAAGCCGACCTACTGAGGGCAGAACATTTGCAGGTTTACAGACGGCTCCAAAACTCCTGAGGGGACAGGAGCAGGAGCTACAGACCAAGGGTGAGGATATCTTCTAGCCTAGGTACTCATGCAACTGTTTTTCAGACTGAGGTTCATGCCATTGAATTGTGTGTGAGAAGGCTGGAATATATGCATCTTACACGCAGATCAATAAAAATTTTCTCAGATAGCCAAGCAGCTATAAAAGCTTTTGGCTCCTACCGGTGTAACTCCAAAACGGTATGGAATTGTCAGAAGTCTCTAAATCATTTGAGCAAAAACAATAAAGTGACTCTGGTCTGGATACCCGGCCAATCTGGTATGGAAGGCAACGAAATAGCCGAGTCCTTGGCCACAGAAGGAGCAGGATCACGAATCATCGGACCAGAACCGATACTTGGTATATCTTTAAGTACAGCTAAGATGGCTACCTCAACCTGGCTGAAAGGAAAACTCTCCAGTATTGGCAAGGATTAGTTCATTCGAAGGCGTTTATAAAATACCCTTTGAAATCAAGAGCTAAGAAACTTTTAGAGTTAAACAGGGTAAACCTGAAAACTCTAACAAACATTTCCGACTAAACTACCACCTGCATAAACTCGGCCTAGCGGAAAACGCCGAGTGCCGTCTGTGCCTGGAAGATGAGAAGGCAGACCACATCCTATGTACCTGTCCCGCTGTGGAGAGAATCCGATTCTCAATATTTGGCAAAGGGCAACTACTGCCAGAGGATCTCCCCCGATAAAGTTTTGTTAAGAGACCGAACTTATTGGGTGAAATATAACTAGGTGTGAGCCACAATAGGCTTGGTGAAGGCCGCAGTGGAGGGTCCACAGGGACCTACTCACAAGAAACCTACCTACCTACCTACTATGATAGCTAGAAACTTGATTTAAAAACATAAACAAACTAAACAAAAAAGTTTATAACCGGAAATTAGTTTCGAATATACAGGGTGAGCCAAGACGATTGTACAGGGTCATGTAACATTTTTTTAAATGAAATGCCATATATATCAGAACATTTTTTGAAACCTATTTGTGGCCTCCTTTCACTCCTGTATTATTATTGACTTTCTCCCAACCACTTGGATGTAATGATTTTTTTTTGTTGAAATTATACCATTTTCAAATGTGTTTTAATTATAACACATGGCCAAAAGTTCCTATTTCCTACTGAGAACATAATGAGGGCTCATACATAAACAAGCTCTAATAAAAACGAAAACCCACACAAGAAAATCCAAGGTTCTAAAATCTGGCGGAGGTGCTGGGAATGCAACCGTGTGTTTCCATCATTAATTAATTCACTTATGCTAATCAAGCGATGTTGGATATTAGAATTTAATTTATGAACAGCACTGTGTGCATTATGAGTTGGTGCGCACTATCCTGTTTGAAGCAAATTTAATTAAGAGTATATTATTTAGGAACTTGGATAATTCATGTATTAAAAATAAACATTCTTTGTACAATCATAAAATAAAAAATTTATCTCATATATAGTAAGTCCAATCAATAACTGCATGACTACCTTTCTTGAACATTTGTATGCCTAGTTAAATTTCAGTTACTGATTTATGACTATTTTCTAACCACTTATTTAACGTCGGTGTATTTCCGCTACCAGTTGCAATTACCGGTAACAGGACTGTGCTCATCCGTGCCTGTGTAACCACCGCACACCATCAAGCTGATAATTTCTGTTATTGTTTGGTCATTAATGAGCGCTATTGTGGTCGAATCTGTTATTAATCGAAAAATTAGATTCATCACGCCACATTATCAAGCTCGGAAAGTCTTCAACTTCTTAACTATTATTACAAGCTCATGACAAGCAAAACTCTTTTGTTCTTGCCACTTGCATGTATTTTATTAACTAGCTAATATGGAGTGTAATTTCCGTATCTTTCTACAAGTCATAGCAGCTAAACTATTTTACAGATATAACTATGAAATTTGGAATATCCCTACTACATCATATACTCGTAATGACCCAGACTGCCCTTCTTGCTGTGATTTTGACACTTCCGGTTTATTTTAAATATTTTATTTTATAATATTTTATTACAATATGGGGATAAGTACTAAATACTAATTAAATTAATGGTACATTCTTGGAGTTTACCTTGAATATCTAAAGAGATACACAGGATCAAATTGCACGACATCGTGGATGTAAAAAGTAAAAATGAAAAGTTAGTCATGATTTAAATATTGAATAAATATCATATTTTAACCAAACAATTTTATTATTGTAAAAATACAAAAATACATGACTAAGAAACTACAACAGTAATGACAAAATAGTAACAACATTATTAAACTTTAACAGTAACCTAGACAATTCCCATCCCGTCGTATAAGTCTTGGATTAGATTTCAGTTTTTAATTTCACTCACTACGGTAAGCTGTAAGTAAACCGATTTGACATGTGTTTACCCTTTAAGTTCAATTTTAAAAAGTAAAAATGACGTTGTTATGAAAATTAAACAGGATTTAAGATTATGTCACTTGACCCTTTTGCCGTTTGAAATTTTGGGGTAAACCGTATACCCCATTTTAAAATAATGATTGCAAGTGCCCAATTAAAAATAAAATTGACCAATTCAAGCCTCTTGTGTAAAATTAATTCAAAATGACATAAACCAATAGTAAATTTAAGTGACCCCTTTCAAAATTAAACCGACCTGTTAAAGCGATTTTATATAAAGTTGAATCGAAATGGCATAAACACATGTGAACTGTCTTCGGTGGGCCATCATATATGCACATATATATAAAATTGCATTTACTTATTTTCTTTTAGCTGTAATTTTGTTTGTATTTATTGCACATTTTAATACATATGGATAAATTCCTTATTAATAGTACTAATAAAAGGTATCACGGTACCAATATGGTTCCATTTGAAAAAATCGAGTTTTGACTCAAAAACCATTTTGATGAACTTTATTTACTCATAAATCACGTAATTTAGTATTTTTACGGGATTTCGATTTTTCTAGCATTACACGGGTCAGTTAGAATAAATCGGAACTGTCATGGCACATTTAAATGGAAAACTAAAAATTATATTATAAAAAATACTGACGTTTCAAATGTCACTTATTTGGTATCGTTGGACTCAGAAAATTATGCAGAATTCAAAAATGGAATAATAGATAGGGTATTGTATTTAAAAATCTAAAGTTAGTGTCACTTTTGGCGAAACCGGAGGTGAAAAAAAATCACTTGTACGTCAAAAAGTGTCGCTTATTATGTGTATAGGAGATCTCAAATTTCAATTAATTATTTTCAAAACTAAAGGAGAAATGGGGGTGTACCATGATCCTGTTACACCCGGTATATATATATACATATATGTATATGTATATGTATATATATATATATATATATATATATATATATATATATATATATATATATATATATATATATATATATATATATGTATATATTATTAAATATGATTGGAAGGAAACAACTACTCAGCGGGCAAATACCCCGACCTGCATTGAATTACACCTTCAAATCATGATAGATGGAAAGCCAATATCATTTGTCAATTCCTAACCAGACATAGATCGATTTCGAACTTATTTGTTCCCTTCAGTATGCCATAGGTTATGGAACAGACAAATGATAGTGGCCAACCTGCTAGTTATATACTAACTAAGGTGAAGTGAATATTCACTTCTGAGTTTTGTCCATCATTTTAACTCAGCTACACCGTGCTGATGAAGACCAATTAGTCAGAAACACGTGTCCACGGTTTGCATCTTTCTGCCATTTGCATTTTTCCACCTTGCAATTTTTTCTTTATGCGGGAATACCCGATGATTTTCATCATTTTTACTGTTCGTAATTAACTCGCGTCTAGCTATTTCTCTATATATATATATATATATATATATATATATATATATATATATATATATATATATATATATATATATATATATATATATATATATATATATATATATATATATATATATATATATATATATATATATATATATATATATATATATATATATATATATATATATATATATATATATATATATATATATATATATATATATATATATATATATATATATATACTCTACCAATGTTACGCTCTGTTGCTCTCGACACACTCCGGGCGTCATGGTCTGCTGCACCCATCTCCTGATTTCGAGCGCGGCTTCGTGTAATCGGTCCTGTTCGGACGCGCATGCGTGTGTCTGTGCTTATGTCACGGTCTGTTGCACCCATCTCCTGATTTCGAGGGCGACTCCGTGTACTTGGTCCTATTAGATTAGCTCTGGTTGATTCCTCTTCGTGTGTTCGTTGCGTTATGTTTCTTGCTTCCTCATGGACAGCAGCATGCAATACCAGAGCAGGCTTCCATGTGGTAGGTAGTCTTTGGGTGTCATCTCGTGTATTTAGATTGTGTGGTCTTTTCTCTATTTCTATGGCCTCCCTGATGATTCTTGACTTGTAATGCTCGATATTGGCTAGTGTTTTGGTTTTGTCGAAATCAATCCTATGTCCTGTAGTTTTGACATGTTGAGCTAAAGATGATGTTCTCTCGTCTTTTCTAACAGCGTTTATGTGTTCTTCGCGTCTTGCACTTATTTTTCTGTTGGTCTGTCCTATGTATGATTTGTTGCAATCTTGGCAAGGTATTTCATATACCCCTTGACTTTCTAGAGGAATTTTGGTCTTTGGATTTCGAAGAATGGTACTGATTTTCTTGTCGGTCTTAAAAAGTTGTTTCTATTTTATGTTTACGTAGAAGTTTGCTTATTTTATCCGTTGTTCCTTTTATGTATGGCAGATAGGCTTTTGCTATGGGTTGTTCGGAGTCCTCTTGATTTCTCGGCCGAGATGGTTTTGACAACTTCTGTATTCTTTGTTGTGTGAACCCATTCTTTCGCAGCGCTTTGTGAAGAGTTGACATTTCTTCTTTGAGGTTGTCTGCATCTGCTAGTCTCTGCGAGCGTGTGACTAATGTCTTTACTACTGAGTTTAGTTGTGCTGGATGGTGGTGTGACTGTGCATTTAGGTATCTGTCAGTGTGAGTGGCTTTTCTATAAACTGTGTGGCCTAGACTTCCGTCTTGCTTCTTCTTGACCAGTACGTCGAGAAATGGTAGCTGACTGTCAGTCTCTACCTCCATGGTGAACTTAATTTTGTCGTGTATACTATTCAGATGTTCTAAGAAGTTAGTGAGATTCTCTCTTCCATGAGTCCAAATCACAAATGTGTCGTCGACGTACCTTAGCCATAGGCTTGGTTTTAATGGTGCAGATTGTAGTGCTCGAGTTTCTAAATCCTCCATAAAGAGATTGGCAATAACTGGAGATAGGGGGAGACCCATCGGGGCTCCTTCTGTTTGTCTGTAGCGTTGCTCATTGTATGCAAAATATGTATTATTTAGGCAATGTTGAGTTAGCCTAAGAATATGATCTGCTGGATGATATTTTCGCTTGATAATGTCGATTGACTCCTCTACGGGTACGTTGGTGAACAAGGATATGACATCGAAGCTCACTAGAAGATGTTCCGCTTGGACGGTCTGATTTCTTAATAACTCAATGAAATGGTCTGCATTTTTCACGTAGGATTTAACTTCCTCGGCAAACGGTTGTAGTTGTCTGGCTAAGTGTCTTGCTAACTGCTGTGTGGGTGACCCTATTGAGCTAACAATTGGTCTTAGAGGAGCTCCTTCTTTTGTGAATCTTTGGTAGACCATAAAATTTGGGACATCTTGAAGACTTCTCTCGCGGGATGATCTGGTTCTGTATCTCTTTGTCGATTGGACTGGCTTTGATTTTGGCTTTTGTCGTCTTCTCCAGATAAGTAGTAGGATCTGTGGTAATAAGCTGATATGCAGTGTCTCCTAGTAGACTTTCTATTTTTGTATGATAATCGTCGCTGTTCATCACTACTGTTGCGTTTCCTTTGTCTGCGGGTAAGATTATGATGTCCTCATTTTGTCGTAAGGTCTTCAGTGCTTCTAATTCCTCGTGTTGTAGATTCCTCTTTGGTATACGGGCTGTTCTTAATATACGTGACGTGTCCTGGCGTATAGTTTCCGCTATGTTTTTATCTAAATTGCCAATGGCCGATTCTACACCACAGATTATGTCTTCTACCGGTAGACGTGCTGGTGCTATCGCGAAGTTAAATCCTTTGGCTAATACATTCAACGAGGCCTCATTGAGATGGTAACTGGACACATTGTGAACTACTCTTGTAGGTTCTAATTGCTCGGATTTCTTGATGGGCTTTTGTTGTAGTTGAAGGCGGTTAAATTTATTCTTTAACCTCTCTGTAGTTAAATCATTATCTCTTTCTTCCCTGAAATGTGCAAGTTGGTCAATAATGGTCCATAATGTCGGGTCGATAGTTCTGCTTAAATAAAGATGCTGGTCTAGTAACTGTGTATTGATGTTGTCTAATGTCCGTCTAGTGTCGTGGATTGATTTTCTCATCAGGGTTAGGCTCGTTTTTCGGAGAATTCTTTTGTGTGTTGATCCTTTCTGTGGAACGTCAATTCCATGCATTTCGGAATGATATTTTCATCCCGGCAGCGTTGCAGAAATGCGAGATTGCAAAGAAGTTTCCTTCTTTTTGATAATATTTTCTCGTAGTTTCTTGTCTGATGAAATGTCTTCTCCCCGTAGAGACATATTATGTTGTTTTTCAGGTTTTCGCGGGTGGTGAATGTTAAATTCGTTTTCCGGGTATACTCCCGCGTAGGTGATAGGCCCCGAGAGGGACCGTGGTTGTCTGAACGACGACATTATTGACCAACTTGCACATTTCAGGGAAGAAAGAGATAATGATTTAACTACAGAGAGGTTAAAGAATAAATTTAACCGCCTTCAACTACAACAAAAGCCCATCAAGAAATCCGAGCAATTAGAACCTACAAGAGTAGTTCACAATGTGTCCAGTTACCATCTCAATGAGGCCTCGTTGAATGTATTAGCCAAAGGATTTAACTTCGAGATAGCACCAGCACGTCTACCGGTAGAAGACATAATCTGTGGTGTAGAATCGGCCATTGGCAATTTAGATAAAAAACATAGCGGAAACTATACGCCAGGACACGTCACGTATATTAAGAACAGCCCGTATACCAAAGAGGAATCTACAACACGAGGAATTAGAAGCACTGAAGACCTTACGACAAAATGAGGACATCATAATCTTACCCGCAGACAAAGGAAACGCAACAGTAGTGATGAACAGCGACGATTATCATACAAAAATAGAAAGTCTACTAGGAGACACTGCATATCAGCTTATTACCACAGATCCTACTACTTATCTGGAGAAGACGACAAAAGCCAAAATCAAAGCCAGTCCAATCGACAAAGAGATACAGAACCAGATCATCCCGCGAGAGAAGTCTTCAAGATGTCCCAAATTTTATGGTCTACCAAAGATTCACAAAGAAGGAGCTCCTCTAAGACCAATTGTTAGCTCAATAGGGTCACCCACACAGCAGTTAGCAAGACACTTAGCCAGACAACTACAACCGTTTGCCGAGGAAGTTAAATCCTACGTGAAAAATGCAGACCATTTCATTGAGTTATTAAGAAATCAGACCGTCCAAGCGGAACATCTTCTAGTGAGCTTCGATGTCATATCCTTGTTCACCAACGTACCCGTAGAGGAGTCAATCGACATTATCAAGCGAAAATATCATCCAGCAGATCATATTCTTAGGCTAACTCAACATTGCCTAAATAATACATATTTTGCATACAATGAGCAACGCTACAGACAAACCGAAGGAGCCCCGATGGCTCCCCCTATCTCCAGTTATTGCCAATCTCTTTATGGAGGATTTAGAAACTCGAGCACTACAATCTGCACCATTAAAACCAAGCCTATAGCTAAGGTACGTCGACGACACATTTGTGATTTGGACTCATGGAAGAGAGAATCTCACTAACTTCTTAGAACATCTGAATAGTATACACGACAAAATTAAGTTCACCATGGAGGTAGAGACTGACAGTCAGCTACCATTTCTCGACGTACTGGTCAAGAAGAAGCAAGACGGAAGTCTAGGCCACACAGTTTATAGAAAAGCCACTCACACTGACAGATACCTAAATGCACAGTCACACCACCATCCAGCACAACTAAACTCAGTAGTAAAGACATTAGTCACACGCTCGCAGAGACTAGCAGATGCAGACAACCTCAAAGAAGAAATGTCAACTCTTCACAAAGCGCTGCGAAAGAATGGGTTCACACAACAAAGAATACAGAAGTTGTCAAAACCATCTCGGCCGAGAAATCAAGAGGACTCGAACAACCCATAGCAAAAGCCTATCTGCCATACATAAAAGGAACAACGGATAAAATAAGCAAACTTCTACGTAAACATAAAATAGAAACAACTTTTAAGACCGACAAGAAAATCAGTACCATTAGTAGTTGATTTATACCGCCCGACTCCTCCGACCTTGATCACATACGTATACGGGCATATGTTTCAAGGTCTTTGCACCAGGATTGAATGTCTATGACGCACGGGTACGCGCTTTTGCCAAGGTCGTTGTTTTCTATTCCTCCGACCTCGATCGTACACGTATTAAGGTCGCAGC
>JANEYF010004786.1:0-70941 GCA_029963845.1 Rhamnusium bicolor | reverse complement strand
TTTTGCACTGTTTAGTGGTTATTTGGCAAAATCGACATTTTAATGAGATTTAAAGGGAATATTTTTAAAATTCAAATTTAATTTTTTTCTTGAATTTCGTTTAAACATTTTGTAAGAAAAGATTTCAAATAAATAATAAATTCAAATTTCTGTCAAATTACAAGTGAGGACAAAACTATTAAAACTGTTGGAAATGTCCTCCTCCTGTAAGTATGCATGCAACTCTTCTCCTTATCGCTTTATGTACCTTTTGGAAAATTCCCGGAATATTTCTTATAGTTTAGCATAAAGCTATTATGCGATTTCTCAATTTTTCTTAATTTTGAAAGGTGTATTGTAAACTAGAGTTTTAAGATACCCCACAGAAAATAATCCAAACTGTTCAGGTCAGCGGGCATAGGAGGCCATAAATAAGTTCCTCCCCGACCTATCCAACGATTGCTTATAAGTTTGATCCAAAAATTCACGCGCTAGAACATTAAAATGTGCAGCTGCACCATCGTGCATGAACCACATCTGATTTTTTAAATAGGGACATTTTCAAGCAAGATCGAAAGATTTTCTTCAAGAAAGCGAGTGTAAGATTGTCCATTAAGTCTCCTTGCAAGAAAAAAGAGCCCTATCCCCAGCAATTCCAGCCCACAATTCATTGAAAATTGATCCTAAATACTCCACAATTGCCAGTTTTCTCTGACGGTAAATAATATTTCTCAAATAAGGGATTATCAAGTTTTAAGGGAACCACTGGGACTCCTTAAATGTGGTACTTGTTCCGTAAATGAATATAACAGATTATCAACAAGAATTTTCCAGCCCAGTACATGACTAATATTCAGTATTAACGAAATTTTTCTTGTGCTTGTTGGAGGATGTTCTTCAACTACATTTTAAAACGGCTTCCTCAATATCTAGAAGCTCCTGTGGATGTGCTCCTGCAAAATTGTTGTTGTTTTGTGCTGCCAGTTTCATGAATCCACCTGTGAACAGTAAAAAATGTTTTTGGATCAGGTATTCTACGATTTGGAGTACTGCTCTTGGTATATGTACCTAGCTTGAAGAGATTTTACATCGGCAAGCTCGTATGTGAAATGTATGTTCGCTAACTCAGGATTTGTTAAATTCACCATATTTTTAGTAATAAATATTTTTAACGTCTTATTGTTATTTGTTTGAAAAATTCGCTTGAAAGAACTCTTAAAACTAATGATGGAGACAATAAACAATTCAACAATTAAACATGTATGTATGCCATAACAAATAAACAAAATTATCTGCCTACTAAATTTGTATTTCTTATTATACCAAAGGCACTAACTGGAAACAGTTCCAAAACCACATGAATGAAAACATCGGATTAGATGTGCTGATTAAACGAAACCAAGATATTGAAGAAATTACCGAATACTTATAAGAAATTGATCCAAAGATACATCGTGTAAAGCCACTCCAAAAAAAGAAAAGAAAGTTGAAGAAAGCATAATATTCCACTGCACATCAAGGAAATGTTCCATGAAAAACGTAGAGCTCACCGCAGATGGCAACTAATATGAAATCTCTCAGATAAAACACACCTAAACAGACTAACACACAATTTAAGTTCGGCTATACAAGCAGCTAAAAAACGAAACTTTTGAATTATATATTACTATTCTTTCTCCTGTAGACCACTCACTACTGAAAGCTACAAAAGAATTTAAAAGACCGATAATTGCTATTCCACCGATTTGGATACCTAAGGCAAGGTCAAATATAGAAAAGGCAAATAAATTTGCAGAATACCTTGCCAGCATATTTACCTTGCCTTCGACAACAACAAAGATGCCGAAATAGAAAACTACCTAAATGCCCCATGCCAGTTATCACCTCCAACCCTTCTAACCAAATGAACCTGGCAAAAAAAATAGGACTATTTAACTCACACAAAGCATCCAGATACGACCTTATAGTTGGGGAAATATTAAAGAATATCTGCAATAGTATGTTACGCCTTTGTTACTTTCCCATTCAATGGAAATATGCGCAAATTATTATAATTGCCTAGCCTGGCAAGCCCCCAACGGAAGTCGACTCATGTAGATCAATCAGCCTCATACTATTATATCTAACATAATGTATTTGAAAGACTCATCCTAAACATAACGGAGGAGACTGTGCCCATAAATAATTTAATTCCTGATCGCCAATTTGAATTCAGACATAACCATTCTATTCGTACTATCCAACAATGTCATGGAATTGTTAACAAAATCAAGCAATGTCTAGAAGAAAAGAAAATGTGTGCCTCAGTTTTTCTTGACAAACAGCAAACCTTTGATAAAAACTGGCATCAGGGACTATAATACAAATTAAAAATGCCTTTGCCTGATCAACTATACCTAATTTTAAAATCCTACATAAGTAATCGTTATTATCAAGTTAAATTCGATGATGCCTTATAAAATTATCATCTTATAAAATCCGGTGTACCACAGGGCACTGTCCTTGACCATTTCTGTACCTAATATTTAGCAG
Organism: Rhamnusium bicolor; assembly: GCA_029963845.1. Taxonomy (NCBI): domain Eukaryota; kingdom Metazoa; phylum Arthropoda; class Insecta; order Coleoptera; family Cerambycidae; genus Rhamnusium; species Rhamnusium bicolor. The sequence continues at coordinate 68,430 of JANEYF010004786.1, read as the reverse complement.
ATGGTCCAGTAACAAATGACACGTTAATGGTTACATTCGCGGATGATACAGCAATCCTATCACCAGATTCTGATCCTGTAAGAGCATCTGAAAAATTGCAAAACCCTCTAACTTACATAAAACTGACGATGGAAAATCAACGTAAAGAACAATAAATCCACCCAAAAGTGAACCAATGACATCCCAGTTTCTATTGCCTTTAGAGTACAGAACGTCATTGGTGTTGTAGCTAGTAATTACTTCCTCACCCCTCAAAATGAGGAAGTTATGTATTTGTGAAAAAAATTTTGAAAATTTTTATTGCATTTCTGGACGGATCTCGACGAATTATGACGATACACAAAATTTCAGACAGAGAAAATTTCTGTATGTGTGCCTGTCTGTGTGGTTCGCGATAGCAGCTACAGTTTTTGAGATAAAGCTTTCAAATTTGGTACAACCATTCTAGAGGTCAAGAAAGAGATTGATTTCGTTGATGAGCAAGATCGGTCCCAATGTCAAAAAAAAATATTAGCGACATTTCACCAATGTGACTTTTTTGAAACGTCAAAATGTGACTTTTTTGAAAAGTCAAAAATTACTTTTATTATAAACTCTACCACACGTCGAGTTTTACTACGTTACGAGGAAGTTCTGATCCCCAAGATATTTGGCAGCGGTTTTTTAAATTATTGTAAAAGAAAATACAAACTATAATTTACCAGGTATAAATGTCAACATCTGATAATTTATGGGCATTCAACTTTAATTTAAAATTATGTAACAGACAATATTATAAAATGATTCAAATTAATTAAGTATCGTAACGAGACAATGCAATGATTGAAATAACTGATGGCCTATACAAAGATCAAGAAATAATTAGTTGTGATGTTTGTTTCATGCAGCTCACGTACGAAGCATTTTAATTTCTTCATATTTATTTATGTTTATTGCAACGTCGTATCGTTAATCATTTATTTATTGATTTTACAAAATTAACATTTTAGATAAAGAATTTTATGTCAATAAGCAGATATGATAAATTAAGCAAATCATCTCTTAATTGTTTGTTTATGTACTTCTTGGTTACGTCGACTCTTTCGAAAATATCTGTCAAACCAAACTAGTGTTTCTCAACTATTATTTCGAGTGACACACTTTGGAGTAAAGTTGCCACGATACTGTATACAGGTATGTCAATCGCTTTTTTATCCCTGTCAATAGATATAACCAAACCTATACACGAAGATGTTTCGTTGGGCTATAAAAGGACCTCAAAGTTGCAAGGATAAAATGTACCTACACCTTTAGATAGTTTTTTTTTGTGGGGATTTCGGTCAGGTACAACAAATTAAATTTTTTTTCTAACGTTTCGGTTTATTACACCATCATCAGAGAAACTATTATTTATTAGGAACTTCCTACTTTAACCTACTTTAACTTAATTAAATAATTGGGGTACATTACAACATGAAATCAATTTTTACATCTGACCGATACAAAATAATAATTCTTGAAATAAAATATCTTATTATATATTCACTATTTAAGCAAAACACACACAGTAAACCATATACATTCCAACGTTATCTCTGTAAGAGTTGCGTTAAAACAGACAATCAAATAGCATGTAATAGAAAATTTTAAAACAAATTCCTAATAAATAATAGTTTCTCTGATGATGGTGTAATAAACCGAAACGTTAGAAAAAAAATTTAATTAGTTGTACCTGACCGAAATCCCCACAAAAAAAAACCTATCAATATTAATTGATAATAACGGTCAAGAAAGGAAAAAAATATATACACCTTTAGACAAATTTACTAATTTTTTTTTGGGAGAGATGATCATATCTCTTTATTGTGCCAAAAAAGAATACTCTATTCGTCTCATTTTTTGTCTCTCGTAAAATTTCACTAGCCCATAATTTTGACGGCAATTTTGGTCAGTTCAAAATAGATTTCCGATTTCAATTTATATACAAGGTGTCCTACATTTGATCTATACTAACATACAGTTACGGTGGAACGAAGCGTTTTCGAATCGACTTATTTTGATGTCAAGATTTTGTGTTTAAGCGATTGATATACTTTTTAAAAACTTACTAAAAATTCAATTTATTGTTATTGTTAATCAACAAATATGTATGTAAATGGATTGTTTTTGTTAAATGTAAATGTAAATAAGAATTCAAACTATTTTCAGTTTCTATAATTATTTTTTTGCAGGAAAAATATATGAATTCTATTATACACTTTTTTCAAGTGATTTGAACTTACTAACGAAGGGTGATCTCCGCAAATATGCGTTAAATGCCATACCTCTTACAAATTATAGTCCGTTTAACGAACATATTAGAATTATGCTCCGACCATAAATGTGCGCCAAATTCGAATAGAATTTGCTATTGGTCGTATTTTTAAAACTCATATCACAAAATAAACTTATAAACTATATCTTATAATCACACTTTTTTTCAGGGATTAATAACAATTATGGCTCAAGCGGTTATTTCTCCACCGAAAAAAACGGACATCCAGGCATTTTTCGGTTGAAGACAAGCAACATATTTTGAACATTTATAAGACTTATACTAGAGACAATCCGGATAAACTTAGGGCAGAAATCATCGAGTTTGTTGCAAAGGCATCAGGTAATTTTAATTTTTGTATTTTATGGGGTTGCTCAGTGCATCGAAATATATTTTCACTATTAAGGTATTTTTAGATTGTTTATATTTATTATAGTTTATGTTTATATTACTATGCATATTAATATAGGTTTGTGTTCTGTAAGTGTTTACAACATTCTTAGTGAAAATAAAGAAACACACCAACTTCATCCACCAAAAGTGTACCATAGACAACGAACAATTTTGGATAACATCGATAATGGAACTAGTAGTAGTAGCTACTTATTTTACTAGGCAAGTAGGCCACAATGGGCCCTTTTTACCTAGGGACCTACAGTTTAGCGTGGACTCCGAACCACGGTCTTCGACTGTCAACTAACCCACCGCCTGGGCCTGCCCGCCTGCACCGCTAGCAGAGTGGCAAACCTCCTGGGTAGGTCTCTTCGACCCTCCACCCGGGCTTGCCTCTCCGCCTGCATCAGGCTAGCGGCCTTCCCGGGATTGTCTGTTGACAGCCTTACCGACTGTTAGATGAGCTATCGTTCATCCATCCAATTGCCGGACTCGATCAGTGCTGCTTAACTTCACTGATCGAATATCGGAAATTAAACGGATGTCCATACCTCATCCCCTGATAATGGAACTAAAAGTGCTCTCAGAAGTTTGAATCATTCATTTTTTGACAGGAATGAATCACCAACTCTGAATAAAATGTTATCGTTGGTGCATGAAGATAAATATCTACCTCGAATAAAACGAAGTACTTTGAAGACATTGATAACAGAAATTGGCTTTCGGTGAGTAAACCAAATTTTTATTTTTACATGTTGTCATGTAATTATTGTGTTTGGTACTATAGGTTTGCAAAAAGGTCACACAATAGTGTCCTTCGGGAAAAGAATGATTCGTCATGTGCAAAGCTAAGAGGAAAAAATGTGGCAGCTTGACATTATAATGGACATCGTAGTAGAGCCACTGAACATTTATGTGGGGGATGACTCTTCTTTGTCCGAATCCGACTCGGACTAAGACCCAGTTGTATCTAATGGCGTTCGAGTGGATTTCGAAGATATTGTTACTATTATGTTTGATAAATATCCGCGAAATAATTGGAACACAATTGACAGGCCTTAATTCAAAATTGGACGATGATATACTGCAGGTATTTAAATATTAATAGCATTTTATTTATAATATAAAAAAGCGTTTTTATTTCAGAAATAATTCATATTGCTACTGGTGGCTCAATAGTCAAGTCAAGTACTTAATAGAAGAGGTTGAGGTTTAGTACTTATTTTCATACAGGGTGCAGTATGCAAATTTTTTATTGTTTATGTTTCTCCATTTATATTTTCTTATAATGTAGCCTGATCTCTCGTAAGTTTCTTCTTGGTTCTTCTTACGAGCAGTAATCGAACCTTGTTAACCCTCTATTGCGTGATTTATTTTTTCTTTTTTTTTAACATTACAAAAAAAAATTTTTTAAAGATATATTTAAAGGTGTAAATAAAACATATAAGACATTCTAAGACATGCTTTTTATTTAAAAATAAGAAAAAAAAAATGTTCCCAATTGGGCACAGGCTTATTAGCTGCACTTTCATACATATTTAATTTGTATGAAACTTTACAAAGCAATTGCTTTTCGCATAAAAACACAGGTGTACTTTACATTTTTGACAGGTAACTCTACTTTTGCCCTTGCAACCCACTTTTTCTACGGGCATAACACCAACAACTTGATCAACTCGAGTATTAAAGGACCAATATCGCCTTGTATTTGGCTGTTTTATAATTGACATCTATATGAGGATACCCAAAAATCTTTCTAACTCTTCCTTCGATAAACAGAGTGGCTTGTTAGATCATATTTGAGTACTGAATAAAATTGTTTGATAAACAATACTATCTAAAAATATGACATCAAAGAAAAACTATAAAATTTAATAAGGAGTTGTCAACTGTAGGACTTCTGGAGGAAGTAGAGTATTTCCTTGAAGCTGGGTACCTTTTGCATTGGTATTCGTAATGGAATTCATCCATTTGACTTCAGATGCTTTACTTGTCGAGTGCACATTAGGAAGTAGGTCAACTAAAGGTACTTCATCACTACTATAACAAACTAGCTCTTCATGCTGTGTATTATTTTCCACCAAAATGTTGGACTCATCAATATCATCCTCCAAAATGGAATCCTCGCTGTCAGAAGGAAGATATCTTATGTGCGTCGACTTTCTTCCAGAAAAGACTTTGGGTATCAATGTACTAAATTTCTCTCGGTCAATATTCATAATGAACACCTAAAAAAGGTAAACACCTAAAATCTACCTGCTATGCATACTGTTCCCATATGTATTTGCCAAAAAAAATAATTACATGCCTTCACAAATACATATTACCAGACCATTCTACACGACAAACAGATATTGAGAGATTAAACTAATATTTTTACAAAACAAAACTTACCTATATTGCCAGTTATAAAAATGATCTAAAACACGTCTAATTTATAACAGCTGATCGTTAGGTTGTGTCACAGAATACTTTATTTCAATTCTGTCAGTGCCCCCTTCTCTTGGTCGAAACTTGAACAGTATAATGATATAAATGGCATACGAGTATTCCTGGTTTAAAAACAACTCAAAACGTCAGTTGAATCATATTTCTTGTTCTATATTTTGTTCTGGAAATAGTCTAATAAATATATTTCGTGCATTAAAAATAATATGAAAATTCAGCATTCAAAGCGTGTTGCCTTTAATAAATCGCATTCGTTCATTTTGATGTGATTTGACTGAAAAAGTACGCTCGACTGTGTCTCGGGCACTTTTTGTCAAATCACGTCAAAATGAACTCAAGTAGTTTCTAGGCAACATGTTTTCATGCGCTGAATTTTCGGTAATTTTTAATGCACTTAATATATTACTACAGAAAATTCTTCATTCTGAAGGGTAGCAAAATAAATTTCCGTCCTTATATATAAGCCTTGAGAGGAGGGGGGATACAGTAGAGTAAAAAATGGCTACATTTTCTTTCTCCTATAAATTGTTACTATTTACGTTAATTTGTTATTATTTATATCATTATTATTATATTAAGTTATATTTCATAGCATTAAGTAAATCGTATATTTTAAATTATATTGTTATCAGGTGCTTATTATTCGTCTGTAATAGAATAGTAAAACTTGAATTTTTAGACTAAGTCGACGTTTCGATTTATTTTTAAATCTGCTTCAGGATAAAAAATAAATAATATGACAAGACCTTCTTTACACATGAAAAATAATAAATATAATAAAATCTGTTTAAATAACTACAAATTGTTGAAAACAAATTGTAAATATTAAATTAAATAATAAAAATCGACTAACAAAATGTACAAGATAATCAACTATCACAAATATTTACAGTTATATAAACATACAATATTAAGAGACAAAAAATAATGACAAATAGTAAATGAACATCCTTATCTAGAATAACATATTCTTAGCTAGGAACATGTAGGTAGTTCTTATTGCTATTTATAAAAACACAGTAAAGGATTCAATAATAAATTAATTGTGTAATGATAGTTGCACAGGAAATGAAAATATTTTAAATTTAAAGATGTATTATCGGTAGTAACAAAAACGTTTAGTAAACAATTCAAATATTTGTATCTAAACACTAATAAATAAGCCTGGCCAAGGTCATTAATCCTACAGTGACGTACTGGGTATGCATCATATCATAATACTTGAATAAGTACAATAATAAAAACAGAAATATTTTATATATTGTGATGTATGTTTTTGTACTATTTCGTTCGCTTTAAATTCTTTTTTTATGTATTTCATTATATTTTGTAAGCTTAGTGCTGCACATTATTATTAAACTGTTAAATGACGTTCACACATGTACATTGTATATCTAAGTGATAACTAATAATAAATAAATAAATAAATAAAATAAATGGAAATAAATTTTATTAATACTGGTACACTTTATAAAAATATGTACAAAACTCACCTTCTTAAGCAGATTTATGAAGTAGCTTGGTTGTCGTTATCACAAACTGGAGCACTTCTATAATAACTGTGTAGCATCAGATATGTTTCTACAGTTGTCTCAGTAAGCGATATTCACTGTGATGAAAAAATATGTTTGTATTTTGAAAAAGACCGTTCGACATGTATGGAAGTAAGACAGGCATAAGTAAAAGACTCTGTGAACTCACTTAACGTAGCTGTAGATGCACCATCACAAATTTGTCTTTATTTGGTAAAATCAGGATCTTTCCGTAATACACTCTCGAATTTTTCAATAACGGGCTTATTTTTTGCGTCATTTATAGTCTGTAGCTGTGTATTTACGTCGTCCACTATTTGCAGCGATTCCACTAACGACAACGAAGTATTTTGCAATTTTTCTATTGCGTCGTGTAGTCCTCTATAATTGTTATAAATAGTTTTTAAATCTGTTTCAAGGGAAACATCTTGAAAGCTTGTCTGGCTTTCCTTATTAGCTGCAGCCTCGTTATGGTTGAACTGTAGTATCACAGCTTTTATTTGTTGAAAATATTCAGCATAATAAAAAGCTGCCTTCAACCACGTTCCCCAACGTGCAAGAATCGGCTCTGGTGGTTCCGGAATAACAGGACACAGTGTGTGAAATGCTCGAAGCCATTTAGGAGATTTGAGAAATACTATTTTTGTATTTGCTATTAATGCATCTACCTCTGGAAAACATTTTCGAATCGTTTCTGCTACAAGATGGAACCGCATGCACTTTACACGTAACATGTAAAAACCTCCATTCGTCTCTTTGAAGAAAACGGCCCACCAAACGCATTGTCGCAGTACCGTCGGTCACAAACATCAACACTTGACTTGTTGACAGTTTAAATTTTTCGAGTCTCCAACACCACCCACGTAATTGTTTCGCCAGTACACGCAGTTAGTCTTTTACTAGCTAGTAAAAGTGGAAATGTTGATTTAACAGGGTCGAGTACACGTACTATAACATTTAAAATAGATTTTTTTACAATCTGTCGTCTCGTCAACATGTAACCACAGCCGTGTATTTTAATGCACATTTAATCCTATTTACAATGTCTTCACGAACACTTGGTACATATTTACGTAATGATGAACCACTTGGTAAATTCATCTGGGGATTGTATTTATTCCAGAACTCCCGAAATGCTGGTTTATCCAATATGCGCAAGGGAACATCACAGGCAATTAGCATTAACAGTAAATCAAACATAAACTGAGGTTCCAAAAAGACACGCCATTTTTTTTATTATTATGCTGGTTACTATTGATTGAATTTTGCAGCCGTATTTATTCCAGCACATTAAGTCTTGATCACAAACTTTACAAATTATTTTACATCCATCATAGAATAAATCCGGAAATTCACCGATAAATTTATTCACTTTATCAGCGTACGGTAGTTTTCTACTCTTTACGCTCAACATTATTTATTATTTATTAGTACTCTATGCATCGACCGACAGATAACAACTGAAGTGTGTCGTGTCATCGTCAACGTAAACAAGCGCGCGATGGCATTGGTATTGCGCCCGACCCTGAATCTACCATCGCTTGGCCAGGCTTACTAATGAACTGTTTTATGATAATTATAAATGATATTTAATTTATCCGTGTCTGTTTAGTATTAGCAACAACTGCATTATGTCCCTGTATGCACACATTCCACGATGCCTTTTATTATAATTAATTTGTTTATCTGAAATAGATACTTCGTCAAAATGAAAATTATGGTTTTCAGTTTCAGACTTGTGTATAAATTCGAGTTTTATTAACCTAATAACAATACCGACGAATAATAAGCACCTAATAGTTATATTTCATTACATTCATTTCATTTTTTTTTTTGTCTTTTACAAACCCGTATATTTTTTTTAACTCACACAATTAAACATTTACATATTTCTTTATTTACTATTCAGCGTATGATTTAAAAATAATTAAAAGTTTCATCACAATGTATTTTCTGTACTCTCTTTATACATGGCGATCATCTTTCGCTGGTCGAACATTACATATCCAATTATGCCGAACATTTCGCCGCTTTACAAAGTTGAATTTGATTTGTGTCAGCAAACGGATTCGGATTTTTTACCATGTATCTAATAAAAAGATTTTCTAAATGAAGTTTCGTGATGCATAGTAATCAGTCGATTATTACAAAGCATGGGTTTCATACTAAAATCGTGTAAATCCGTGTAGGGATAATGACCAAGATAGTCATTAGCCTTTTAAATTTTTTAATAATCTGATTCAGCGCATGCAAGTTTTTTCAGTGAAAATCAATAGGATCTAGTATTTTAATGTCTCGTTGTATTTAAAAGAAACCACGGTGCATAATCAATATTATGGTTATTTATATTGCAACCTTCAAGCTTCAGTGATGAAAATTAATGAATTTGAGAGATACATTTATCACAATTACATCCATGCAACTTTTTTTAACATCGTCTAATGCCCTGGGCAATATTTTTATTGCAATAACCTTATTTAAAATTATTTTTACAGCGAAATTTTCTTAGATTCTAAAATTTTGTTGGACGTTAACAAACTTTCTGTTAACAATGTTGTAAAGTATCAAAACTTTGTGCTTAACGAAAAATCTATAAACACCACTTGGTTGCAAAATAGTTTACCTAAATCATGAAAGTTTTTATAGTACTAGCAAACAGCACACACGCTATATAACACAAAATTCAATTTCAAGAAAACAGATTAATATTTAAGCCAAAATGTTAACCCTAAAGTTTTCTTATCATGATTACAAGATCGGTAGAAATATCTATGCACACACGTAATAGTAATTTTTTAGTATTTGAGGTTAATCAGCAACCATAAAAATTTCGTTAAATTATTAAATGAAAAGAAGTTTTTTTTACCGAAAATTTCACACCTATATTTTTTAACCATTTAATTTTGTGTTATTATTATTATAGCAACCATAAAATTTTCCGGAAATTTTTCGCCTGGACGAAATTACGCGAAATATTTTGACATTTAAAAAGCATGACATTATGACTTCAGTGTGATTTAAAAACTGCCATTTTATTTTTACATATTTTGATTTATTTTACAAAGTTTAATTTTTACTAATATTAATTGTTTATTGTTCGATTTATTTTATGTAATAAATTTTTATACTAATAATAAATATATTAGCTTTTAACAAAATACAAATTACCAACTTTAATTACACAACATAATAAAAAGTCAGCTGGTGGTAGTCGAATCTATCGTTTTCGGTCAATTTTATTCCACTAAAAGGTGGTACATATGCATTTTTTTACAACTAATTCAAAGCAGTATCAATGAAATTAAAATGTATGTTGATTTTCTTTCCCAAAACGAACCACTTTAAAACAGTACAGGATGAGTCAGCGGTGCGATAAAGTCCAATGTCACCTTTATTATCGAAATTAGTTTGAAATATATGGGGTGACTCATGAAAAGGGGAGATATGGATGTCATTTTCTTTAAATGGAACACCCCATATATTTTTGAAAATTTGAATTTTTCATGATATTTTCTATATTTCTATATAAGGGTAACATAGTCTAAAACTTATAGTTTTCGAGATATTTAAAAAAATTAAGAAAAAGTGAAATCGCCAGAATTTTTTCTATTTCTGTTATTTCGTCACTGTGTTAAATTAAACAAAAATCTTTTCATTTCCGGTTAAAAAAGAGTTATTTTAACTACTAATTTAGACAGAATTAATTTATTTGTTACAGGGTGTTTAGACAATGTTGACATTTTTAGAGAATTTCGAAGCTTGTTATCTCGCTTATTTCAAAAATAGAATGCCCCATATTTTTTTACAAAATCTTATTTCACATTATTTGGAACGGTTTTTTCTAAAATTATGGTATTTTGGCCAAAATCGGTATGGATTCTCAGAACTCGAACTCGTTCATCAGTAATCCATAATTTAAATATCGACACTGAGAAGATAACTTAGTTCCAGTTTTATAAATGCTAAATGTTTTATATCATATATTTACCGTCAGACTATTTCCTACCAGGGCCAATCACCGACGCCAGGAGAAGAGGTGTGACAAAATTTCCAGGTTGAAATTTAAGTTCTTCATCTTGTAAATTTCAAAATGTCATAACTTTACAAAAATCAAAATTTTCGAAAACCAAAAAAAGAGCGGGGTGATAAATTTTCCTTCTGATTACGAAAAAAAAAAAAAAGTTTGCAAAGATTTTACTAATGGTCTAGAAGGAATCTGAGGAGGCTGCATATTTTTGTAACTTTTTTCCTCAATTTCTTTTTCTGCAAAACTTCTTCAATCAGTACTGATAGTCGTGCTCTCAAATATTGCTTGGGTTTCATGCTCCAATACTGAGATATGGTACTACCTAAATCCACCAGCCGCCACTGCAATCTAGATGTTCTGAGTGGTCGTCTAAACAGCAAATTAACTTCTTTAGTCAAATCTATTACGCACTTTTTAGACTTAAAGCTGAACACTTCTAGCCCTGGAGAGGTCATTTTTTGGTGTGGGTGCAGTTAAAAAACAGTTTCGAAGGGCTTGCGGTCTAAGAAATCTGTCATCGGGCGCGGTTGTAGCATTGTGGCGGCCTTGACCAGGTCTTCTTGCTGCCGCCTCCAACGTTTAGAGACCACAGACTGAGACTCATTGATCACTTGGTTTACATATTGCTGAGAGCGCTCTTCTTACCAAGGCGTAACTGCTCGTGTTATATCATTGGAGTTGAGGTGCCTTCAAGCGTTCATTTCTCAATAATTGAGACTAACAAATTATAAAAATTATGTTTAATAGCAGTTTCTATTTCGAATTTTTATTAAACCACACTGATTTTTGTTTACTTTCACACTTGTAACACAATTGACCAATGAATGCCACTTGTAATGACAACAAATAAATCATGCGAAAAAAAGCTAGGATTACATCAGCCAACTTGATTAATAAATTTATGATATAACAGATGTGAATTAATTTTCGCCGGAAAGATATGACATTTTGAAAAAGTGATCCTTTAAATGTTTTGGGTAGTTTAGCTTTCTGTCATATTTCGTGTATAGAATATAACTATACAATTTCGGGCAGTGAATTTAGGAACACTCTGTATATACTAAGATTCATCTAATTTACTTCATCGTTTCTCACTCCTCACTCGTGAAATACTAACAAAATTCTTCTTTATTGGGTCACGAAAGTTTATGCTAACATATTTTTTAGGTTCCTCTTTTATTTAATTTAATAAACATTCTTGACCCAATTCAATACATCAAGTTGTTTCATTTATTAAGTAACCATTGTGATTAGCACTTTATTTCTTAAAATAATAAAAAGTATATCAAGAATCTGAAAAATACATATTTAACTTTTATTGTGTAAACAGACATTAGTCTAATTTAGATAAATCATTCATTATTTGTGATTAATCTGTATCAGTCAAGACTGGAAGAAAATGGGGTTAACTGAAAAACTGTTCCATCATTAATGTTTCGACGGAAAACAAGTAGATATTAAATTGTACTTTCCTTTTGAAAATAATATCCCTTTTCAAAAATCACCAAGATGACCGACTATAAAAATTTAGGGTCTATTTCTATCCTACAAACTTTTTAACAAGTTCTAGAAATTTAAATTCAATACCTATCATGGAAGGTTTGTTTTTTAAATAGGGAAATAGGGAATTCAGCGGATATTTTAAAATTTTAAAGAATTCTAAATATTCTCGAAAATTTTAAAAGATTCGCTAAATTCCCTATTTCCCTATTTGAAAACAAACCTAAATCTAGGGAAAAAATTCCCTTGATCTAGTATCACTGGTCATTAAATAATTTCATTCCTTTTTTTATCATCAGGCTTTAGAGCTAACCATAGTTGCACTTTAGCATTATTAAACACAAGCAACCATATTCTATGAAAAACATATGAAAAGAAGCAACGATAGTAGTGTATTTAGCATGTCATAAATGGCAAGCTAGTAGGGATGCCGCTTCAATAATCGATCTTTAGGAAAATCGATCTTTGGAGCTGCAAAAATCGATTTTTAATCGATTATTTTCCCTTCGATATTTTTACGAATCGATTCTTTTTTTATCAAAAAACGGATTGGAAAATCTTTGTCAATGTTAATTTATTGTCAAAATGTCAAACTACGAAGGAATGGCGTGTTTTGTTTTGATTTGGTTGATAGCGATAGCAAGTAAGCAAGCTCAGCCTTAATTGGCTTGCTAAAAACCAATCAATCCTCCACATCATGTCCATGCAAGACTTTAAATGATTAAAATCAATATTACAATGTGTAAAGTTTATATATCATCAGCATAAAATACTAAAGTATCATCTGTGAGGGAAGAAGAAATATCATTTATATATAAAAGGAAGAGCAAAGGACCTAAAGATTGACACCAGCGGGACTCAGTAAAGTGTTTTTCTTTCCCCAGAGGAGCTTCCTCCATAAGATGGAGGTTACTTAGCTTGGGATCTATATTTTAAATAGCTACACAGCAACTTCAGGCTTATAGCCATCAAGTTTTTTAGTAAGATTTCATGAGATATACAATTAAAGGCCTTGGAGATATCCCAAAAGGTTGACTCCACAAAGTCGCCCTCCTCAAAACCTCGGATTTAGGATCTCACAAAATATAATTTGTACAATACTCGTAAATACATATAGTATTATTTGTTGGTCATTGCATTTCGTTTCTTACATTAATTTGTTCTTGTTTCCCTTTCCTCTCCCCCTCCTTTTCCTATTTTCAAAATGATTGGTTGTATTTGTGTAGTTTTTGAATTTTGTCCTGGTAAAATACATGAAAAGGAAACGGACGTACCGACATGATTCGTAGAATTGTAATATAATAATTATGTAATAAAAAGAATTAAATATTTACCGTGTATTTTAATACATTATTTGAGGTTGTTAGTAAAAAATAAAATTTATTAATAATACTAATAATAATGTAAAAAATGTTTATTTTAATTTTTGGTTGAATTTAAATAGTTTATTACTGGTATTACTAGTCTTAACTATAACAACTTTAACTGATCACCTATTAAAGAATCGATTTTCTACGATCGATTTTTTTTGTTTCAAGTTTTTATTGAAACGATCTTTTTTAGACAACGTTCTCCTGTAATTTTATCGGTACTACAGGCTGGGGAAAAGGATGACACGGCAATGTACCGTTTTACCAATATTGTTTGAAGTTCTTGCGAATTAAAACAACAGGTGATACAAAGCGCCATCTCTTGATGAAAATACGCAGTTCAGAATGTGTTTGTTTTACGGGTTACCGCACATTTGGCGTTACCAACTGACTAGTATTAGAAAAGGGGATTACATCGCAACCCACAACATACCAATATTCTCTTCGTAAAACATTTAGTGGCATTACGTAATTATACATATGTGATGACTTTCTCGTAGTCAAAGAACCCTAGTTTGCCATTGAAGACATGCTAAATACACATCTATCGTATCTTGACGAACAACATTGAGTAACGCCAAAAATGCGGTAATCAGTAAAACATACAAATTCTGACTATGTCTTTCCATCAAGAGATGGCACTTTGTATTATTTGCGGTTTTAATCCACAAGAAGAATAATGATTAAATGGTCCATTACGATGTTTTGTCATCCCTTTCTTCAGCCTATAGTACGGATGAGATCATAGGAGAACGAAACATGTCTACTACTATTGAAAAAGGGGATCACATCGCAATATGCGACATACCAATATTCTCTTCATAGAAAACAGTACCTGCCTTATTTCTGTATTTCAGTTAAGATATACTAGACTCATAAAATACGTGAATCGATATTATTTATTATTGGTTTTATAAATAATGCACGCGTCTTGATTACAAATTATCTTAATTAATAAGGTGGTTGCTAATTGTCGCATATCGGAAAGTTTCAGTATTGAACGTGGGGCTAAATTCTGATCCCGTTTGAACCCGCAATTTACTGGTATAATTTTAAATTTAGCATTTACCCGTCACTGACATATAACGGAACGAAATCAAAAATAGGGCGTTATTATACTTCCTTTCCTTGTTACAAATTTTCGATTCTTCTTCTTCTTTGATGGCGGTAAACGGATCAAAGTTTGAAATAAACTGTACTTTGGAATATCTTAGATATAAGGTGCTAGAGGTTTTGCCTAGGTTTTGAAATAAAGAAGCATACTAAGTAATGTGTGGGTACAAAAATAGAAGCGACCATCTCAGCTCAATTTAGAATGCGTGAAAGGAGATCAGCAATTAGTGTAATTAATCTGGTTGGCAAAACTATTACATTTGCAAACTTTATAAATACTAGTTAAAGAAGAGACATTTCATTTCTTAAGGGCCCTTTATGACTATTATTATTTTTCTATAAAAAACTTTCTCATATATACAACCTAGATTTGCCATCAATCACTAAGATTGAACCAACAGTTTTAAATGGAATTCTTAACCAGACAGTTCTTGCAAAACCACCATTTCACCGTAATTTTGCATTTTATCAAATATCTAACCGTGAAAATTAAAATTTTTTATTATTTATTCACTCTGTTACAACACAGATTTTCCTCTATAAATGATTTATGATACATATGTCTTACAAGAGTATATCTTCTCTCTTCTCGTATTTTTTGGCCTGTGAGTCATCTACTAATAAACACGGAATTATACGTAAGCAAAAGCATATAGGTTTTTCATATCAAAATTCGTTGAAACAGACACACCACTGTAAAAGTTACGGACTACTTTTCAAAGACGGTTAATATTACATAGATGTAAATATGCAATAGAGCACCAGCTATCATGATCAATTTGAAATACGACCTAAAATATATTTTGTTATTAGACAATTCAACATATCCTAATGCTAAAACTCTTCCAGTTGATGCAGTTAGCAATAGAGAATTTTGTGGAAAAAGAAACATTTTAATTTTGAGATACAAAACGGTAAAAAAACGATAACTGATTAATTTGTGGTTAATCCTTATTGCATAATTCTATCCGCTGCTATTAAGATTGAGTTTACGGTTTACGATAAGGCACACGCATGGCACTCATGTGAATAGCTGATGGATTTAATTGGGTAGGTAACATGCCGGATATAATTAGCATTGACTACAAGATCAGTTTATGATAAACACATAATTAAACGACAGCAAACTGGTTAGAAAGTAATTTAATAGGTAAGCTAATGGGACATTTACCATGTAGTAATTTTATGGTTTATTGTAGTTATTCCTCATGTGGTACTAAATGTTAAAACTGATCTATTCAAATATAAGAAATAATAATGATAATAAAAATATCCTCATGTAGACATAAGAAGAATAGGGATCGTTTTTTCCTAGAGTAAAGTTGTTTTGACACCTGTCAAAATCTGAAGCTAGATTGTTGATTCAATACTGGGAATGGAAACTTTGGGGTTAAATGTAAGAATAACCATGAGGCTAAACTTCGCTCGTTCATATATCAAATGTTTCGTTTCAATGATAAGTATTTTCTTTCGGGTTTCGAATGCCGGGCAGTCCTACCATAGCTTCCGAACGACACGAAAATCATGTCAGCAAATTAACTATAGCTACTTCCTGATTCTGTACATAACCAGTCGTATTAACGTGGTTTAGTTAAAGTTCAGCTTGAACTTGGTTTAAAATCCAATGTTACGACTGTTATGACAATTGTATCCCTGGATTTTAAACCAAGTTGAAATTTGGATGAACCACATTCATATAGTTAGTGGCTATAGATTCCAGAATCATAAAGGCGACTGTTTTTATGATTCTGGAAAGAACCTATTTAGGATGACCCTCTTGTGCATTTGACTTGGCAAAGGAAAGTTTCATCTCTCAAGTACACTGATTTTTAGTAAGACCATCTTGACTGCGTAGCCCCAGTATAGAACCCGAACATACCCAAGATTTAGTTCGTTTCTTGTCCTCCTTCAACACTGGTATATAATCTACTCCGTACGAATGTTGTAGATTCAGTAATAGACATTTTAAAACAATTTGAGATAATGAAATGAGAGGAAATGTTCAAATCTAAAGCTAAAGTTAGAAGTATATGATACGAAGAATTAAAAAATTTGCCTCGAAAACACAGAAATCTGAAAAAATACGTTCCAGAATAATGTCTTGAAACATTATATGCTTAGACAAAGGCAACGCATACACATACATAGTCGATAATTAAATGCTCTTTATATATTTTCTGTTACATTTTACTTTGTTTATTTATAAGTATATATTTTATTCGAAAAAAGATGTGAGACGTAGTTACTCCCATTGCGCAGTGACAGAGAACGTTTTTGGTTTCCTTTCAGTAAAGAGTTTAATAATTATTTAAATATAATTTTTTTTACTCGACCCCTAATCTACTATAATTGCCTCAACTCAAAAATAACTAATGGGTAGATTTACGAAATTTAGATCTCATGATATCAATAATAGGGGCAAACTACAAAACAGGAGCAGACAGTACAGTAAACAGTATTTTAACTTTACCTAACAGCTACTTCCTTTTTCACTGCTTTTGTTTGTCTTACCTTTTACGGTGTTTTTTTCTTTTACTTTATTATTGTGCACATTTACTTTTTAACTGAGTGTTTTGGTATCACTCCTACCAACTGTGAGGTGAGGTTAGACTCACTCGTAATAAGTGTTATTTCATTCTCACGGCACACCATCAGCCCATCGAGCACTACACCACATTTCATGGTAGTTTCTAAAAATTTCAATAAAACTTTTTAAGCGTTCTCCCAGCGTTAAAATTACGTCCGAAGGCCTTGTCTAGCCTATATCTACTGCTCTCATAAAGCAACGATCCCTAACTTGCCCGAGAGCCATGATACAGCCAATGTTCCGAATTACCTGGTGGTTTTGGATTCTCCTCTGTGCCTCTTCGAAGCTTCAAGTTTCTTGCCTTCGATCGCCCAACTTCCGGCATTCGGTCAATCCCATCTCTTTACACTCACTATACCCATGGTTCATGAAAGCCGTGCACGGGACCCATACCAGTCGCTCTACGCGCCGAGACGCCGCTTACACAAGAGAGGTTCCGATTTCATTGCAGTTTTTAATTTTTCAAATCCAGCTACCACACATTTCTCATACATTCTGCCATTCACATCAAATGTCCTGCACGATTTTTATCAGTTTGCCAGCATCATACCCCTAATTAAATTATTTATTATACATTCCAAATTTTCACGTTTTAAACAACGAGTGGTGTCCAACATTATTTAACGACTCCATTTCTCCTCTCGACTATTATCTAACCATCATCAGTTCTCCGTATCCCCGGCGTCATCTCCAGCTGGTCCAAACCAATCAACGTTTGGTGATTTTTCGATGACACATGATTCGTCACAGCGGATTTACGAATGATTGGACTGGATTTACGCATAACAGTCTAACGCCCCACACTACATATAACAACACACAAAACATCTTTCTGAAAACGCGGACTTCCTCGCCATTTTTTAAGTGTACTAACGAACTACACTAAAGAGAAAAAATCAAACAAACATACTCGCCGTACACACACACCAGATTGCTAGCTAGAGTTTTTTCAAACTGAACAAATTACAAACTGCACAGAGGAAGGAAGTAAACTAAATAGAAGGTAGTCGCCTAGGGATGCAAACGATATTCGCCCTTTGACACATACATACATAACATAATTCTTGGCCGTTCATCGGTCCCGGTTTTACATGCAAAAGCTAATTAATTCATTTAAATAATGTTACTAATTAAGTACAAGGCGTAAAGTCACAAAAATTTCAGACATTCAGATATAATTCAGACAAAAGGTTTCTTACCCTAAATTGGTTCATTGGGTTGTCATTGAGAAATCCTTAATTTATCCCACTCGATCGAAGCCCAGACCCCCTCCGTGGGGGAAAAATTGCGAGAATATGATATTTTTGCGATTTTTGGCTTTCCCGGTAAATTTACGACAAAAAGTGGTTACGTACAAGCTTGAAAAATTCTCTATAAAAAAATTGCAGGGCCTTAAAATTTTCCAACTTTCGTCCATGAAATTAAGTTAAATACGAGCTATAAAATAATATAAATTTAGGCTGTAAATTATAACAATAAAAATTAATATTTATTTAAAAAAGGTCATGATTCGTTTTTTAATAAATTAACCAGATTATATCTATGACTATGTTTTATTTAATCAAGTCGTCGTGTCTTCCGCGTTATACGATGTTCTGTATATGAATCATTTGAAGTTGTCGGTTGATTATGTATATTTCCGGTGTTATCCTCTACATCTGCTCCCCCAATATTTACAGTTTCATTACTGTTATCATCATTATCATCACCATCATCATCATCATTATTAATTTTTTTAATAAATGGATTTGATTATATTTATGACTATATTTTATTTAATCAAGTCGTCGTCTCGTCTGCGTTATAACATGTTCTGTATATGGTTCATTTGAAGATATCAGGTTATTATGTACATCTTCGGCGTTATCTTCAACTTCTGTTCCCTCAGTATTTACGGTTCTATTACTGTTATCATCATTACCATCATCACCATTATAATCATCATTATTAAAATGTTGAATTTCAATTTCAATTGGATCGCCATAGTCAAGCGAGTCCTCCTCTTCAACACTGATATTAGTACACGATTCTCGACAACATCCTCAGATTAATAAACAGTAAAGGCCAGCTTTCCTACAACTGCAAACTTTTTGGCAGCCTTTTGTGCATTTTCAGGAAATTTGGAGGAAAAGTTCTTGTGGAACAGGATCATTTGATGTTGTTACAAGTGCCAAACCCTGAGGACTGGTTTTCCAACCCCATTCCAATGAATTTTTGAAGTTACCACACCATTCTTGAACCTAGTGATAGGTTCGCAAGCAGTGTTGATACGCTACTGCATCAGTTGGCGGCAGTGATGCGAGATCGCAAGGTTTTCTCATCAGAGAATTTTAAAAAAATCCGACCTGCTATCATTAAGTGAAGTGTTATCATTATCGATATGTACAAAAAGTTGCAAAAAAAATCCAAATAATGAAAGTTTAGAAAAAGAGTTTGTTGTACAAAAATAAATTAAATGATCTTATTCAATTGGCAAAGACCAACTACTATAAAAAACAAATTGATACCAACAAAAACTGCCCAAATAAACTATGGAGTATAGTACAAAATATCAGTAGCTCAAAAAAATGAAATCGTTGATTCAAACAAATAAAAACAGAACATGAAAATTTAATTATAAATAAAAAGCCATATCCGAAAATTTTATTGAACATTTCAGAAACATCGGCTGAAGTCGAACAAATCATTGTCATCCTAAAAAATGCAAAATCTCCAGGTTTAGATAATATTAGATCGAAAACCTTAAAATTTATAGCAGATTGTATTGTAAATATTAGCTTATATATTTAACATCTCCATAAAAAACGGTATTTTTCCAGATGCTTCCAAAATACTTTAATAAGGCCAACTTATAAATATATCATTAATAAGCAACCTGACAAAAATATATGAAAAACTGTCAATAGAACGCATCACAAACTTTTCAAATAAATAGCAACTTATTTCAGATAGACAGATTGGTTTTAGGAGGGCTGAATCGATTCAGAATGTAATGACAAATGTTATGGAAAATATCTACAGGGCAGTGGATGAAGGAGAACCAGCATTATGCATCTTTGTCGATTTGGCCAAAGCCTCTGTCATAAAAAATTAACTAAAGCACTAGAAAATATTGGTTTTAGAGGAACTGCTCTTAATCTAATGCGTAGCTATTTGTCAAAGAGGAAGCAATCTGTAGAAATTGGAGATATCAAAGGCTCAGAAAAAATTGTAGAATTCGGAGTGCCACAGGGGACAGCCTTGGGCCCTCTATTATTTAACATTAATGTCAATGATTTCTGTAACCTTAATTTTAAGAGGGAGATAACTGGTTTTGCGGATGACACTGTAATATTTTATAAAAGTAACACCTGGAAAAAACTAAAAGACCTAGCTGACCATGATTTTCTAAAAATAGTGCAGCGGTTTAATAGCAGACTTTTAACTATACATTTTTACAGAAATTTTTTGTGCCAGTTACTAGTTATGCAGACAAATGAACTTACTACAACAATATGCACTTTAAATTAAACCTCAAGAAATCACAATTTCAGTTAAAAGTAATATTAAATATTTAGGAATAGTTATAGATAATCGTCTCAGATGAAACTACCACGTAGACCATATTGTACAAAAATTTAGAGGCTTGATAAATAAATTCAAATTTTACAAAAACATATTTGAAATTAAGCAGCTGGAATTTTTTTACTACTCGTTGGTACAAACACACTTAGAGTCTGGTAATTAGACATTTTAAATGCAAACATTCTCTTCCACAAATTGCACATCAGCATGATACACGTTTTAAATCAAAAATCTTAGTAACACCAAAAATTAAAAAAACTGTTGGTCAAAGATGTTGCACCTATCTTTGTCCATTGGCATATGCTGAAGTTCCCAACGAAATAAAAAATACTCATTCATTTAGACATTTAAAGCTAAGTACATTTAAAAATATGGATTTCTCTTACGCCTAGAAATAAAATATATCAATTTACTGACAAAAAATTATTCTGTTTGATACTTAATTAATTAAAAGATTGAATTTTACAATAATATCCTCAAACTAATTTAAAAAAATTAACAATTATTTTAGAAAATATTTACAAATTAACAACTTTGCTTATACAATTAATTTTTGCTAACACATTAATTAAAACTTATTGAATTCTGAAATAATATATGTATGTAATATGAATCTTTGATCCTATCGTATTTTTTAGAGTGAAGTATTGTCGTCCATTTTAACACTGTTTTAAATTTATACATTTTAAATATACATGTGCATAGGTCTACAATAAGTATCTATATGCAAATCGTGCGGTTCGCCTTTTTTGAAAATCTATTTTTCTTTGTCACGTAATAAACAAACATTAACCCTTTTAAACCATGTAACTATAACATTATAAATAATGGTATGATGGGCTTTGTTCTGCCAACGCTGTATACGTACAATGAACCTCTCGCCTGGTGCTCTAACCGTTGAGCTGCGAGCGTATGACGTCAGCCCAACCAGCAAGCGTTTCTGCGGCTGCTATTATGATTGATTACGATTGTTTCATTTTCCAAATAAATTTCAGATATTGGCAGTAGGCTATAATGTACGCATGTAATATGTACGCATATCATTTTTTTGTGTGGACATGCTTATTATTATTTGATTGTTGTCGGAGTCAGCGTTGGTCGCAAGCGGAAGCCAACGAAAACAAACGACGAGTGTGCATTTACACGTATTCAGTCGTATGCGTTCAAACAAAGCATGCGATCCGAGAGTTGATGATACGTTAATGTGAAATGCGATGTTGTCAATACTACATTTATAGTAATAATTACCTATTTTATGTAGTTATATGATAACATTAACGAGCGCAACCGTTATATACAATACACAATAAAAAAATAAATGGTAAAATTACTAAATGCCAATCGTAAATGTCTACAGTGTTATTCTAACACAATATAAGTGGTACAGGGTTATTCATTATAAATTACCCACCACTTATCATCCTTATTATTGCCTATAGAAAAAAAGTTTTAAATAAAACTTATGTGGTTATGACTGAATATTGTTAAAATACTATCAAAAGTACAGTAGCGTTCAGATTTCAGGGAATTCAAAATAATAATATATTTTTTTAAATAAGATACCCCATATATTAATCAATTTTTAGAATGATCCTTTTTTCCTGATTTCAAAAATATACCATATGTTACCCCTACCCTATACCGTTTTTGAGTTATTAAACGTCGAATATCTTACTTAAACTAGTTACTGTAAATATGAAAAGTTACCATTATTAAAGTGAGCTATGAAAACGACAACTATTATGTTTGATAAGTGACATTTCTTTAATGAAATAATGTAAACCATTTTGGTTTACAGTGAGGAAGAGGAAAAAAACCAAATATTTATACAAAATAGATAGCAAAGATTTATTTAGGAAATTTAAATATAAATAAATGATAACTGATAAAAGATGTTCAATGTGTCCACCATTATTGTCAATGCATAACTGATAATGGAAATGGCTTCATTATTTACATTCAGATTGTTTATATCAAGTCGAATCCTGTCTTTAATGACTTGAATACTATTATTATTATTATTATTGTCAATGTCTTTTAGAAATCCCCAAAAACTGAATCCATAGGGGTCAAATCCAGACTGTTAGATGGCCATTTAATAGGTCCATTATTCCCTATCCATATTGGGAATATATTATTTAAATGATCTCGAATGGGTAGGACACTATGCGGAGTTGCCCCATCCTGCATCCAAATTATATCAAGTTCTGCTTCCGGAAAATTCTGTAAAAGAATATTTTCTACTTCTGGGAAAATTATTTCCAGACAGGTAACTCCAGTTAAAATATAATCATAAAATATAGGCCCAACAATTTTGTTTCTGAAAATTCCACACCAAACGCTAACAGTTTTTCTTCCTGATTTTTTTTTATTTTACCAATCTTTTTCTGTTGGGCTTGTTTTCCCACGACCTTCGATTTTTCCGATTAAAAACTCCTACCGTAGAAAAGGATGAATCATCAGTCCAGAATATTTTAGTAATAAAATCGGCAAAAGTTCAGTGTTTTCCTTTTATGAGCCTCTGTTAAAACTTATACGGGTAAAATTTTATATGGTCTGTAGCTGTTATTTTTTTATGTACATTGGATTTTGGAATTACTTTTACCTAATTGATCGACTGCATTATTTATACTACATTCAGAATTTTCTAAAAAATTATAGTGTTTCAAAAAGAGTCTATTCGTGAATAAATGTAGATGGGCTTACCTTGGAAATGAAGCAGTATATCTAGCTGTTCTTTCTGGTTTGCTTGAACTATACGCTTTTTTCTACTAAAACTGGAGATATTATTTACCTTTCGATAAATATTTTTGAACGTATTTTCTGATGGTGTTGGACGATTAGGATACAACTCCCTATATGCTCTAGTTTAACTAAGATATTCGACGTTTAATAACTCAAAAACGGTATATGGTAGGGGTAACATATGATATTTTTGAAATCAGGAACAAAGAATCATTCCAAAAATTTAATAATATACAGGGTATCCCATTTAAAAAAGTATATTATTTTCTGTATCCCCTGAAATCTGCACGCTACTGTACTTTTGATAGCATTTTAACAAAATTCAGTCCTAACCACAAAACTTTTTATTTAAAACTTTTTTTTCTATAGGCAATAATAACGATGAAAATGGGTGGGTATTATAATGAATAACCTTGTACATTTACTAAATTATTTGAATAAATATTAAATGTGTAGTTTGGTGTCCATCAAGTGTCAATTTACAAATTAAGGTGTTAAAAATGTACACTAAAATAAGTGATAAAACAGGGAGGATCTCTTGGGTCCGCCCTAAATTAAGATTACATGTTAACTTTTTTCTTATAATTCTCATAAATTGGATTACATATCGACGCTTAAGAAACAATACCTCTTATCTCCAAATTAGCAGTTTTACAGGAGACGAAAAAAACTAAGTTTTCTTATTAATAGATATGAAACCTACATGTTATTTTTATCATGGAGATCATGGAGATACGAGTTATTTTATTGTTATACGAGGTATTTTTTTAAGTAGAGTTTTTGGTATCAATATTAATCTTAGAGAGACAAGATATTGGGAACTGTTGGACATAGGAGTGGACATTAATTTAAAATTCTAAACCGAGTTTTGACAAAAATGGAGATACGAGGTATTGTTTCTTAAGCGTCGATATGTCAATATGTAAAATTTACAGTGTTAAATTACCTTTATTAATTTAGTAATATTACAAAACCAGCAGTGTTGACTATATAGACACTGATGAGTGTTAAAATGATTTAATATTTCTTACTGTGTATAACGTATAGTTTTGTATATACAATACTCAAGGTTTTTGTTAGGTATAATAAAATTTTAATATCTAAATACTTGTATAATATGTATGGCGAAATTTTTTTAATTTTAGTAATCATTTAGATGCGCCCGTAAATCCTCCACTGGGTTTATGTGGCAAAAAAAAAGGTTTTATTATATTCTCAAAAATTATATTTTCGTATAACTAGTTTTGGGGTCAATATGTTTTAAATTTATTTAAACATTACCATAAGTATTTTACTTGAAGTTGTTTTTGGTAAATGATGCATACATAGGTCACAGAATCGGTACTTTATAATTGTGCATAGGTATAATTCGAAGATACTTATGGAATAAAAAAACAGCTTTAATTTACGAACTTTTAGCTTGATATTACATGTGATTAATTTGGTTGAGATTCACATATTTGAGTAGGTAACATGCGAGTTTCTACATACCAAAGTCTTGTATAAGGAAGTATTTTTAATTAAGGTGCTACAGCCTGATAATAGCGAGTTGAAATATATACATACTTACGTATTTTAAATACTTTTTGTATATAATTTAAAGTACTTACCGCTTTTAAACGTTTATTTTTTTCTACAAAATTAGTTCATCACTTTAATTTATATGTTAAACATATATTTTGCAAGTGCTAACAGGGTGGACATGTGCAAAAATTAAAAAAAATATTTGACATGTCATTCATTACCCACGCAAATTTAAGCATGGAGTCTTAACAAGTTCGACTGATATACGTAAATGTTTACCCGCACGAACGAGCAACGTGAGAGCATGACGTTGGTTCATTGCTCATTTAATGTTTTAAATTACTTTAAATGCACGTTGTCAAACAATTGAATTAATTTCAAACAGAATACAATACAATACAATGAATCATCCAATTTCAGACTATCAAATTAATGAAATATTTAATATTTTAATTGATTTATACAAGGTATCTTGATTTTCCCATACCGTGTTAATGGATCAAACTACTTGTAATAAAATCGCCGGTTTTTCGAAGGACCAATCAGCCCAGTAAACTGACAAAAAATAGACTAATAAACTAAACGAATGTGGCAGGTAGACGTTTCTGGAATATTCCGCTTCTAGTTGGGCCCAACACATTTGAAGAATATCTGGCAATTTCTAGAGTTACTTCAGGTCTTTAAAATGGATATTGACACGCACAAATGTTAATTAATTTTATATTGCAATCATGATACAAATACACTGGTATGCTAACCCGGCGACCGAATTTCGTTCACTTCTGCGAATAATGTCAGCGACGAGGATAATTTGGCGCGAAATTTAAATTATTGAAATTGTGAGGTTGTCATTGTTTTAGTGTCAAGTAGTTATCAGTGCTGTTAAGACAACTATTGTGTATTTTATAGATGCAAAATTGTGCTGTAGCTGGTTGTAGAAATTATAATCGGATAACCAAAGGAAATGATATGGTATTTTCATTTTCCTAAAAACAAAGATCTTGTGAAACAGTGGATTGTATATTATATTATTTACAGGTAGTTTGAATTTTACTTTTGAATAAGATCGATTATTAAAAAAAAATAATATGCCGTTTCGAGCGTATAAATCGACATACCCAGGTCATAATTGAAGTGCGGTATTAAATGATAACATATTTGGACCAAACTCTGATATCAGGTATACTTTGTGGTAGTAAGTTGAAGTTGAAAATACACAGATTCGGAGGTTGTAAACGTAGATAGGTTATGTCTTCGACTGATTGTTTAAAATTGGAAAGAGATCTGAGCTGTGCTCCCACGAAAATGATTAATAAATATTTTATTAATAATGCATATGTTGAATTCGAGGAAGAATACTATTTAGTATTTAGTAATAAATACATTCTCCATCCTCCATCAAAGAATAAAAGGTTTGTCTTTCCATTCTACAATGCTTGTTGATGTCCATTTTTAAGAATCTATATATTCTTATTTGAAAATAAGGTTGCCCAATGGATAAGTCTGTTGTTAGTGACAAAGCCATAAAATGTGAGATATGTTTTTAGATAATCTGAATAAAACAATAAAACTTTACTACCTTAAATGGACTCAATAGAGGCCTAGTGTATGGAAAGACAGAATTCAGGAAAGAGTCAAAAGGGTTGGTAATAGTGGCAGGGACAATAAACACATTATTTTTTCTTCTCTAAACATTATCTATTCTAAGGTCTATAACAGCCTATATGCATTTATTTTATTTCTAGGAACGATTTAGTTTTGCTAAAGCCCTTGAAAAGAGTGGTGTTTTTACCAACAAACAGGTAGGTGGAAAAACTTTAATTAGCATTCTGTTTCAATTTTTTCAAACAAATAAACAACGTTTACACTAAAACTTAAAATAGGTTCTCTTGATTACGATATAGAAAAATTTGGAAAATTTTTACAAATAGATTTCAAAATAAATTTTACAAGAAAAAAAACTAATTTTCAGAGCTTTTTCGTGGTTAATAGAGACAATGCTGGTGCGAAAGCTTATGCCAAACATGTCCCAGAGATGTTGCAGAATGCAATAAGGAATATAAAAATGCAATCTCCTAGAAGGTGGTTCAAAGAATATATAGAATTCATCGGTCCGCCCTGTACAGGCTTACAAATACAAACATCAAAAATCAAAGCGGGCAAACTGTTTTGATAGAAAAAGTAAATTAAACGTTTAATAATTGCTGCAGAATGGGGATATACCCGTTGGATATTATGGATCTGAGAATGATGTAAAAGCAAATGTTAAAGAAAATGTTTTATATTTTCATCTTTATATTTTAATAAATAAACATGTTTTTTTTTGTTTCTACAAATTTCCTCCGGGAATTTACATATATTTTTTTTAATTCAATTTTCTCAATTTTTTCAAATGGAACACCCTGTATATTTTACAACGATGTGATGTAGAAATGAAAAACGAACATTTTTTAAGTACTTCCCTATGACTAATTATAACCATTTTCGTTTTATTGAGCAATAAGTACAAAATTCAAGAATAAACTTAAAAAATAGAGGTTTCTTCAAATAATTCATTAGAAAAAATTATAACAAGTGCTCCATATGTTGCCCATTTTGATTGACACACGTCTCTATGCGCTTCTGAAATTAGGCCATTGAGTGGGACCATTTCTTCCAATCCATTGAAGTGGCTTACTGTATTCGTTTTTTTGTAATTTTTTTTGCTGTTTTCGTTATTCGACAAGCAATAAAACCTCAGTTTAGTATAAATTGTCATATACCAACGAACATTTATTGCAATTATCGGTCATCAGTTACCATTTGTATTAAATTTAAAATATTTTAGAGTTTTATAAAATGAATTATAATTAAGCGGAACTTGTAGACATGACTTTCGTTTTAGGCTAGCCAGACAGAAATTGTTTGCATGCCAATAGAATTTATAAGCAAAGGCATCCTGAAAGAAGGATTTATGATGTTAGCAGCTTCCAAAAAACCTTCTCGATAGATTTGTGGAAACTGAAAATATTGAATAAAAAAAAAGTGAAAGAATAAAACGTGTTGTGAACGAAAAAAATGAGTTGTTTGTAGTGCTGGCAACGGTTGAGAATTCCCATATTAGTCAGAGAGAAGTGAGCTCACTAGTAGGAATAAGTAGAATCTTAAAAACAAATAAGTTTATCATATTCAAACGCACCAGGAACTATGATAACGATTTTAAAAGGCGTTTACACTTTTGTAATTGGGCCAGAGATAAAATACAAGAAGTCACATTCTCCAGTAATGTTTTATGTTTTATTCACTGAGGAGGCAACTTTTCATAAAATGGATTTGTTAATAGGCACAATTTCCCTTATTACGCTTCGAAAAATCCTCACTATTTTAGGCAAGTTGATAACCAGACGGTCTATAAACGTTTAGGGAGGAATTACTGGAGAAATATAGGGCCACATTTCACTAATGGTACATTGACTGGAGCTATTTATCTTCATTTTCAGGAAAACTATCTGCTACAATTATTGGTGAATCTTCCTGGAAGGAATCGAAATAGGATGTGGTTTCAGACAGATGGTGCTTCACCACATTATTTAAATGCAGTTAGAGACCACTTAAATAATACCTACCTACTTCAATGGATTGGAAGAAATGGACCTACTAAGTGGCCTGCTACATCCCCAGATCTTGTTTATAAAGACACACCAACAACAGTACAAAATATGATGGAAAGGATAATAACTGCCTTTAGATCTATCACACCGGCAATTTTAGGAACAGTAGAAACCTCATATCAAAAGCGCATAGACACGTGTGTCAATCAACATGTGGAGCACTTATTATAATTTTTTCTAATGGATTATTTGAACAAACCTCTATTTTTTAAGTTTATTCTTGAATTTTGTACTTATTGCTCAATAAAACAAAAATGGTTGCAATTAGTCATAGGAAACTACTTACAAACAATGTTCGTTTTTCATTTCTACATCACACTGTTATATACTGAAAAATATAGAGGGTGTTCCATTTGAAAAAAAATGAGAAAATTCAATTTAAAAAGTTTTTGAAATATAATTTTTGGTCACCCTGTACAATTTTAGGAAGTAAAAATGATACAAAAACATTAATTAGATGTCTCGTAACTAGTATTTACATAAGTTTTTCGTAAAACCCATAATTGTTACTTTGATGATTTTTTCAATGTGCATCTGCAGATGGCATTATTTCAACAAAAAAATTCATTACATCCAAGTGATCACTTGATCCTGTAATTTGGTCTTGGCTCGTTCTGTATATTCGAAAATAATTTCCAGTTATAGACTTTTTATCTAGTTTACTTGTATTTTTTATTTTAATTTCTAGCTATCGTAGAACTCGAGATATCGCAGTCCGACGCAGTATTGCCCCACCCTGTATAATGCTATTCACGTCCAAGTAAAATTTATATTTTATTGATGAACACACATCACGTTTTTATGCCCTCCTGCTATTCCACCTAAAATACGCAGCTAAATTCTACCTTGCTCTTGACATTGCTTAATTATATTCCTACCGTTGCACAGACTGTAAGCTTTGTATGAAATTCGTCCTCGATGGTGTTGTAAAGTATCGACATTGAGCTGAAAATGTGTGTCTGAAACCTCTGCGTATCTCAACTCTCCTGATCGTTCACACGCAGTTATAACCCGTATGGTGACCCCAGACAAGGTTATCTTTTGTCAGCTTAAAACATATTTTATGTATTAGTATGAAGAATCTTGGAAATTTCATAATAAGGTATATGCTAAAACAACATTTTTACCAATTTAGTCATGTTTCAATTAAGTTTTATAATTATCTTAAAATTTGTTCAAGTATTTTAAAAATGAGATTCTTTGGTTAATTTATTAAATAGACATAATTTGACTACTGGACACCCCTTTAGACAGAACAAATTAAATCTTTTGCATTCTAAGTAAGTTAAATGTATTAAAAACTCTATCTAATGCTTTAAAATAATCATTTTAGAGAAGTACTGTGCATGGGTAACATAAATTGTTACTGTTTCTTGCGAATAATATATTTTTTTCCAATTATTTTGATAAAAGTACCTATACATATGATTATTAAACAAAACTAACATATTTGCATTTCATAAAAATATTGAGGTAACAAAAATAAGTGACATGTTATATATGTGGATAATAGTCATTAAACCTAGAACCTCCGCCATAAATTGAAAAAAAGTTTAATTTTTAACAGTTTTCCAAATACATCACAAATAATGTAAAAATATGAACGTATATTCGTTTCTACTTTATAATAATAAAAAAATATATAGCAGCGACCTTTCGAAAAGTATATGTCTATTGGGTTGTTTGTGATCATGATGAATTGCGAACTGTGAGATATTTCGTTGGAATTTATTCATGAGCCATTTCAGGTTAATTAGTCAATAAATACGTTGGTGACGACTGAAAGACCATAATTTAAAAATTTGGTACGTTTCTCAGATCAGGGTTTGAACTGTTTTGTGTGTTTAGTCAGTTCTCTTGCAGACTAATATTAATATTAAGGGAGACCTCTTAGTTAAACCTGACTGCTTGCTCTTTTTAAAATAAGATCCTTAAACACATACGTGATAAATAACAGCAATAAATGTCTTCAATGATAACTAAAATTATATGGCAGATACAGCATAATAATTTAAATCAGTTACATAGCCAAGAATTTAAAAACCTTTTCTCGAACCACATAAATTATACTGCATTAGAACAGTATTTGGTTTATAATTATTTGTTAAGCTTTATGATTAAGTAATTTTCAGAGTAACAATTACTTGTTGGAATATTTCATTTAAATTATATATAATATCTGTCAGGAGAGTGCATAGATTTGTAAATAAATGCAAGTTATTGGATACACTAGGTTAAGGTGAGTGTTAATGAGATATAATTATGATTTATATCCATTACAAATATTTATTGTATACTGTACAAATTAAATACTGTTAAATAAATATTATAACAGTATTCACTTTTAAATGATGTTAATATGTTTCCGACTGTTTTGATGATTTCCTGAGTGTAAGTTTGTAAATAATGCCTAATGTAATATAAAGATATTTTGATATAATATAACCATTTTTTCATAGAGCTCAAATATATTTTAACAAACCTGTACCTTACAGGATGATCACGTACAAAATATCACTTTTTTATTTTTAGTTGTACACAAAAATTTAAAAAAAATTTTTCAGAATTTCTTATAAGCTTCTCAGACATATAAAATCATAAATTGACGAACTTAAAAAATGTAAGAGTATCGTCAAAACGCTGTGTTTTTAAATGAAAAATACTGTATATTATTATTACATTTTTATTTTTCTTTCTTGGCACTTGATACCACGTGATTAATTATTCTAAGCTTAATTAGAAAATAAGCCTGTGGTTCTACGCCAGAAAAACAATGAGTAGGTGATTTTTTACTACTAGAATAAAACAAAACCATAATAATATAAATCCCCAACGTTTCGGAAATTAAATCTGTTTCCTTTTGCAAAATGTTTTACCTTTTGTATAATATGTGTAGCGTGAAGCTTGACACATATGTTATTTATTTATATAACTGTTGATATTTAAAACTATACCATATTAATTTTGTGCAATTC
This sequence comes from Rhamnusium bicolor, assembly GCA_029963845.1. Taxonomy (NCBI): domain Eukaryota; kingdom Metazoa; phylum Arthropoda; class Insecta; order Coleoptera; family Cerambycidae; genus Rhamnusium; species Rhamnusium bicolor. Next base: position 36,709 of record JANEYF010004786.1, on the reverse strand, counting down.
TTCTTTTTGGCAATATTATTATTACGTCTCGAAAAAATTTTCAAAAATTATGGCTATCTATTCCTTATAGTGCTCGAAATATTAATTATTAAAATTTGAGAAACGCCAAGTATTGTATATTTAATTTCATTGTCTGGTTAGGTTTAATTTACCAAAATTTAGTAAATATAATGAATGTAATAACAATGAACATGTTGAGCAAAACTAAACTTATCTGTTCTACCATATTTGAGATGAGCTATATGTTCCTTGAATCTATCTTGATTATATCGTCTAGTTTGTCCAATATACTTTTGATTACAGTTCTTACAGCTAATTTAGTAAATCGCCGAATTTTCATGTGTTTAAATTTTGTCTTTTGGATTGCCTCAAATTTGTTGTAGTTTATTTCCCGACGAATAAACCACTGTAATATCTATATCTGTAAAAGTATTACCAATACCACTGGTGAGTCGAAGATGGTATGGAATCGATATAAATTTGGAATTTTCACTTTCATTTTGAAAGGTCGAGGAATTGGAGGTGTCTCTTTATATTTACGTTATTTTATCAATTAAACTGGCAGAATATCCATTACTCGCAGCTATATCCTTAATCAATGCCTTCTCTTTTTCAAACCTCTCTCTTATTGGCGATGAATTAGAAAATTAAAACTTACCAATGGTGAAAGTTCTTAGGGATATATCTTAAAATAATGGTATCTTTTCTGTATGTCAAATTCTAACTTATTTTCAATATTTCTAATTATTAATAGATCTAGAAATCCTACCTAGTTCTCCAGAGTTTTCAATTTGATATGTGAATTTAACTGACGCGAAACAAAGATGTCAATGTCAGTGACTTTTGTATCAAACACTGCAAAAATATCATCCACAAACCTAAATAAACTCTGGTGACGTATTCAAATTCTTCTTTTTGCCTTTGTTTCGAATCTGTTCATAAAGAGACTAGCACTGAATGGTTCCAAGAGTTACCCATTGCTGCTTCTTCATATTATTCGAAAAAATTATTATTGAATCAAATGCAGTTTTGTTTCATGCAAAGTTAGTGAGTTGAAAATATTATTTTATTTATCTTAACTAAGATTGTTTGATTCGGGTAGATTCTCACCCAAGTAATAATTTTAGTTTTAAAATGCTGTATAAGATATCTTAAAGTTTATTTCTAAGACTACTTATAAAAGTAAATAGTCTGAAAGAACTCCATAAAACTGATTTAAAACCCTTATGGGAGTACATAGGCTCATTTAGAAAAGGGCTTAGAGTTTTTTCTCAACATAAAAAAAATGTTCGCTTCTTTGATCTTTTTTATCGCCGTCAAGGAAGTCGACGCTTTTTATGTTGTAAATAAGTTTGAAATAAACTATACATGCCTCTTTTTAAAACTACTATTAAAACTTTCAGGTTTTAATGAATTGTCCAAATTTTTATTCATATAGTATCTGAAGAGTATTATAAGGATACGTATCATATTAAAACTTAAAAGGCACACACAAATGCATTGAAAGGACGTTTTGCATTTTATAAAGTAAACATAAATGGAAGTAAATATAGTGCTACGTTCACTTGATCCACGCACGATATTGTAATATGGGCCTTATGCATAGTTATAAAATGAACATATGGAGACAACTGAAAACGATTCAGCTTATAGATGAAGTACTGGGACTTCTCTTAGTGGGCTAAAATTTTCAATGACGCTAAGTTTACTACAAAACGTGGGTTAGATAGTTCTTAAAAATTTGTGCGCTCCCAAAAAACACGAATTTTAAAAAATACATGGGTAATTTTTTTTCCCGGTGACTTAAAAATAAATAAATCAGTATCATCCGCCCATAATATGGTTCAGTGTTAGTTCATTGTTTTTAGGAAACATTTCTGTTAGATACAAATTACATTTTTTTGTTTAATCCAAAACATTCCCAATATGGCTGACCGTTATACATATTTTGCCACGAGAAATAATGGTGGCAGTTCATATAAATCCTATTAGTTTTGAACATTTCTACTTCAGATATGTTTTGTCTTCAAATGCTTATTAAATACCAATTGCTCTTTGATTGTTGATTTGTTTTTGTAGAAGTATATTTTAAGCCTCATTGGCCTTATCATATTGCTTGAAACTTGTAGGCTGTAGGTTTATCTTAAAACCCGTTTTAAACCCTCTGAGCACATAACACCACCGCTTTAAAATCTATAGGATTTATGGTGCCCGGATAACTTAACCTAAAAATTGAGTTTTTCGAGATGCTACACACGTCTGCTCTGCTCGCCTCCCTCGTTTTTTATCCAGTGCGTTAGTTTCACTATAGTCGGGCCGGTGTAAGATTGCAACTTTCTTCAAAGAGTCAAAATCATAAATAATTTTATCGTTTCAATTGTCAGGCCAGTTGTGCATAGGTATGCACAATAAGCGACTTATTTACAACTACATTATTGGATGATTGTAGTGTAAGATTGGTGAACAGTAACTTTACAAATTAGAATTAATTAAAAATAGTTATTTGTAACAGAAGAGATTTTGAGCAGGTAACATTTTGCATCCCCGATATAGAATATCTATTTACGTAAACTGGACAAGTCCTAAAAGGTCCAAGAAAATAATATATTCTTGTCAAAAAACAGAAATAAATTCCTCATTTTACATTTTTCTTAACTTAGAGTAGCTGAAGTGGTAACACGTGTGCTAACCGTGAAATTGCTTATTCGAGAATATTTATATTAAAACAATCATGAATCAATCGAAAGGAAAACATTTAACTCGAGACTTGACTCGAGATGAACATCAGTTTATACTAAAATTGGGGAATTATTCCATCCGCGAAAAAAGGAAAGACAAATCTACACATATACTATAGAATTTCATTTATAGTATTCCTTGCAAGTGCAGTAAATTTTATGTCGATGAGTCATCTAGACCTTTCAATGTATGGCTTTCTAAACAAGAATTATGCTAGGAAAGGACATTTTGAAAATTTAAAATACTTGAACACGCGTGGAATAGCAACCACATTATTAAAGGAGATTTTGCAAAAGTTCTGGAAAAAGAAAGTAATAATACAAGAAAAAACTAGAAGAATCCGCCATTATTTTGTTGAATGGTGATAAATGCGTGTCCAATTATTCTGTTTGTTTTTGTACGAACCGATTGTCAATCCTTAGAGACAAGGTAAGTAGAGAAAATATCATAATAGCATAATGTCTCACGTGTCTATGGAAATATATAAACAAAAACTGTCATGTTTGACATTGCTGCAGACAATATTTTATCAAAGAAATTTTGCTCTAGTTTTGGGAACGTAATCAGACAATATTCTGAAAAGTCAATTCTTTATCATCTTAAAATATTTGACATTTAAGTTTCTTTTTTTCAGATTAATATATTATTTTGGATACAAATAAATAACCTTAGACAATATACATTTCTTACTACACTTATAATTTGTTTGAACCCTATAGCTGGAAACTCGAATGCCTTGCCTTAGTACAACGTGAATCTTAGTTTACCGTACGAGACTAGACTCGTTCGATTTACTGTACTTTGACCACATGTAGACAACACATCGTAAGTCATGATGATGAGTTCTGCTGAACAAATAGACACTTTATCTAATATACCAATTGAATCAAATTTCTGTCAAACTTAAGAATTTAATGAGGGAAAATAATATAATGATCAAATTTACCTGTAAAACAAAGACAACCAGCCATATAAAATTACGTCCGTTGGTCTCCACCCTTTTCCTTTATCTATGAAGCACATATGCCTCTGTCTTTAGCAGAACCTCTTTAAAATGATGAGTCAATATGATTGTTGTCTACTTCCTATAGTTGGACTGGAATATTTCATTATTTTCGCACTCATCATTTTCTTATGTATCTACTATAAATATTTTAACGTATCAGAATAAATATGGCCTAAATTGTAGGATCAATATTTGCCGATAACAGAAATAATCGTATGGCCAACTAGCGAAATCATTCGGCCAAAGCCAAAAGGTGAGGCTGGGTTTATATAAGACTGATGATATCATTTTATTAGCGCGACTAAAATAACGAACGGCAACTCGAATCATATCAAATGTTTTCATAAACGCAGGTCCGTTAACCGGCTGAAAATCGAAAGTGAGTCAGTTCATTTGCCGAACGAAATTCGATTCCTCAGATCAATGTAATATTATCTTCTTTTTGTACTAATCATTTGTAAATGACGTCTATATATAATCAAACGATTTCGTCTATAATATTTATGTCTGACATAACAAAGTGTAACCGAGTTTTGCGAAAACGGGATATATTCACCTGTTTATTTGATCGCTTTATTTTAATAACATTCATTTTGAAATTTACTGATTTTAAAATAATATAAATAGCGAAGTGCTAGAATTTCTAAGAAAGATTCACATTGTATATCTTTTGAGAGGAAGAGTCAACTAGATTCTTTGGAAGTTAGGATATAGAAGAGAAAAGAGACGTCATTAATCAGTCAGCTAAAAATTCCTTGATGCATATCTGTAGAATATGTAGAATAGAATCACTGAATACGAAATTGAAGCGATTAGTCACAACAGAAAAAATTATTTAGTTGCAAATCCAGGCACCTTAATAAATTTGATTTCTATACCATAGCCCAAAAATATTCCTTCCGACATCATTTCACTATTTCTCTTAATAATGATAGATAATTGCGCAGAGTTTTTTTTTAATCTGTTAGTGACATTTAAAAACAATAGAATATTTTAAATTCTTAATTCAGTTTATAATTTAGACCATTATATGTATATTATTATTTTATTCATTTTTGAATTTATATTTATTTTGGCTATGTACACAGAACTGTATTTCTTCGAATTACATGATACTATAAAATCAATACTACACCGACCCCAATGGGGGCTGAAAACTTCTCCAATACTCCTATTCGCCTGATGCTCTGTGACCGTTGAATCTTACCTACCGCTCCCTACCAATCTGGGTCAAACTTTTTGGGTCACAGGTAAACAAATCAAGGGTTAATCTGCCTGCAAGTATCGACATTCTCAATAATTTAACGTTATATCATCTCTTTTAACAAAAAATAATGAATACATTATGTACAAACAATAATTTGTTTTTTATTTTATTTAAAGTATTGAAAATATTTTAAGTGAATGTTTGGTTGCCTGTTATATGTATATTTTCTTTGAAAATATGCATATATAATATTAAACATATTAATAAATATTTGAAAATTTACTGACAGTTACTTACAATAATTACCAATCAAGTAACAGGTCAGAAAATATGATAAGAGATTGTATGATGGAGCCGGCTCCCTCCGACGAGGCAGTCCAGATCTACAGCATGGGATAAAGGTAAATGGTCTTGCTGGGCCCGTCGAGGCGTCCCAGACCAGAAACCAAAAATATTGGCGAGTATTTGTACCGACAGTGATTCGAATGTTACCTAAATATGGTACCCAAGTGTTTCAAATATGTTTGGAGTTACTTATACAAAGATATTTTTCTGCATAGATTAATGTCGTCCAAAAATAAAGCATGTTCATTATTAACAAACATTCTACAAAAGTAGACTCATACTTTTTTTCGTAATTGTTGTCAATTTTATAGGGTGCGTTTCTAATAATAATAAAAAAGTAGATCGATTTAAAGTGAAAAAAGCTAGAAAATTATTTCCAACGTTTTTTTCCTTTCTGAAAAAGGCATTATTTCAAGTAATTTTCATTGATTCTCACAAAATCATCCTATTTTATTGTACTGAATTTTGAAGTAAATTATATTCTAATTAGAAATTTTAGAGACGTTTTTATATCGCAATTAGAAAATACTGGAATCTTTTAAGAAACTGTCGAGTGAAAAGTAAACTTTAATAATTTTTTGATATACCACTGATCTAAATATATATAGTATGATCGACACTCCCATATCAAAATGTAAGTAACTTTCTCTTCCGCTATGCCATATGCGTCTAATGAAAGGAATTGAAAAAAGAGATAAATGTGATTTCATTGAACCATTAAACATTTTAATTGCAGCAATTAGTAATAATAAATGGGACGACATATAATTGAAACTATGTGAACCAACACAACCTTTTACAGATGCCTTAATAATGTAGGATTGGCCAAAAAGTTGTGCCAGTAGACATTATTTTAGAAGTTATTGTCTGTTAACAGATGTTTATTGAAAATAAAATAAAATAAATAAATAACAGTAAAATACAATTTCTACTAATCTCAATTAGTTATAAAGTTGTTTACAAGGAATTTCTTAATTTGTCCTGTGATCATGAATTTCTTAAGTAATCTTATAGTCAATTCAAATAGTGGAAGTACCTCAAAATTTACCATTATATGTCTGCTGCCATGTCGTGTGCAAGTCTAGACATTTTAATGATAAAGATATTTAAGTTATATCAGTGCTCACTTTCTTATGTCAACTTTATTTTCATACGTTTGCGGTATTTGTACTGAATTTTTATGAATGTATTGGAGGTGTTTGTTTATGGATTGTACATTTTAAAGAGTTAAGTTTCTGTGTTTGAAAATCTACCATACCTTCTGGCTTGTAAAGGGTTGGGCCAAAGTTTTGGGCAATTTGTATCGTTTTACCTAAGTTGTGCCTATCTTTATAACTTATAGCCGTTTTGATAACGACTAGTGAGGAAACAAGTGTCGGTAGTAAATTCGCTTTCCGGGTATACTCCCGCGTGGGTGATAGGCCCCGAGAGGGACCGTGGTTGTCTGAACGACGTTTCGGCAGAATCTCATCTGCCATCTTCAGGTTCTAACCGATAACTGCTTACTGCGGCTTCTGGTTACTCGAACTGAAATGACGTTTTCTGGATCTAGCAGTTCTTTATATACTCTACCTATGTTACGCTCTGTTGCTCTCGACTCACTCTGGGCGTCATGGTCTGCTGCACCCATCTCCTGATTTCGAGCGCGGCTTCGTGTAATCGGTCCTGTTCGGGCGCGCATGCGTGTTTCTGTGCTTATGTCACGGTCTGTTGCACCCATCTCCTGATTTCGAGGGCGACTCCGTGTACTTGGTCCTATTAGATTAGCTCTGGTTGGTTCCTCTTCGTGTGTTCGTTGCGTTATGTTTCTTGCTTCCTCATGGATAGTAGCATGTAATATTAGAGCAGGTTTCCATGTGGTAGGTAGTCTTTGGGTGTCATCTCGTGTATTTAGATTGTGTGGTCTTTTCTCTATTTCTATGGCCTCCCTGATGATTCTTGACTTGTAATGCTCGATATTGGCTAGTGTTTTTGTTTTGTCGAAATCAATCCTATGTCCTGTAGTTTTGACATGTTGAGCTAAAGATGATGTTCTCTCGTCTTTTCTAACAGCGTTTATGTGTTCTTCGCGTCTTGCACTTATTTTTCTGTTGGTCTGTCCTATGTATGATTTGTTGCAATCTTGGCAAGGTATTTCATATACCCCTTGACTTTCTAGAGCAATTTTGGTCTTTGGATTTCGAAGAATGGTACTGATTTTCTTGTCAGTCTTAAAAGTTGTTTCTATTTTATGTTTACGTAGAAGTTTGCTTATTTTACCCGTTGTTCCTTTTATATATGGCAGATAGGCTTTTGCTATGGGTTGTTCGGAGTCCTCTTGATTTCTCGGCCGAGATGGTTTTGACAACTTCTGTATTCTTTGTTGTGTGAACCCATTCTTTCGCAGCGCTTTGTGAAGAGTTGACATTTCTTCTTTGAGGTTGTCTGCATCTGCTAGTCTCTGCGAGCGTGTGACTAATGTCTTTACTACTGAGTTTAGTTGTGCTGGATGGTGGTGTGACTGTGCATTTAGGTATCTGTCAGTGTGAGTGGCTTTTCTATAAACTGTGTGGCCTAGACTTCCGTCCTGCTTCTTCTTGACCAGTACGTCGAGAAATGGTAGTTGACTGTCAGTCTCTACCTCCATGGTGAACTTAATTTTGTCGTGTATACTATTCAGATGTTCTAAGAAGTTAGTGAGATTCTCTCTTCCATGAGTCCAAATCACAAATGTGTCGTCGACGTACCTTAGCCATAGGCTTGGTTTTAATGGTGCAGATTGTAGTGCTCGAGTTTCTAAATCCTCCATAAAGAGATTGGCAATAACTGGAGATAGGGGTGAGCCCATCGGGGCTCCTTCGGTTTGTCTGTAGCGTTGCTCATTGTATGTAAAATAGGTATTATTTAGGCAATGTTGAGTTAGTCTAAGAATATGATCTGCTGGATGATATTTTCGCTTGATAATGTCGAGTGACTCCTCTACGGGTACGTTGGTGAACAAGGATATGACATCGAAGCTCACTAGAAGATGTTCCGCTTGGACGGTCTGATTTCTTAATAACTCAATGAAATGGTCTGCATTTTTCACGTAGGATTTAACTTCCTCGGCAAACGGTTGTAGTTGTCTGGCTAAGTGTCTTGCTAACTGCTGTGTGGGTGACCCTATTGAGCTAACAATTGGTCTTAGAGGAGCTCCTTCTTTGTGAATCTTTGGTAGACCATAAAATTTGGGACATCTTGAAGACTTCTCTCGCGGGATGATCTGGTTCTGTGTCTCTTTGTCGATTGGACTGGCTTTGATTTTGGCTTTTGTCGTCTTCTCCAGGTAAGTAGTAGGATCTGTGGTAATAAGCTGATATGCAGTGTCTCCTAGTAGACTTTCTATTTTTGTATGATAATCGTCGCTGTTCATCACTACTGTTGCGTTTCCTTTGTCTGCGGGTAAGATTATGATGTCCTCATTTTGTCGTAAGGTCTTCAGTGCTTCTAATTCTTCGTGTTGTAGATTCCTCTTTGGTATACGGGCTGTTCTTAATATACGTGACGTGTCCTGGCGTATAGTTTCCGCTATGTTTGTATCTAAATTGCCAATGGCCGATTCTACACCACAGATTATGTCTTCTACCGGTAGACGTGCTGGTGCTATCGCGAAGTTAAATCCCTTGGCTAATACATTCAACGAGGCCTCATTGAGATGGTAACTGGACACATTGTGAACTACTCTTGTAGGTTCTAATTGTTCGGATTTCTTGATGGGCTTTTGTTGGAGTTGAAGGCGGTTAAATTTATTCTTTAACCTCTCTGTAGTTAAATCATTATCTCTTTCTTCCCTGAAATGTGCAAGTTGGTCAATAATGGTCCATAATGTCGGGTCGATAGTTCTGCTTAAATAAAGATGCTGGTCTAGTAACTGTGTATTGATGTTGTCTAATGTCCGTCTAGTGTCGTGGATTGATTTTCTCAGACAACCACGGTCCCTCTCGGGGCCTATCACCCACGCGGGAGTATACCCGGAAAGCGAATTTAATATATATATATATATATATATATATATATATATATATATATATATATATATATATAAGGAAGAAAAGGATAATGGGTATTGCCCGCAAAAAAAGGATGAATCCGTCGACAAGTGTTTCTGAGTCACTACTCGTAATCATGACGGCTATAAGTTGTAAGGATAGATACAACTTAGGTTCAACAACACAAAGGGAAACCACTGACAGGAAGCCAGTTGCACATTTGTGGCTGCAATTGAAAGACCCCGTGTTTACAGGGCATCAGACAATATGGCCATGGAAGCAACTATAGCTACCTGCGTGGTATTCCCTACCCAGGGTTTAGAGTAACAAAGAATAGAAGGTCACTGCGGGATGAGATGTAACAGGAAGAAAAGGATAATGGGTATTGCCCGCAAAAAAGGATGAATCCGTCGACACGTGTTTTCTGAGTCACTACTCGTAATCATGACGGCTATAAGTTGTAAGGATAGGTACAACTTAGGTTCAACAACACAAAGGGAAACCACTGACAGGAAGCCAGTCGCACATTTGTGGCTGCAATTGAAAGACCCCGTGTTTACAGGGCATCAGACAATATGGCCACGGAGGCAACTATAGCTACCTGCGTGGTATTCCCTACCCAGGGTTTAGAGTAACAAAGAATAGAAGGTCAGGTCAGCCGTCATGATTACGAGTAGTGACTCAGAAACACGTGTCGACGGATTCATCCTTTTTTGCGGGCAATACCCATTATCCTTTTCTTCCTGTTACATCTCATCCCGCAGTGACCTTCTATTCTTTGTTACTCTAAACCCTGGGTAGGGAATACCACGCAGGTAGCTATAGTTGCCTCCGTGGCCATATTGTCTGATGCCCTGTAAACACGGGGTCTTTCAATTGCAGCCACAAATGTGTGACTGGCTTCCTGTCAGTGGTTTCCCTTTGTGTTGTTGAACCTAAGTTGTACCTATCCTTACAACTTATAGCCGTCATGATTACGAGTAGTGACTCAGAAACACGTGTCGACGGATTCATCCTTTTTTGCGGGCTATACCCATTATCATTTTCTTCCTGTTACATCTCATCCCGCAGTGACCTTCTATTCTTTGTTATATATATATATATATATATATATATATATATATATATATATATATATATATATATATATATATATATATATATATATATATATATCGACGCTTAAGAAACAATACCTCGTATCTCCATTTTTGTCAAAACTCGGTTTAGAATTTTAAATTAATATCCATTCCTGTGTCCAACAGTTCCCAATATCTTGTAGCTCCAAGATTTATATTGATACCAAAAACTCTACTTAAAAATTTAAAAAAATACCTCGTATAACAACTCGTATCTCCATGATCTCCATGATAAAAATAACATGTAGGTTTCATATCTATTAATAAGAAAACTTAGTTTTTTTCGTCTCCTGTAAAACTGCTAATTTGGAGATAAGAGGTATTGTTTCTTAAGCGTCGATATATATATATATATATATATATATATATATATATATATATATATATATATATATACATGATATCATGGGTAATGTCTGCAAAAAAGGATGAATCCGCGCCAATATCCTTTTGGCTTGATGACGGTCTCGGATGCTAGGGCCAGGCAGGACTATTGCCTTTTTACCCTAGTCATCGATGTAGACCTGGACCGGCCTCATGCAGGGCGGGTTAGCTTACTTTACGAACGGCCCCACTCACAAATATGAGCGGTGCCGAAGATTTCGGCCAACCTCCCTGGGTCCTGGCTGATGAACTCTGCTGGCTAGGGCCTCTTCTGGCGCTCTTCTGACTTCGTCTTCTTTCTTCGCCAGCTTATCACCCCCGGGGGTAGTCATCGGTCTGTCAGGGACTGTGCGGATATTCTGTGACTTGGGACTGACTGCCAGTACACAAAGTGTCAATTGACACATTGTCATCTGGATCATCGGACAAGGTGAGGATGAACTGTGTAGCTCTAGGAGATGCGTCATGTCTCTTCCGTGGGTTGGTCCATCTGTAAGGAAAGGATTAGTTATATTTACCCGTTGTCCAGTAACTGTACCTTCGGCCTCTTATGCCTCGGGGCGTCGATTGGATCATAGGAGGTGGCCTCCCTGATCAGCGGGTTCCTATGCTCCTCGGTTAAGGTGTACAGTTTCTTCGCTCTATCCTGGATGACTTCGGTGACTGGTGTGTACTCCAGGTCCCTGAAGATGTCAGCGTTTCTAATGTACCATGGTGCGCCCACCACTGTCCTGATGGCCACGTTTTCCACGGTTTGGATCTTCTTCAGATAGGTCTTCGCATGGTATCCCCCTGCTACGGAGGCGTAGGTCAGCTGTGGTCTGATGAGTGCTTTGACTAGCAGAAGCTTATTCCTTAGATTGAGCCTACTCTGGTTCCCTACCATTGGGTAGATGAGAGCTCTCGTCCGCTTGGCCTTTACCACGATGGTGTTATGTCTCCATGTCAGGCCTTTGTCCATGATTACGCCAAGGTACTTGACGGAATCATGCCATTGATGTCCTCGTCGAACATGGAAACGTGTCCTGTGGGGGTTTCCTTGAGTCCTTTCCTGAAGAGAATCGTCTGGCTTTTCTCCGCGTTGACTGCGACTTTCCATTTGATGCACCATTCTTCCAGAAGAGAGGCTGCCTTTTGGAGTCTTCTGGTGGCTGTTCTTGCTCTCCAGGATCTGGCCGTGAGGGCCGTGTCGTCTGCGTAGAGTGCCATAGCGGTGTCTTCGGTCCGCCGGCACGTGTTTCTAGTCGAAGTCACTACTCGTCCTCATCCTTTTTTGCGGGCATTACCCATGATTCTTTTCTTTCTATTATATATCATCCCGCAGTAACCTTCTATACTTTGTTACTTTAAACCTTGGGTAGGGAATACCACGCAGGTAGCTATAGTTGCCTCCGTGGCAATATTGTTTGTTGCCCTATAAACACAGGGTCTCTCAATTGCAGATACAAATGAGCGACTGGCTAGAAAATAATCATTTCATACATTTGGATATGATCGACTTGCTTCATTCAGAAAATAAAGATAACAAATTAGATTTATTACAAATATTAGAAATTAAATAAGCAGTAAGAAATAATAAGAACGTAACAAATGATCAGATAATTTTTACCGGTGACGACATCTTAGACAAAATAGTGTACGTTAAAGAAATTCCCATCATTTCATACCATAAAATTTAATACTTTACGAATTGTATTGTACCGCCCAGATGTGATATATAAGTAAAGAACATGATTTAAAATCTAGTATTATCTGTACTCTTGAGGCCTAAAAAGCCGAAACACGTGTAGAGTTTTAATTACATATTTTTAAAACATTTAAAAGCAAAAACTTTTTATTTTTAATAATTTTAATAATTGATTAAGGATGTTGAGTAATGTAAGTTTAGTTGATAAAATAACTAGGAATCGTAAATTTAAAGAGACACAGAAATTCCTCGACATTCCAAAGTCAAAGAGAGTATTAGTAGGATTTTTAAAAATATATGTATGACAGTACTTCATCGGAAAATAAACTACAACAACTTACAGGCAATCCAAAAGATAGAATTGAAACAAACGAAAAGTCGGAGGATTTAGGAAGTTAGCTGTAAGAACTGTAATCAAAAGTTTGTTGGACAAACCCGATCATCAATTCAAACTAGAATCAAGAAGCACATGGCTCATTTCAAATATGGTAGAACATATAAGTCTAGTGTTGCCCAATATGCGTTTGAGAACCATAAATTATATAGCTGCAATTTAAGATTAATTAGGAATATAACAAATATTAGACAGCTGGATGCATTTGAAAGCTTGAAAATTGCAAAGTGTAAAAATGGTATGAATAGTGACAGATGGCCGATCCCATATAGTCCGCCCTATTGGTTAGTGAGTCACGATTTACCATAACAACAGTTTAAGTATAAATAGGATACATTGTTAGCATAAGGTTAGTTTTAATCATCTCCAGATGATGCCAACCTGGTTGGCGAAACGCGCGTCGAGTGCAGTATATGGTGTTTTGGTGCTTTGTGGAAATCCACGTCAGTGTTATTGTTTTAGCATAAAATAAAATGGCGAAAATTGTATCATTTATTAAAGTGAATTCCATTTTGAGACATCTTGTATTTCGGCCCACCTGCTAGTATGGATCTAATTAAACGCGGTTGTTTAAAACCCTTTCATAATTTGAAATAACCAAATTATAGAATTAATTTGTTCTTCGTCTTCACGTCCAGTTTATGGTCGTTTTATTTTTGCAGTTACGTTTAGTACCATGCGTTAAAACTAAATATAACGGCTACCAATATTTAAAATACTCTGGATTCTGAAACTGTTCCATAATATTAAATTTATTAGTTTAATTTAGTTTTAAAATAATTAACACGTTCCAAGTAATAAATTGGGTTCGACAAACTATTAATTATTTATAATAAATTCATACTTATCTATAATTAGTTTGCATTTTATGTCATCCTTGAGCACAAATAACATAATGACTAAATTATATTATTGATGATGAATGAAGTCGTGTGTATATTGTGTATAATAATTTATTATTTAGTTCTTACTAACACTAACATATTTAAATATGTTTATGAGTTTACAGAAAACAATATACTGAGAAAATATACCATTACGAAACATTTTTTGGCGATCATACATAAGTGTTGGAGGATATTCAGTTTCCAGTATTTCTTGATCAAAATTAAAAAGTTAAATCCAGGAAACTGATTTTATTATCTTTTTCTGCCTCAACTGTAAGTTTATATATAATTTTAAAGGTGTTCTTAATTGTCTACGGGTCCCTGTAAAGCAGCCTAACACATCATCTACATATCTATACCTAAATGTTATATGTTTTTTGCTAAATGGAAGTTTATTATCTTTTCTTCTAAATGTGACATAAAAATATCTCCTAAAAGGGGGCTCAGTGGAGACCTCATTGCTAAAAAGGGGCTCAGTTTAGACCCCTTTGCTAATCCCATAGTATGTGTGTAATATTTATTATATTGTTTGACCTAGTTTTTCAAAAATAATTACGTAATTTTGAGGCTATGCACTACAAACAACCCTTTGTAGTTTTTTTTATTAAGTGCATAACTGTTATTGCTTTCCATATAGATATGTTTTTCTTGTATGATTTTCTTAAATGTTTATTGGCATTGGCATATAACATCATCACACAAACTGTGAAAACGTCATTTTAAAATTTTCTATAGCAAAACCATTCAAATCAAAAACCGTAGCGTCCCAGAATTTTTCTGAGCCACTTCGTATCAACAGAGAAAATAAAGTTATTTTATACTTTTATTACACACTAAATAATCGCCATTTGCATTTTTTTAGTTATAATTTGTGATAAACACTAATATTAATAATAAAAATGCACTGCCCCTGTAAAATAAAAAACATTCTAAACCGTTGTCACTTGTTTGAATTTTACCCACAATGCACTACAGATTATGAAGTGAAAGTAAATGAAAAATTCCTGTTTTAAAATTTGGTTACCAAATTAAAAAGTTTAAGAACGATCTATAATTTTATATTGAATAACTACTGAAAACGACAAATTAATTTTTATTATTTTATATATACAGGGTGATTCAGAAAACATGATCCCCCCCCTCTTATATTTCGATATCAATAACAGATGACAACAGTATAGTTACGCACAGGCTTTATAAATTTCACTCTTATGAAAAATTAATCTTCCTTTTTAATAAAGTTTTACCCATTTACCCATTTTTCAAGCTTTTCAAGCTACCGGGGTTTACAAAAACATAAAAAACACATATTGACGTATAAAATGAGAACCCATTATTATTTTTCAGAACTGTAAACAGTAATCGATAGGAAAACTTCTAATGATATATAATTTAATATGTATTGCTATTAGAAAATTTTGAGTTATTTCAACTTTACCTATTAAGAAATTACATACTTTCTCTTTAAACGCTGATATTTTGCATAAAATTCAATTTCCGGTGAAGAATTAAAATTTGCAGGACTGTCAAGATCCTGGGGATCCAATTTCGTCGAAGAGTTGTCAGATTTTTCAATTACTCAAGCACAAAAAATCTAGGATTTGGAGGCTTGAAAGTTTACGTTTTTGAGCATATGATTGGAACCGTTTATAATTTTTGAAATATTTTTTCGGGGTCAATAATACATTTAAAAAACCTCTTTAATGACATATCATTCAATATTGTACGGTAACAAACATTTTTTTTGTCAACATTTTGAGTCTTTTGTATTCAGAGTTTTAGTGAAAATGTTTTGTCGACATGAAATGTGGCTCAACTGAAGTGCTGAATTGATCGATTTTACTGCATCTGTAATTGATTCCAAAAAATAGAGGAATGATCATGTTTTCTCAATCACCCTGTATATACAGTGTGTTCCACTTTGAGCAGACACATGTATTTGGGCGAATTGAAAAATTCTTTTTTTTCAAATTGTAGTACTCGACGAGATATACATTCCTGAACAAAATTTTTCGTTGTTGTGTATTCACGGTCTACTATAATTAAATTAAATGCTAAAAATCAAGAAGCGCTATTAGGGATTTTTTAACGAAATGGTTTTTAGGAAATTAAAATTAGGCATGCTTAGAAAGACTACATACCGAATTTCATATTGACGACTCATTAATTTTTTGTAAAAAAAAATAAAAAATTATCGGATTTTTTTTTTGCAATTTAAACGGTAAAGAGGGTTTCATTTCATCTAATCAATATGAAATAATACTACGATTTATACGGGGTAACCACTCTAGTACCAAAATAAAGTTATCATTAACTGCTTCTCATAATTCCGAGTACAGAGAGTACTATCTGATCACCCTATATAAACCGTTGTATAACTAAGTATTGATTAGATAAAATAAACCATTCTTCAACGTTTTTAAACTGAAAAAAAAACGTTTCGAATTTTTTTTAATCTTTTTTTTTTCACAAAAATTTGTAAATAATAATGTATGAGCTATCAATATAAAATTCGGTATTTAAGTTTTCTAAGCATATTTCCTAAAAAATATTTCGTTAAAAAAATCTCTAATATTGTTTCTTGATTTTTAGCATTTTATTTTAATTATAGTAGGCCGTGGATACATAACATAAAAAAAAATTTTCATTCAGCAAGGTAGATCTCGTCGGGTAATACAATTTAAAAAAAGAATTTTTCGAATCGCCTAAATACAATCGAAATACAGGGATGTGTCTGCTCAAAATGAATACTTTTAGATGTTTACTCATCCTAAGATTGGATATTATTATTATATTGGCCAGAATCTCCGAATATGGGATAAAACAACCCCATATGTGGTGGATGTCGAAGTAACAGAAAAAAGAAATATTCTAATGAATATCAATCCAATATGACTTTCACCCTTGTCTGAATTGTCAAACAAACAAGTATTTTTTTGAGGATCATCACCAATTGCAATTTTCCGAGATTATTTGCAATTTTTTAAAACATCCTCTAGATATAAAACTGTGAAAGATATGATTATCATTTTCAATATTAAAAACATTTTACATCTTGAGGTTAGTACCATGATAAAATAAATATTTGCATTAATTCCGTGAATGTATTTATTAAAATTACCTTATGGTTTAATTATAGAGTAAAGTATGTGGAAGGTTACATAAGATATTGAAGTAGTTTAAATATTTATATAAACTATGTATTTAACGGATGACGTGCATTATTTGATTGAGCAAAAATTTTATATCTAATTCATTCATAATATTTCTGCTTCTTGGGCTGCTGTTTTTGAATTATGTTTACGTGTGAATATGTTTAAAATAGTGAGGCACTTCTGAATTGCAGATTTTTTTAATAGAGATTGTATTCCACTATTTTTAATCAGAAGCTTGTTAAGAGCTTTGGGAAACAAAAAATTTTAGATATAACAGTGCGATTGTTGTCATCATATATTTTTCTTCTGTAATTTAAAAAATGACTGTTTCCATAATACATAATAATAATATCACTTTATTTCATAACACCAAAAGAGTCTAGAACAAGTCAATAGTTACGAAATAGTGTATAAATACAACAAAATTTCGTTAAAATAAGAATACAATAGACATATTAAAACTTGAAATTAGTAACTAAAGAAGTCCAACATGGAATAAAATGTCTCACTATTAAAAAAAATTATTTAGTCTTTTCTTAAAAGGCTTTGTAATCATTAGGTAGATGATTATAAATTTTTATTAATTGTGTCATCATAACATTTCCTTGCACTTGACTGTGGATGTCTGTGATAAGTGTAATACTAACGTTCGACTTTATATCTGCAAATAATAAGTTCATCATAAGTAGAGCTGTCCGAGGTCACGTGGCCGACAGAGCCGTCATATGACTCATATGTAGAGCTGTCCGAGGTCACCTGGCCGACAGAGCCGTCATATGACTCATATGTTTACATCATATCATAATACTTGAATAAGGACAGTAAATGGAAATAAATTTTAACAATAATGTTACATTTTATAAAAATTTGTATAAAACTCTTTTAAGCAGATTTATGAAGTAGTTTGGTTGTCGTCGTCACAAAGTGGGGAAGATCTATAGTATAATAGCATCAGGTATGTTTCTACAGCTGTCTCCGTCAGCGATGTTCGTTTTGGTGAAAAAATATGTTTTGCATTTTGAAAATGACCATTCGACATCTACGGATGTAATACAGGCATAAGTAAAACAATCTGTGAACTCACTTAACGAAGTTGTAGATGCACCATCACAAATTTGTCTTAATTTGCTAAAATCAGGATCTTTCTGTAATACACTCTCGAATTTTTCACTAACGCGATTATTTTTTGCGTCATTTATAGCCTGTAGCTGTGTATTTACGTCGTCCACTATTTGCAGCGATTCCACTAACGACAACGAACTATTTTGCAATTTTTCTATTGCGTCGTGTAGTCCTCTATAATTGTTATTAATAGTTTTTAAATCTGTTTCAAGGGAAACATATTGAAAGCTTGTCTGGTTTTCCCTAATAGCTGCAGCCTCGTTAGGGTTGAACTGTAGTATCACAGCTTTTATTTGTTGAAAATATTCAGCATAATAAAAAGCCGCTTTCAACCACGTTCTCCAACGTGTAAGAATCGGCTCTGGTGGTTCAGGGATACCAGGACACTGTCTGTGAAATGCTCGAAGCCGTTTAGGAGATTTGAGAACAACTTTTTTTGTATTTGCTATTAATCCATCTACCTCTGGATAACATTTTCGAATCGTTTCTGCCACAAGATGTAACGCATGCACTTTACACGTAACATGTAAAAACCTACAATTGTCTCTTTGAAAAGAACGGCCTACCATGCGCATTGTCGCAGCACCATCAGTCACAAACATCAATACTTGACTTGTTGAAAGTTCAAATTTTTCGAATGTCTCCAACACTCCGTAATTATTTCGCCAGTACACGCAGTTAGTCTTTTACTAGCTAGTAAAAGTGGAAATGTTAGTTTAAGAGGGCCCAGTACACGTACTATAATATTTAAAATAGAATTTTTTTTACAATCTGTCGTCTCGTCAATACATAACCAGAGCCGTGTATTTTTTAATCCACATTTAATCCTATTTACAATGTCTTCACGAACAGCTGGAATATATCTACGTAACGATGTACGACTTGGTAAGTTCACCTGGGGATTGTATTTGTTCCAAAACTTCCGAAATGGTTGTTTATCCAGTATGTGTAGCGGAATATTACAGGCTATTAACATTAACAATAAATCAAACATAAACTGAGTTGTCAAAGGCATGCCGTTTTTTTTATTTTGATGTTGCACGGTGTTGATATGACGACGACAATCTGTTTTGTGCCAGCACATTAAGTCTTGATTGCAAACTTTACAAATTATTTTGCATCCGTCATAGAATAAATCCGGAAATTCACCGATAAATTTATTCACTGTGTCCGCATACGGTCGTTTTTTACCCTTTGGCGCGTTTGACATTATGTATAATTTATAGGTACAACCTCACGCATTAACCTTTCAAATAAGACTGCAGCGTAAATCACTTCTAAATCGGCACGTGTGACGCCATCGCAAGACCGTGGCTGTACTCCAGCCACCTCGGACAGCTCTAATCATAAGTATTGTTCATAAAACAGCCGCAATGATATACCCATAGACATGAAAGAGTAAATATGCATTTCTGTCTAAATAATATACTACAGTTTTTTTCAGCCGAAAAATATTTACAAGGAATTTCGCATTTAATTCTGTAATTAACACAGGCGTAATAGTAAACTAATAGCTAATATATAAATGAACTAATTTTTGCGGCATGATGTATATGGTGTTTTTAATTTAGTTGTGGATCAATTACGATTCCAAGAAATTGTATATAATCAGTAGATTTCAATGTCTGAATATTATCATGATAAGTAGTAATAATTTTTTTAGGTTGAAGTTTAGTAGGTGAGTTTTATCTATATTTAGTTTTAGCTTATTCCAGGTATACCATTAATTTAAAGTGTCAGGCGAAGTTGACATTTCAGTTATTAATTATTTATTAGTTTTGGCTTTATTAAAAAAATAAATTAATTATTTGACTTTAATTACTAGAGAATTATCTGCAAATAAGTTTATTTTGGGTGTTTAGATTTAGATGTTTACTAACGTTTGGCTGATCGTTTATGTACAGCAGAAATAAAATTGGGCTCAAAATTGATCCTTAGGTACTCCTCTATTAGCCAATTCATGAATTTAGAAATTTACCAACATTTTCTAAGTATGATTTTGTGATATTATATGTATACTAGACGAGTATGGCAAGTTTAAGTACAACCGATATTAAAATTTCTTAATAAACATATATTTACATTTTGTGCGGTCTAATATTCTGAATTAAACATGATTACTATGCTTCCTTATATTGGGTATAAAAAAGTAAAAATTTAAAAAAGCATAGCAGGTAGTTTTCGATAACATGTCAAACTAAAAGGAATTGCTTTTTGTACATAGCAACATCCAATCAAACTCATTTTTGTAGATCGATTTTCAAAATTATGGATCTGATGAAGAAGATATCATGGAAAACTAATCGGAAGATGTTTTAAATGCTGCAAGAGAAGATTTTTCAAGTCTACTTCCTTTAAAATCCAAGAACAAATACGAGAAAGTGTGTGATGTTTTGTGAATGGAGAAACACCAAGAAAGTTAAAAGACTTGACTAAAACTTACTGCTGGCCTATTTTTATCAGAAAGTAACATATTTGATATTAATAAAAGTGTTTTTTTTTTCCACCATTTTTTTTTACTTGTTTTAGGCAAAAGTCCTTAAGGCATGCAGCTTATGGCATAATTATTTGTGTTAAATTGTGTTTTAATGACTGACATTTCTATGCAGTAATGGTTGTTATGCTGTAAAGTGACCCACTACTATACGATTTTGAGGGTATTCATATACTACATTACTGTATAAAATACGAACAAATAATTTCAGTGATTCTTTTCGGAAGTTATTCGCTTTCCGATAATATTTTCATCATCAACCATCTACAATCACAATCTGCTTCTTTATAAATTTCATTGTCCCTTTTAATTACGTGTCTTATTACTAATCTTGTACAGATATAGCCATACTTTTGGCTCTACACCTTTAAAATTATCAATTTATCAGCATCTTTCTCTGATTCACCGATATTTATTTTATACGTTGTTCTTCTCCTTCTTTTTTATTACTATCTGCCGGATATCTTGGTCAGTGCTTGACTTCTTAATAATTCAATTTTCTTCACTATTTAGTTCACGAGTTAAATTTAAATGCAGCACTGAATTCATTACATTTTTGTATACCTTCCCAATTACTTGTACTTTGTTTTGGTGTCACTGTTTCATAATTCTTTATGGCAGTTGGAATTTGTTTGGAAGTCACTGGTTTTGATGTTATTGATTTAGTACCGATATTATTGGTTTTTGTTTATTATTGTCTTTTTTGCTGAATATACATATTTTTAATCGAATGTCTATTTATATTTTTTTTCCTGTTTTTCAAGTAACCTATTTTACATGAAAGGGTTTAAAGTTTATTGTTTCGAAGATAAGTTATTTCTTTTTTATTGCTCCTATCATATCTTTTTGTGAATTGTTTTGGTTTGGTATGTAGTTTTTATTGTACCATATTTTTTATTCAACTTTATTTTCAAATTATTGTTTTTAATTTTTAAATTTTCAACTTTTTCATTGAGTAATTTTACATGTTCTCTTACATTTCTTTTAAAATTGATTTTTTTTCAAACATATCGATTCTTTTTATTATGGAATCACTTATGATATCTTTGTCTTCTTGATTCTCAGTATGTAGATTTTTATTTTCAAAATATTGTTTTTCACAACATTTTTTTTTGTAGAACAACTTTTATGAAAATAAGTTTCAAAATTTACACATTAACTTTTTTAAAATAGTAGGTTTTTTACAAAATTCACACCTTTCATATAAACACAAATCATATTACCCACCATCTTGATATTCTACGTATAAGTATATTTATTTGTTTATTTGTGTATTGATTATATAATAAAAAAACAAAATATTGCATACATGACATAAAATGAATGTATTTTAATTTATTTTTTAAATCTGGTGTGGTTCAATTTATTTCTTGAGATAAAATTTGGTGATTTTGATTTTTGGTGATTTCTGTAATTTGAAACATTACTGAACTTGCAATTTGTATAATTTTCTTGACAGTGTTTTAAATTAAAATAAATATAACCCTTTCAGTGGCGTAGCTATCATAGAGCAAGGCGATGCTTTGCTCCTGGGCCCCAAGAGTCCAGGGACTCCCAGAGCAAAATTTCATCAATAAACGAAACGCATTTAAGAAAAAATAAAATAAAAACAAGTGCAAATATATGTATAATTGTTGCACATTCTACAGAATATTCTTCGCAGTTTTTTCATAATAATTTTATTTTTGTTTTATAAATTAATTCCCCTATCTATTCTTATCTTCATGGCTACCAATTAGTAATTTCCGTTTTTAAAATAAGACATTATAGTGTGTTTTTACGGAATCCATATTTTGTACTGACATGATATTCCGACGTACCTAGACGTCGAAAATATCGGGGCAGCAACAGGACCATCGTCCTCGCCCGAAGTTCTTGTAACTTCCAGTGATTTGGGAGATTGTGATTGTAATACCACTGATAATAATTATTATTGAGAAACTATTTTTATTTTTTTATATACTTCATGCTCATCTCTTTATTCTTATTATTGTTTGTTATAGGGTTACATAACACATATTGTAAGTTTACACTTTGGATAAAAAAAAAACGTTCTTTTCATAATTATTTTTAAACAATTTAAAATTTGATAATTTTTTTTATTTAATTGGTTTTTTTGGTTTTGTCAGTTTATACTTTACATATGTAACATCTAATCGATCTTTTAAAGACTTTTTCAAAACTTTTTTTGTTTTTCATCCAAAAGGGATTGAGATTTTTGCAGAGGCTAGCAGGCTGTCAAAGTGGACAGGAAGAACTTGGGGGTGTTTTTTTCATTTATTTTTTCGATATCTACATCCCTTCACGAGTTATAAGGACTTTTTGTCAATTTATGCTTTACATATTTAACACTATTCGATCTTTTAAAGATTTTTTCAAAACTTTTCTTTTGTTTTTTTTTCTAAGGGCATTAGTCTGCGGGGTGGCATATGTCACACCTGAGATGACAATTTAAATGGCAAAGTAAACTTTTTAATACAAGACATAAATGTGGTCTCTGAATTTGTTCATATATTTTAAGTATGCGCCAATTACATCTGTCGACGTTCAACGGTTCAACAAATACAAATGGATATTTATGGAGAGAGACCGGCGATTAACTTCGGAACATTTACAACAAACATGTGTGTCGTCGCCCATACACACGCCAGTGTGAATTTGCAGTAAGATGCCAGATAAGATAAGATCTATTATTAAAATAATAAATATACACAAGTTTAATTTCAAAGTGTTACCTGTATACTATTGAATGCAGAGTAAGTAATTCAACAGGTAAGTGAAATTCATTCATAAATCCTGCCGAAACATCCACCCAACTTCGCTTTCAGATAAAAGTCAATGTTTTAACAATACGCAAGTCACAGTTGTATTTACCCTACGAGTGAAGCGTACGCAGTCGTAATATTAATTACATAAGAATAAAAAGTCATTAACACCTGTTAGAATTCGCTTTTAACGTTAGGTTATAAGTAGTAGGACATCAGAAGTGAATGAAGGTGGTAATTCTAAATGAGGATTTGCACCAAATCGGGTACACAGCTTGACGTCGTGTTTGCTTTCACCTGTATTCCGCAAGGTGAGCCACGTTTGCACCAGGTAAA
This sequence comes from Rhamnusium bicolor, assembly GCA_029963845.1. Classification (NCBI taxonomy): domain Eukaryota; kingdom Metazoa; phylum Arthropoda; class Insecta; order Coleoptera; family Cerambycidae; genus Rhamnusium; species Rhamnusium bicolor. The sequence goes on along the minus strand of JANEYF010004786.1, from coordinate 13,042 downwards.
TGAACAGTACACACTATCATATACTATACATTGCAGGCGAGGTTAGAATTCAAACCAATTTTTACTATATTTTCGATTTTTTTTGAACTACATGAGCCGTGGTAAGTACAAGCAAATGTTTCTAGCTCCTTTTTGGTGAAAGATGCGAGCACGTATTAATAAGAATTGTTGTTTGGAATCAAAAAGTACGTATAAAAGTAAAATAACGAGGATGTTGGTATGAAGCTGATTAGTTTTTTATATAAATGGGGTTTCTATAGATAATAATAATAATAATAATAAATGTCTTTATTGTGTAAAATAGAAGGAATTTAACACAAAAGGTTAGTGATACAGTATACACTGATATCAAAACTACTAACCTAGGATACCATTGGTATAGTATTAGTACAGTGTATAATATGCAATATTACAATATGTGTATATCTAACGTATATCTAGTTAAGTACATGTATCTACAGTATATGAACATATAATATATATCAAAAACAGTATTTATCTATATGATGTCTAGATTTTATCACTATTTTATCACTGTCTAAAACAATTTTAAATTTATGTTTAATTCGCCGCTCAAAATCAGAGACTTTAGTTGACGTTTTAGTACATTTGTTGATTTATTGTGTAGCTGTGGAGGTAGATTGTTATAGACATAAGTCGAGAGGTAGGTAAAGGATGATCCAAATGTTTCATATTTAGGCCTTATTGTATGCAATTGGTCGTTTGTATATCTCAAGTTACGGTTATGCATAACATTTCTCGCAATTAGTTTATCATATAGGTAAATAGGTTTTTGCGTTAGGATGACATTATTTAATAGTGAAGTGAAATGTAGGAAACGCCTCTCATTTATTTTTAGTAGTTGTAACTCCCTGATATGTGGTGTTATATGCTCGTAGATAGAACTGTTTGTTACAAATCTAATACAGATATTCTGGATTATTTGAAGTTTGTTTGCTTCTGATAAATTTAAGCAAGGCCCATAAACATAATCACAGTAGTTGACGTGTGATAAGACTAAGGACTCATATAACAGTAGTTTAGTGGCCCTATCAAGGATATTTCTAAAACATGACATCTGTTTAAAAGAGCAGAAACATTTTCTAAGGACTTCTGATATATGAGGAATAAAGTTTAAATTTTTATCAAAGGTTAGCCCCAAGTTCTTCACCTTGTCAACTTGTTCTATAATTATATTGTCAATTGATAATTGAAAGTGAGTAAGAACTCTTAATTTATTTGCAGTGACAAAGATTATATTTTTATTTTTATTTGGATTTAATAGGAGTGAATTCTGAAGAGTCCAATTTTTTATTTCATTTAAATCATGATTAATTTTGGTTTGGGCTTCCTCAGGCTTCGTCACATCAAAAGCAAGGTAAAGTTGTATATCGTCAGCGTACATGTGTAGGGAACAGTACTTCGTGACTTGTGGCAAGTCTGCGGTTTAGATGTTAAAAAGCAAGGGCCCCAAGATCGAGCCTTGGAGCACTCCCGAGAGTAGCAGACGTTCGTTAGAGAGTCTTCTTCCACTTGTGGTGTTAAGACATGTATATTGAAAACGATCGGTGTTAGTTGCCCGTGGATGACCGCCTCCGCTATTTTTGAGGGAACTGAAAGTAAGCTAATTGGTCTAAGGTCCAAGATGGTGCTTATCTTGCCATTTTTGAGTATTGGTTTAACTAATACCTGTTTCCAGATTAGGGGGACTGTTCCGGTTTCAAATGAAAAATTTATAATATGTGATAGAGGTTCTGCTATATATGGTAAGCTTAACTGTAGCATTTTGCCTGAGATATCGTCATATCCAACTGTGTAAGGTTTTTGTTTTAAGATTAAATTGTGAATAACTTCTACTGAGGCATATTGTAATTCGAAGTTACTATGTGAGTAGCGGTTATACTCGAATTCTGATAGATAATTTTCAGGAATGTTACTACGTGGTATAGAATCTATAAAGAAATTGTTAATACTGTTTTCATCGCAGAGGTTTTCAGGAAGCGGTGAAGAATTTTGCTTAGATTTAATGACTCCGTTAGATTTTAAAGTAGACCATAAGTTTTTTGGATTTTTGGTATTTTGGTTAATATGGTAATTTAGAAAAGCTTTTTGTTCATTTTTCAATGCAGTGTTGTAGATGTTTCGCATCTCACAGAAGTATTTTCTGTCTACAGGTCTTCTACTGCTTTTAAACCTGTTCCAAGCTTTAGTTTTGATTTTTTTCATGGCCCAAAGAGTGTCAGTGAACCAAGGTTCATGTGGTTTTTTGTTACTAATAGTCTTAGTTACGAGTGGGGCGTGGATGTGCAATTAATTGATTATTGAAAAAGAATAGCTTTTCATTTACATCAGTAGTTGCCAGCAAGAGGAACAGCTCGTTAAAAATATAAGACTCTTTTTTCCTCTCCGTGTAGCAGTAGAAACTCATGATTTGATCGATACGAAGATTACAGGGGAAACCTTCTAGAGATATAAACAAATAAAAAAAAACATCTTCGAAAAGTAAGGCAATATAATAGGGGTGCATATCAACTAGTCATCGACCTGCCATTGACCAAACAACCATTAATTTTAAGTAGATAGTCATATTAAATAAACGAAAATCATAACCCTCCTCCCTAACGCCAAAATAACTAGTAGTAGCTACTTATTTTACTAGGCAAGTAGGTCACAATGGGCCCTTTTTACCTAGGGACCTACAGTTTAGCGTGGACTCCGAACCACGGTCCTCGACTGTCAAGTAACCCACCGCCTGAGCCTGCCCGCCTGCACCGCTAGCAGAGTGGCAAATCTCCTGGTCTCGTCGACCCTCCACCCGGACTCGCCTCTCCGCCTGCATCAGGCTAGCGGCCTTCCCGGAATTGTCTGTTGACAGTCTACCGACTGTTAGACGAGCTATCGTTCATCCATTCAATTGCCCGACTCGATCAGTGCTGCTTAAGTGCTTAACTTCACTGATCGAATATCGGAAATTAAATGGATGTCCATCCCTCATCCTATCCTGAAGCTGCAAAACTTGATCGTTGAAGGCGTAGAGTGAAATATTTAATTTGGGGAAGTTATAAGTCCTTTATTTTTTATGGATCAAAACGGATATCGATTTTCCTCTTTAATATTTATTTAGTTTCTTTAGGGTTACTAATTCTTGTATAGCGTTTGTAATGCCACAGATTATGTTGTAATTAATATTTTTTTAAAGGTAAAATTTAATAAATTTTAACATGCTCTTTTCGCAGTTTTTATACTGTAATTAACTTTAGATCTATACTGTAATCAGAATCATTATCACATGGTTGTAATAAGCTTGCAAACCAGGCGTGTGATGGACAGAAGTTTCGCCCCCACTTTCAATTCTGGATATCGTTATCATATACCGTTGGACAACCATATAATTGACAAATATTCTATATAGATTTCGAAGGTTTCTATCCATTATATTTTGTTTGTGTCCATTATAAGTATCTGTATCTTAAAGCAGAAATGAAAACAATTTTTAACTTCAAGTGATGGTAATACTTTTCTATTAGAAGTATTATATCCAACATAAAACATCTTCAGAAAAGTATTAGGTTACTCTTAATGCCTCGTACGATTTTACCAAAAGCAGTAACTTCACTAATAAGTGCCCTTCGCAGAAAAGGAATCCTGCAATCAATCATAATCAACTAATCCCTGAATTAAACAGATGTGGACACACTTGGAAGTTGACTTTATACACTCTCTCATTGAGAAGGAATCCAAAAGGTGTCTTAGTTTTCAAATCATTAGACCTGTGAATGGCTACAACTGGCAAGACTATCAGGAAAATATAAAAATTTTAACGTCATTGAAATAATACCTGTTTTCAAAGATTTCAACAAATTGTACAATCTCCATTTTATAATAAAAAAGAAAACTTGAAACAATTTTAAAGGTAGTCTTCATACAGATTAGACAAAAGTCTTCTAAATTTTTTTACTTTAATACTACCTAGTTTTGATGATAAAACCTTTAAGAACATTGATTTCAACAGATGAAGGCGCAGGCGCTTTTTTCTGTCAAAGAATTATTGGTTTCACTTCGAGATATTCTGGTTAGCTTAAAGAAATTTTCTGACACGTTGCCGAAATGGGTCCCCAAAAGATTCCATCATCAAAACTTTGCTTTTAATTAATGAACATATATTTTTAATATATCTCAGCTTAAGATTCAGTGATATTCTGTGTTTTTGAGTTTAAAATATCTATTCCTTCTATACAATTTTATGTGTCAGTGGCATGCCGAGCCTTTCGGGGCGAAGGGGGCGCAAATAGTATTGAACAAATGAATAAAATATTGAACACAACTGCGTATGAAATAAGTTGAAACTTCTCAAAACTTATAACTGGTTTTCGGATAATCGATTAACCAGTTTTGATCTACATTTGGAAACCCGGTTTTATCTGAAACCGGTTTTTGAGGAAACCGATAACCGACTTCACTATTTTCCGGTTTTTGCCAGCACCAATTTAAGAAAGAAACGATTTATTTTCTATAATTATTCATCGATTTTCCCAAAGTGTTTTGCATGGGGCGGGCACTAGGGCGTCAATATAAACTGGGCACGCCACTGGGTAGTTTTAATTAAATTTGATTAAAAGCAGGTAGTTTCGTTTTTGACTAACCAAAGTAGTACCTCCTAAAACAAATAAGACAAAATTCAAACACAAAATTAATTTTTTCCCTAACGTAACACTAGTCTACATTTTCTAAAAAAAGAAACTCAATCTATAAGAAAATGCTATTGGCATTATGCAATAAAAATTCTTTTTTTAACATTCCGAAAATAGGTAATAATAATAATAGTAATTTAAAACTACGACTTCTGCAAATAATCGGTTAAAAAATATTTAAATTCATCTACTGTAAAATCAGCATTTCAGGACTTATACAGCTCTGTGGTACGGATATGGAAAATAGATAATGGCCACATCATTCTTTATCAATACCTAAATTTGATACAATCTGACATTCTCTTACAGTTTACTTTGTAAAAATTATGAGATATCCACTAAACTTTTTTTTTCATAATAATTTGGAATAGGTAGTGCAAACGTGGTGTACCCTGATCGCAACCTACGGAAAGACAGGTAAATTCTCAATACAGGTATGCAAAATAATCTTTCGCTCAACTTCTCATCTTCCTGTTCTCCCAATATCGCAATAGCAGAATGCAGCAGGTAAATGGATGGTTGCGGTATCGTTTTTTTAATGGACCAAAAAGTTGGATCTTCTGTAAATCCGCGCTTCAATGGCATAATGAAGTTTTATTAAAAAAAAATAATCAATTTCATTGCTGCTTGTTTCTGTTTCTTGTAGTTGTTCTGAGAACATTAAATAACTTCATCAAAGAATAAAATAGGTTGACAGGTTTTATTTTTTTATGGTTTCCTAAATACTTAACAAAGGAATCAAAAGTACTGGACCTAAATAGTAATTTTGATTTTTTTCAAGCAGAAGTTGAAATTAATTGAAAATAATTCTAGTACCGTAATGGTATGTAATAACTTATATAATTGCTTTTTCCTTGTAATTTGATGTATTGTAAAGTATTTTTATCTTTAGTTATATGTATATCCTTAATACCCTGTTTACCAATAATTTACGTTGCATTTACGCACACATATTCAGTTGATATAGATAAACAGGAAATAAATTAAAAAGAAAAGAAACTTATACAATGGTCCTTAATTGAGATGCTTTGTTTTATTTTTTATACAGTGAGAGATGTACGGTTGGGAAGTTATAATAAGAAAATAATGACTACGGTTGTATGAATATGGCCATCATAAACGAAGATAATATATACCATTTTCTGTTATTACGATTTACATTAAAGACGAAGCTTAGTGGAAAATATTATGAACCGCTACACGAAATTAAATAATTTCAACACTACGTCATGTTTTGTAAACTTGTTGATGTTTTTTCACTACGGGACCTTCTATTAAAAGTTACATATCCATTAGACCTCTAGATTATCAAGTACTAAAGGACTTTAAGGTCAACATAATAGGTACTTTTTCGAATTTCTTTGGTGCCGTTCAATAAAATGAACAATAGAAACAAAAAGAAAAATAAATTTGCCAACTGGTTTAAACATTATTTTGAAGATGTGCTAAAATAGTTATTTCAACACTCCAGCTTGTGTTAAGTAAATGTTCAGTACTAGTACTAATGACTAAGAAATAAGAAATAAACAATCCAGTGGAATATTTTCGTGCTAACAGCCCATTAATTTAAAAATATTCATTAAATATCGACTAAAAAGAGATGAGCTGGCCTTGCAATTTTACAACTTCATGGGCATAGTGTGTATGCTGCAGTTATAATTTATAGAACCACAAGACCTTTGAATCATAAATTTAATTTTTATTACACTCATTTATCTGAACAAGTAATAGCTTGTAGCTTGTATGTAGTAAAAAAATATTTTTGATGGATTTGTTCCATTTGACCACTTTCTTCGGAGAAAAACTCGTAAAGAGATGATTTAATGAATTTCTGCTTAAACAAGAATAACATCTTTTTCAGTAGGCTGCCATTCATTTTGTTATTTCTCGAAAATTCATTTATTTTTTATTTCTCAATTGATATAAATTGAAATAAATTTTTGTACATTGACCATATCTACAATATTTAGCCAATAAAGCAATAAATTTAAGTATGGTTAATTAGCCCTCCTATCGCTGCCAGATCTCTTTGTATACCTTACATTTTTGTATTTACTTTAGTTTTTCGAAATCAAAAATATTTTTATATAAAACTGTACATATAAACTGATTATAAAGTACAATAAGCCCTTATTAACCATGAATTCAACCACTGAGATACGTATTCTGTTCTGTCTTCTTATTCAGACTTATTCATTATATCTTCTCGGCATAGATGAGAAAAATGCCGAAACCTAGGTTCTCTCTAGGGGTTTATGTCTATAGAGATTTTAATAACGTAATTTACTAAGTCATACAACTGAGTTTCCGTGGAGCATCCATTCAATTGTGTTTTTTTTTCTACAAATCATTAATCTTTAATAAATCACGACTGGCGCTCTAATCCTATTAAATAAGGACTAACACGACTTTGGTACCCCATAACAGTAACTTAGGATTATGGATAATTTGCCTTCGAGCTGGGTGAGTTAGAATCGCAGGTGTCAAAGAGTAGATGAGAGATTATGACATGACCAATTATATCATTTTTGTTGTCTTAATGAAATAGAACTTAATTGCTTGGTAATGTGCATACTTAATTAGCAGCTTAAATCTTAATTAAATTTTTCTAAAGTTTGTTTACAACGTCTTTAAAGTTTAATAATAATACATACCAATTTTATTCAATTAATTCTTGTTTTTATTATAGTAATAATTAATTATGTACTAGAGTTGCTTACCTGTGGCCACAGTCATAGGCACAAAGAACTTCGACTAATTATTTATATAGTACGTCTTAGCCATTGAGTGATCAGGTCAACGGGTGACCTGGTTGTGTATGCGTCGCGTGTATGTATTAAATATAATATAAATTTGTGGGCTTCACAAAGACCTTTACGTTTTGCAACTTATATTTGTCAGCATCTAGACAAATTTCGTGATTTAAATTGTGACGGTACATCGGTCTGGTGTCTTGCGTGCAATGTAAAGCTGTTGTCGATACCACATGTTTCCTATTGGAAAATGAACTTAAAACGTGCAGAACACCTACGAAATAAAAAAACTAATTTCCATATGCCACATTTCTAAGTGACTACATAATGAATAAACAATATATTTCACACATTTTTTTATTGTTACCGTATTCGTGAATTATGGTTTGTTTCACATCTTTAGACAACAACATTGTAATAAGAATGTGTAGATATTAAGGTTTTTAAAGTATGTATTAGCGTCTTATAATATAATTTTTTTGAACGTTTTTCATATACATAAATCTAATAAATTAATTTAAGATTATTGGTCCAATAAAATCTCTGACCAGTTTCAGCAATCATATTGAAAAAAATTGCCACAAATTCACTAAAACATGTTATAGGATACTACTTTTTGGGGGTTGAGAAGTTACAAGGAAGATCGCCTTATTGAAAAAATGTTTCCAAAACACACTCCTCAAAAACGAATATAGGGTTTTTGAAAAGGTTGGGATACCACTTAGCTATAAGTGTTTGACGTAAAACCGTCGATTCAAAATAAAAAGTAGGGGTCTTAACTATTTTCGTTTTCAAGATACAGGGTGTTAAGGTTAGTATTTTTTGTCCCTATTTCAGAGACTATGATACGTATCAATTTCAAATTTGATAAGGGTATGTTTTTGATGTCCATGATTACAATAGTGATATTCGTCACATCACAATTTATAGAGGGCGTCAGTTACAGTACAAAACAAAACCTAACCTCAAAAAGTTATGAAGTATCAGAGAAAAGTATTGTAACTCGCGCCCTCTATAAATTGTAGCATGGGCAATACCACCATTGTAATCATCAACTTCAAAAACATACCTTTACCAACTAATAATTAAGGTTTTTAATGAATTTTTGTTGTATTATTTCAATTCTATTTATACTACATACTTTGCAGAAAACGGATTTCAGACAACATATTCAACCATACTTCTCAATAATGTAAAATATAAAATCATGACAAATTTAAAATTTTTAAAGTCTTTAGTGATTCTCAGCATGAAACCAAGCATTCTGAGAGCTTTATAGACGATGTTGTCTATATAAGTTTCAAAATTCAGTTTCATGTCAAGACTTACCCCAAGGTCTTTAATAGTAGTAACTTTTTGCAAGAAATTATTACCAATATTACATTATCGAAGATAATTCTGTTTCTACTAAATAATACATGATTACATTTTTTAACATTCAGAAGATATCCTTACAGTATGACTCAAATCTATTTAAATCAGATTACAATGCCGCAATATCAATGCTACTGTAAATTTTTTTTGTAACGTTAAATCATTAGCATATAATAAATAATCAGAATACATAAAACAATTAGACACGTCATTAATGAAAATAGAAAAAAGTAGTGGGCCGATGTGACATTTTCATCATAACGTATTACTATTTGTGTAGAAGTTATATTTACTTTTATTTCAGTCTTTCATTATACTGTAGAATTTTCATATATCAAATTATAATCTGAATTTTAATATACTAGCTACAGTTTTTTTATTTTTCTCAGTAATTTTGTTAAATGCACAATTTTTGCTTGTTGTAACAGACCATCTTTATTTTCCATAAAGACTGAATTAAATGACTTAGTCCGTGATCTCAGTTTATCAAATCTTCAAGCTGAGATGTTAGCTTCAAGATTGAAAAGGGTGGAATGTTTCACAGAAAGGTACAAAAATAGTACATTATGTAAAAGTCAACATGAATTTAAACACCACTTGTCTAAGCACGTTGACCTAGTCTGCTGCAACGATGTGGACTCTTTACTCTCTTGGGACAGTAACACAATCCTGAAGAATGGCGATAGATTTTTTCAAAGCTGAGTTTAAAAATAGATAAAATGGAAATAAGTATCTATCGAACACCTTGCCTAGTTATGCTGCTCACATGAAGTAATCGTACGAAATTATTAAATTCTAGCTGGCCTGAATACATCATGAGAAAATTTCTTGGCAATTTTGTTGCTTCCTGTGTGAATGGGGCAGCAGAGGCAGGAAAAACCACTACATTAAAAAGCAGTGGCCAAAAAGAGATACACTGAATCCGAAAGAAAAGAACGTTAAAAATGAGCCACTTGTACCAAGAGAGAAAATTTATCTTCCACCTTTAAATATCAAGCATGATTTGATGAAACATTTTTTCAAGTCGAAGAATCGTAATGGCTTGCAAGATAAGTTTTCTAGAATATATGATGCGAACATCAAGGAGGGCATATTTGTCGGTCCACAAATAATAATGGAACTAATGAATGATCCATTTGAAGACAATTTGGATGAAGCTGAGGCTGCTGTGTGGTTATCGTTTCAAAAAATGGTAAAAAAACTTCCTGGAAACCATAGGCCGGATAACTATAGAAAACTTGTTAGTGAGTTCCTACAGAATTATAGAAAGCTTGGATCTAATATATCTCTTAAAATACATTTCTTAGATTCGCAATTAGACTTTATCCCCGAGAAACTTGGAGGTGTAAACGACGAACATGGCGAACGTTTTCACCAAAATTAATTTATCTACCATGAAAAAGTTCTACTAAGAAAATTGGAGTCAGAAAATGTTAGCGGACTACTGCTGGAATCTTAAGAGGAATGATCCTCAAGCGAAGTAGAGCAGAAAATCTATAAAAAATATATTTTAGGGCAAAATAAAATTCATGTAACATATTAAATAATATAATAAAAAAACTGATAAAGACTGTTTTTTCTTAAATACCAGAGTTAAAATAGAATTAAAGAACAGCGCTCCACCCTGTATAAAGAACTAATCACAATATTTATGAAATGTTTTGGTTTAATGTCCGTTTTCATTGTCATCCAATTAAAACTGTTAGCAGTAATGGTGGTAATAAAACACACCTGCTGTCGTTTTAGCTGTAAACATGCGTTAATGGTAATTAAGTGCATTTATTACATAAAAGCAATTGTGGCATTCTTATTAGTTCATGCATGACCTAATTTAGGCAAACAGTTCTTTAAAAAGGCGTCATAACTCATATATAACTGGTGACATGACATAAACCATAAGTTATAAATGTCCACCATCAATAGCCTTTTTAGTAACCAAGTCGTGAGAAATTCTTCCAAATATGGTTAAGTCAGTTAGTAATCTCTTGCCGGAGTAATGTGTCTGTAATGCACTGAACTGGTTCTGGAAGTGTGTAGGATGACACTTTTTTATACATATATCCATTGCTTATACTCGTTTGATTTGTATCTTATTCAACTCATTTTTAAGATATTATCCCACTCAAAATTTACCGTGAACGTAATTGGATAAATTAAGTATATTCATACGGAACGTATAAATATAAATTAAATTTTCAATAAATTCAAGATGTTTGTCAGCTCCTTATGGCGCCGTGGATAAATTTTATATATTTAATAAATACAACATATTAACTCAAGAAAAATTCAGCACTGATTGGCTATAACTTATTCAATATTGCCAGATATAAGTAATACTGTAGAAATACATCGATATCCATATTATGGATATCGATGATGAATGATGAATAAACACATATAGTTGATAACAAATTTATTTGTAATATAAAAAGCGTCCGCTTCTTCGATGGCGTGGAAGTTTGAAATAAACAGTACGTATTAATTATTTCAATTATATGAAGGCTATTTAAAAAAATATATAACTAAAGATTTTCAAAAATGGACAAAATTGCATATATTTCCACTCCCTGATCACAACTAATAATTTTGAAAAATTCTAGTTAATCTGGTTTTGAAATTACCTGAAAGTATATACAGTTTTGGGTTAAGATATGGCCACCATGGCGACTTAAAAATGTCCTTTTTTAACATCTGCCTATTTTTTCTACCAGAACCATTCACCGATACTAGGAGATAGTAGTAACAGTAGTGGTTAAGGGAGGTTGGCGCCTAGAAAGTGGACCACAAGTGGAATCTTTTTGCCAGTCCATACCGCCCCTTCAACCATTCACTCTACTTGCTCCCTCTTCAATCTCCTTGACCTTCTGATAAAGCTGACGATGTCATTCCATGAAAGTGAGTTCACCTCCTCCTTCAGGTAAGATCTTAGTCAACACCTATTAGTGATTGTTGTATCGCAATTTTGTAGTGACCTGTCAGAACTTCTAGTTGATTTAGAGTTTTCCGGCCTCCACAAAGTAACCAGACCGCTCCTGATTTGTTCTGCTCTGTTACAAAGTTTTGAGTCTATATACAAGCTCTGCTTAATCTACAATGCTCCTTTAATGACCCATAAACATACTCAGTGGGGACCGTAGTGTCTCCAAAATAATGGATTCAGATCTGAAACACAGTTTCTCGGCTCCGTGTCCAGGAAACCATACAAGCCTTACCTCTTTATGCCTAGCAAACTTTTCAAGAGCCTCACCGCACTTCTGAACAATGGCAGGCTCGTCCTAGGGGAACATACGTGCTAAAAGATGTTTATTTCTGCTTATATAAGCACTGGCAGTTTTAATGTGTTCGCGTAGATATGCAGAATCAAGTTCTACATCTACATTTTATCAAAAAGTACAAAATTCCTCGTTTCCTATTTATATAAAAGCTGTATAGAGATTAGAGGAAGTCTTGTATATTCAGTACGTAACAGAAGAGCATATCAAACTAAAAGAAATCTGGACAGCAAATAATATTAATATCCAAATCCAAATAAACCTCTTATTTTAAAATAATTCCTTACATAGGCCTTCAAAATTAAAAACGAAAAAAAAAAATGTATTTGCATATCTCTTGAGTATTTGTAGATCTTTTTTAAATGATACAATAAAATGATAGAAGCAGCTCAATATTTTAATAAATTACAGCCACTTTCGATCTAATTGAGAGAGAATTGTGAGTCACGTGTTACTTTTGTTGGGATTCCATAGTAAAGATTACACTGGTCAACAAAGTTACTCTTTTTAGGAATGGAAAAACTAACTGACGCTGATTCTGAAAATAATACCAGTTTTTGATGATCTAGAGATTATAAATTATATGCTCTGATTAGTATAGCAGTACCGATTCTGTGAAACTGACTACCAACGTCCAGTCTCCATTATCATTATTAACTACCGGTGCGCACGTAGGCGGTCCTAGAACCTGCGACCTAGGTGTTAGTATCGGAAGAGGGAGAGGGGAGCTAAGAGGCTTTGTTCTCTACCATAAATGTAGATTTAAGATAGTAGTAAAGGGCAGGAGTTAAAAGGCTTCAGTATCGAGTAAAGGGAGGTGAAGCTAAAAGACTTTGACCAATACCATAGACGTAGACCTAAGATAATAGCTAAGGGGGTGGAGCTAAGAGTGTGTATTTGATCAATGAGAGCGTTATGTATTTTTTCTTTATTTGTATGAATGACGCTAAAG
>JANEYF010004785.1:167500-463222 GCA_029963845.1 Rhamnusium bicolor | reverse complement strand
ACTTACACATCAAAAACGACCCCACATATGATATAGTTAGAAAGAGAAAAAAAATCCTTTTTAACTAAATCTAGCCAACTATGATTCCCATTTAAAAAAATAGAACTTTATGCCATAACTCGAAATTGCACCTTTTTTTTAATTTTCTCGACGCCACTGTATTATACAGAAAAAAGTGCCTCAAGAATGTAAAAGTTGTTTTTTCATAACTTTACAAATAACCAATATATTGACACGTGTCTAAAAGTCGAAGAATGGAACTTTTGTTTATAACTCGAAAACAAAAGACAATAGCAAATTTTTATTTTCGCCAGTGAATTTGTCTCAAAAAAAAAAAAAAGAAATTGAGAATGTCTTCCATTTTTTTGTATCTCTTACAGTTACCGAGTTACCCTATACAAACATCGAAATGTGCCCACCCCCGATATTTAACTTTGAAACACCCTGCACACTGGGTGTCCCTAATAGTGTACAAATATAAAATGACAAATATTAACCGTATAAAAAGTTATAAATATTGAAAATCGACAAACATACGAATAACGATCCAATTTTTGACATATCGTTATCAAATGGAATTGAAAGAAAGTTTTTCCTTTGAAATTTGTTGATAGGATGTGTGAAACATACAGTTTACCTAAACAAAAATAATACATTCTCTTAATTTTTGCACACCCTGTATATTTGATTTAAAACTAAAGAAACTTGAATCAAGAATAAGTCGGTAAGTACATTTTTTCACTTTTTCACAATAAACATATGAATAACTTGAGTTCTAAGGAACTTTTTCTTTTGACATTATTTGATTGGACATGCGAAAAAGGGCACTTTATCTAGACAAGAAAATATTTTTCTCAATTTTTTCACACCCAGAACACTGAAGATGAAAAAGTTAACAACCAGAGCAAGACAGATACTATTTTCCTTCCTATAACTTTTATTTTTTAATTAAATATTTCCAATTATATGAGTGTTGCGCACTATTTGAGACACCCCTATATAAACTAAATATATTAAAAATTCTTACCTTATGTAGGCACATATTCCTATCTCGTTCTGGACCTACCTATTAGATAAAGTAAAATTAATAAAACCAATTACAATAATTTAAATAAAGCTACCTTTAATGCCCTTTCCCTAACGCAATTGGTCTCCATTTCATTATAATCACATTTCACAACACTAATGGCACTAAAACATCACAAAACAACATACACAACACATATTATCAAATGTTCAGTAATTGGCAAAGTATTGGTAAATATTTAAAACTTCTTCCAAATTTAAAATTCTATTGCATATACGTCCGATACCGATATAACCGAATAACCGATAGGAAAGAATGAGTACATCTGCTGATAAGGTTTTTTGCACGACTTACTGTTATGTTTCACGTAACACTGTTTTTTCTGTAAAAAACGTAGTGTTTTATATCAATTTAAACACAAAAGAGAATTCGACTTGAACAAAACTTGGAATATTATGTTATATTGTACAGTTTGCTACTTAAAAGACTGTAGCACCCAAATAATTTAGTTATTTTCTAAAGATTAAAAAAAAATTGTTGGTACATTGTCTATAGGAGATCTGTTATTTCTATTATATTTCTATTATACTTTTTTATTAAGGATTGAGCGATTAATGTAATGGTATAAAAAAAAGGGTGCTGTTTAAAAATAATGAAGTTTTATAGATTTTAAATATGACATTCAAGACATGTTTTTAACTCCATTTTTTCCAAAAATTTTTTTGACGGTTTAATAATTTATTAAAACATAGAGATGATGTCAAAAAATAATTAATTACTATCAATTAATTTTGAAGATAACCGCAATAGAGGAAGACGTTGCAAAGGAAACGTTTGAAAAAATGTAATGACTCAGACAGTTGAGCATCAAAATAGGGTTATATTATCAAACTTATCCTTAATTTTAATGAGAATCCAAAAATGTGAGAAAAATAGGGGGTTTATATCAACTTCCAGTATAACCAGAGGTGATAAAAGTTCGAAAATATTTTAGAATGGTAGGTCTCCTCTGAGAACCCTATCGACCAAAATTTCAAAGCGATATTTTCATTCAGTCCGGAGGTATGCTAAAGGGTTGGTTGAAAACGAACACCCTGTATATGTTTCCATGCAGTATCGACACATGATCTAGAATGTATCTTTGATTGCTCCTTGAGTGGTTGGAATAGCTTCCTGAAAAACATAATATTTTCAGCAATCTGAAGTATCTTAGCACCGCCATATAAAATGACTATTTTAAGCTGAAAATGGTTTTTTGTCAATATCTGTGTATATCTTCTTAGTATGAAAAATATTACAAAAATCATTTCGGTAAAAAATATTTTTAATTCTTAAATTCGCTAAATATTCAATTTTTAGGGAAAATAAGGTTTAAAACTTTAATACTACTGTTGTTCCTTGAATTCTAAAAAATAAAATCACAGTAATAATTTTTTTTAAATTTTGAATTTAAAAAATTTAAAAAATTTTATTGATATTAATTATTTTTCACCTTAAACGTATTTAAATTTATAAAACATAAACTGTTACTATTTATGAATATCAAAAGGGCAAGTGTTATTGCTGCTATTAAGTGCATTAAAAATTATCGAAATTCAGCGCATGAAAACGTCTCGAGTTCATTTTGATGCGATTGACAAAAAGTACTTTTTCAGTCAAATCACGTCAAATGCGGTTTCTTAAAGGCAACACGCTTTGATTGCTGAATTTTCAGATTATTTTTAATGCACGGAATATATTTATTAGACTATTTTCAGAAAAAAACAGAACAAGAAATATTTTTTATTATTAACTGAATTAACAATTCAAATTATTACAATCACGGCTGGATATACCTTTATTCCTGAGTCACAATTTTTAAGCAGATTTATTAAAAAATCGAATTTTAAAATTATTATTTTTTACAGAAAACTCCAAAATATTTAAAAAGTAGATAATTAATTATGTTCCGCTTTATGTTTTGCTTCTATAAGCCTGTTATCTTCACAAGAAAATAAAAAAGAATGAAAAAATCTTCGGTTTTTACATTGATTCAACTGACGGTTTAAGCTGTCAAGCCTAGTGCAATTTTTGCTGTAATTTTTTTGTAAACTTTTCACTTGGAATGCAATTTTCGCTGAAAGTTTGTTCTAATTGGTCCAAATTTTCAATATTTTCTTATAATGTGAGAGAAATAGTCAAAAATAATTTTTATGAATTCATTTCTGTTAATAGACAGAATGTCATTATCAATTCAAATAATGAACTAATTACATGAAAATATACTTATGAAAGTTAGTTAAAAATAATTATTTTAAAGAACCGATTAATCGAAATTACGTGAAAAACTTTTAAAAAATGTCTTTCTCTGTTAATAACAGGTTTGTATTTAGAAAACGACGAGAATGTGGAAACTATAAAGAGTACGACATTTGATGTATTTTTATGATCTTTTTAGTAGCACAAACTGATTTTTAAAAACACTAATAATATCTACTCCACCTTTTTATAAATCTTAATGCTGTATAATTAAGAGTTGACAACAATATTTCAGTATTAAAGATGTGTCTATATACCTCAAATAGGCACAGTTTATAGAGGCTCGGTGTAAATAGTACATAAATGCTAAAGTAGCAATATAGCAATATCTCTGTTTCATTTTACCAACTTTTTTAAACAATATTATCGAGCTATTAGAAGTTGCTGTATAAGGACTGCACGTAAGTTTTTATGTAGTAAAAGATTGTTTTAAATGTGAGGTACGGTTTGCAATTATAAAACAACTGTATTATAGTGTCTGTAGTAACACCAATGTAGTAATTTTGTAGTTGTTGTATTGCAGAGATATAACTGAAATGAAAAACGTATATAAATGCTTAAGAAGCCAGAACTTTTTGTTGTAAAAGAAAATTACTGAGTTATGGTTTCCAATGTATCTTTAAAAAAAATACTTCTTACACTATTAGGGCTGTGTTATAGTTGCCTGTTTTCATTTTATACACACACACACAAATTAGAGACATAATATGTTTTCTGCTGGGATAGCGATATAAGAATTGTGATGGCGAATTATTAGGAAACTGAATGAAGATTTTTGCCTACAAATTAGTAGATGCTGTCGTCCGTAGAAAACTAAACTTGTCATGCGAAGAAAACTTTTTTGTTGAAACATGCTATGTTACTTCGAAATAACAGACGGGCCTCCAAAATTTCTTAAATTGATATTATTAAAAATTATTTAAAAAATATACATATTTTTATTTTTTTATAAAGTTGTCATAAGATAATGCAGCCATGTATTCTGAATACCCCATAAGGGATTGTTATAAATGTTTAGCAAAATTTTCCTTTTCAAGTGATAAAAAGTTAATTACACCTCGAACTGATAACAATGGCCTCCCCATTACATTTACTTTTAGAAAATATAATATGGTTCCTTGAAAGAATAAGAGGAAGGTCACCACAGAAGCAATTATAAATCCTTAAAGCAGCCCTTTGGCTGTATGTAAGTGCTACTTACTTTATAAGAGATGTTTTCTCGAAGAAGCTCACTTATAAAACAATTATAAACTAATAAAATAGTACTCTGGCATTTGGCTGTGTACAAGTGACATTAATAGCATTTTGAGAAGGTACATAAGGTATTCTAATGAAACCCTCATAGAGCAATTTCGCATTCAGTGACATATCAATAAAATCCTTAGACAGGTGAATTTGATTGTTAAAAATCCACATTTTATGTAACAATTCAATTCATGATGAAATAATTTTGGTTTAGAGGCATATATGATATTGGAACTTTTTTTTTTATTTCAGCCCTATATTTGTCTTGAATTTGCAAGTAACACATGTGGTCCTCTTATTATGCCTAAAAGTTTATAAATAATATATTATAGCAATTTATAAAACTAATTGGTTATATTGAAACTCTCACTAAATAGCTTATAAAAAATTGGGTGGAATAAGATTGCTGGTAAAACGATCTCACAGCATAAATATGAAGCTACTTTATTAAAGCATCTTATACAGTTTTTTTTGAATTCGTAAAATGCTTGGTAAGATCTGGACGTAGATTTATAACAGGTGTATATATTATATAACATGTATGCAACTGTTTAACAGCTTAGCTATTTATCGATAGTGGCTATATTACATTGCACTTTAAAGGCCTTTAAAGCAAAATTTTATAACAATATAGTTATTAAAGCTAAATGCCACTTATGTCAACCTTAATATAGATTATTTATACAGACTTTCTACGTGTAGTAAAAGAAGTATTCTATAAGTATTTATGCAACTGAAATTCTTTTTTTCGAACTTTGGTCACACCAAAGAACAAAAGCGATGAGCTGCTTGACTACAGTATTAGTCTCCCCAATGAAATTAGGGACTTTGCAACTATGTATAGCATTGTCCATATAGCTTTAAATTACTTCTTCGCTTTTTTTATTGCTTTCGTTCTTTGGCATTTCTACAATAAAAATGGTCTGTTCAATTAAATTAATATTACTGGCTTGAGAGTTTGATTCCTCGAGCATTTTTCTAAATGTTAATTTAACTTTCCTTCTGAAATTTTCACTTCGCTATGTCTTTTTCCAATACTTGTCCATATTGTAAAGTAACACGTAACAACAGAGAGCATATGAAATCCGCACGGAGCTTCAATCAAACTATCTAAGTGATCTTTTAAGAGGTTAAGTGGGACGGGGTGTTTAGCTGTAAAAGATTTCTATAAAGGTGGAAGACCGCAGCTACATAACTCCAAAAGAGAATTTCAGTTGTATAAATACTTTATAGAATACTTCTTCTACTACACGTAGAAAGCCTGTATAAATAATCTATATTAGGGTTGACAGGTGGCATTTGGCTTAAATAACTATATTGGATGGAGACTATATTACTATAAAATTTTGCTTTAAAAGCCTTTAAAACTCAAAGTTATATAACCACTATCGAGAAATAGCTAATCTGTAAAACAGTTGCATAAATGTTATATAAAGGTTAATACACCTGTTATGAATCCACGTGGTTTGTATTTGTATAAAAGATTTTACTAAGCCTCTTATGAAGTTAAAAGACTGTATAATACGCTTTAATAAAGTAGCTTTATATTTATACTGTGAGATCCTTTTACCAGTAATTTTATTTCACCCAATTGTTTTATAAGTAATTTAGTGCTGAATAAATCTTCAATATAACCAATTAGTTCTATAAGTTTCCATAATATATTACTTATAAAGTTTTAAGCGTTATAAGAGGACCACATGTGTTACTTGGGAACTCTCTAAACAAACTTTCGAAATTATGCTATACCTGGTGTTATTTCTTAAGAAATTAAAACAGTATAATTTTTTAAATCCGTACGTGGATTATGATTTTGATATTTATGAAGTTTTGTCAAGTAAACTAAATGAAATATGTTTTCAAGTATGAATCGATTATACAGAATGGTTCAAAAGTTATGGCTAAAGAATGATTTGGTCAAAATCAATAAAACGATTTGTAACTCAATAACGAAGGACGAGACCCATTAATGATATATCTTCTAGCTACAGTTAACGTATGTACATTTAATTTTGAAACACCCTGTATAAATGAAATTAATATTCTGAATGGAAACTGCTAAGTTTTGGCGGATGCGCTAGTGATATTAAATTATGCAATGTGTTTTATTTATTCTTACAATATGCTATACAAACTGACTAATTAAACCACAATATTTTGACACAATAGATTATGTCTTCTGGTGATTATTTTTCACTGTTTTTTTTTTTCTAATACAAATTGAGGAAATTTAGAAATTATGAAATTTTTAATGGATTTAAATTATTGATTAACAAAGGACACGGAAATTATGTTCTTCGTTTGACTAAACAAGATTTTGACGATAAATTTTACTACTGTTAACTATAATTCATACAACTAGATGTATATTTAAAATAATGCATAAGGTATTGTTGTAAAATATACATATACATTTGTTATGAAACTTTTTAGGAATATTTCAGTTAGCACTAAAAACTATGGACACTTTATATTGAAAATTAATCAATTATGATTCTGCAAATTAGTTTTAAGGCAAAGTGATTAATCTCAGCACTTTCCAAAATTTTATTACATCTTAAGAGTTTTAATTTGATAAATGGTCTTATGCTGTACTATTTTCACTGCATCAGTCAACGAAGTAGATTAATTGTTTTTCATCTATCAATTCTAGATCCAAGGATTTTCTGGTCGAGTGCTTAACAATTAGTGAAATACATGATTGATGAAAAGTTTTAAGTAGTACTGAAAAAAACATATCGTCTCAATACTAACATTCAATAACTATGCCAATACATTAATCACGTTTTTATTTTTGATAATATATTATTTAAATATACGAAGAATGTATAAACAGCTTTCTAAAGCTAAGAATTTAAAGCTATTGTAAAAAAAATAATGACCATGACTTTAACAAAATCACACAAGAAGTAATTGCTTCTTATAAATACTCAAGTGCGAATATGCTAGTATATGATTTACCTTTTGTAATTAATTTTTGATTTATAAATTTTATTTAATAACCCTTACAGGATCTGTATAATTATTTGACTGGAGTCGGGAATATTATATATTGTATCAGATTGAGAACATATAGTTGGGTTTTAAAGCATGTATCCCACCATGAATATGATAAAGAGGATACTGTAATCAGGTTATGATAAGGGCCTGCTATACACGAACAAAGTAATAATCATATAAATATAAGGATTAATATTTGGAAAGGGTTTAGAGAGGTGACAGAATAAGTGTCGACATCTGGATTTCGAATAAACTTAACCAATCGAAATAAATTGTTTATGATTGCGATGACTTTTTACCTTTCTGCTCGCTTATGTTACAATGAGATTGTTAAGTTTATTATTTCGAAATGTAGATGATTCTCTTGGGAAATATTGAATTTTGTGTATACAGTCAAAAGCTTATATGTATAACAATTAAATTATAAGTAGAGTTCGTGTAAGCATTTTCATTAATCATGTACATAATTTATAAAATCTTATATGTTAAAAGAATTAGTTCAATTGTAAATTAAATTTCGTTTAATAATATAGCACTGTTTGCGAATTATGTAGTTGCATAGACATTCGAATATTTTTTTATGAACTGCTAACCAGTACGCCACTATCTCGGGGGGGGGGGGGGTGGGGGGGGGGGGGGGGGGGGGGGGGGGGGGGGGGGGGGGGGGGGGGGTGGGGGGGGGGGGGGGGGGGGGGGGGGGGGGGGGGGGGGGGGGGGGGGGGGGGGGGGGGGGTTCAACAGCATAAACTGACAAGATGGGGTACTTGGCTGAACGCAGCATGGTTTTTTTTTTTTTTTTTTTTGGGGGAAAAAAATTTGTTTGGCTAAAAAAAGGAAAATTTAGGGGGGTTTTGGTTTGGGGGGGGGGTTTATAAAAAATAAGGTTTGGGGGTTCCCCGGCCAAGGGGGGGGGGAAAGGGGGGGGGGGAAAAAAAGGGGTATAAGGGAAAAATAATATTTGTTGGTTGGGGGGATTTTTTTTTTTTTTGGGAGGGAGTTGGGGGGGGGAAGGGGGGAGGGGGGGGGCGATATTAAATAAAAATTATTTTTTTTTTTTTGGGGGGGGGGAAAAGAAAAAAAAAAAAAAAAGGGGGGGGGGGGAAAAGAAGAAAAAAAAAAAAAGGGGAGAAAAAAAATTAAATAAAAAAAAAATTTGGGGGGGGGTTTTTTTTCCCAAAAGAAAAAAAAAACCGGCCGAAAAAAAGGGGGGGGGGGAGGGGAAATTTAAAAAAATTTTTGTTTTTTCCTTCCCGCGGGGGGATTAAAAAACCCCCTTCTTTAAAAAGGGGGGAGAGGGGAAAAAAAGAAAGTTTGGTGAATTAAGGAATTTTTTTAAAAATCCTTATATTGTTTTTAAATTTTTTCTTTTTTAAAAATTAATAAATATTTAAAAAAAGAGGCGGAATTGGAAAAGGTAATTTTTTTTTTTTAAACCCGAAATTTTTTCAATAAGGGGGCCCCGGGTTAAATTTTTTTTTCAGAGAATTTTTTTTCAGGGTTTTCAAAGGGCCTCCAAAATTTTTTAATAATAATAATTAAGGAAAATATGGAAATATTACTAAACCATTTAATAAGACCACTAAAAGGTTAAAAATACAACAAAGGAAAAAATTCTATTTATCCCAAAATTATCACAGAAACCTTGATGGTATAAAGATAGTCAGTACTAGAATTTGATGCTAAATGAGCAGTTGCTATTGCAAATGCCCAAGAAGCTGGTGTCGATCCCAATGTCGGAAAAAAATTTGAATTTATGTACACAAATTTTTCACGAATCGTCCTCGCTATAGAATAACTTGAACATCGACCAAAAACAGGAGAACTTGCCATAATCGATTCAATGAATGTGGGTTTGATCTTAGTCAATATATGTAATCAATTATCTGTAGCCATCGTTGAACGCGCAAACAAAAAAATTGGAAAGTGTTTTACACAACAATCCTCGTTATGTCACAGTCCATCGAATTATAGACCTGCTACAGGGCAAAGAAGTAGATTGTTTAGGGCCACAAATAAATATGGCTTCTTTACGTATATTGTCCTATTTTAAAAATACGTCAATAACATCTGTCAAGATAGAACAGTCGTTTTCAATATATAAATAAATTTTTGCAGAGTGGCGGCGGATTTTAACAGCAGAACATATGTAGCAACTATTAATATTTCATTTGTAAGGATTAATGTTGCAGTAATAACTGTGATTACAATTATTGGTGTAAACTGATAGTGGCAATATACTTTCAACTACTACTTGCATAGTCATTTTTAGAACCTCTACACTACAAGGCGAGCCATTTAAAGAAATATATCAGTTTGCAGTAATAATTTAAAAAATATTTGATTTTAATTGGTATGTAAATTAATAACAAAAATTCCCGTGTGCCGACCCCGTTTTTGACGTCATGACTTACCGATATCCGACCTGTGATAATAAGTACTGATTTTATATGTCGATAAAATAAATGAATAAAGAATATATACAGGACTAATTTAAAGTAGCAAAATTGAAACTACTTCACTTAAAACAAAACTGATAATATAACGCAATAACTAGTTATTACCTAAGTATCAAATTATTTTCATAGAAAATAATGAAATATGTAATAATAGGGGGGGGGGGGGTGGGGGGGGGGGGGGGGGGGGCGGCGGCCCCCCCCCCCCGGGGCCGGGGGGGGGGGCTGGGGGGGCCACACCTTATAAATATAATAAAAAAAAATTAAATAAATTAAAAAAAAATTTAAATTTTGGGGGGGGGAGACCCCGCGGGGCCGGGGGGGCGCCGCGCCCCCTGGGAAAAAAAAGAACCCCCCCCCCGGGGGGGGGGGGGGGGGGGGGGGGGGGGGGGGGGCCCCCCCCCCCCCCCCCGGGGGGCGCCCGGCCCCCGGGGGGCGGGCGGGGGGGGGTTTTTTGTTGTGGGTGGGGGGGGGGGGGGGGGGGGGGATGAGGGGGTGGTGTTTTTTGGGGCCCCCCCGTTTTACAATAAAATTTTTTCGTGCTTTTTTTAAAAGGGGGTTTTTTAAATACCCCCCCCGGGAAAAAACCGGGGAATTTTTGCCCAAACCGGGAGAGGTTTCCTTTCAGTATGTAATAATAACTAGCACCATCTAATAACCAAGTTTGATTTCGTTTTAAATTAATTATGATGCAAAACATATTTCACTTAAATTTTGAAACTCCTGCTTGTAAAAAATATATTTCACCACAATTTTCTATTTTTATTTTTTTTTTTTCCGAGAAAATATTTAATGCGAATTTAATTCATTTTAAGATGTATGTTAATAAAATTGTATAAAAAATTAAAAAACTGCTCGTACGTGAACAAGATTAATTTGTATATATAATCGAAATTAAATCCATCGGTGAAGGTTTTAATAAAATTAAAGACTGTTTGATATTTTATCTCCCAAGTACCAAAATCAAATATCTATTATTAAACATCTGCTCCGCGATATGTCGATTTATGTATTAATTGGCTATTAGGAAAGTATATGTAACCATAGAGATAGGGATGAAAACGTACGTTAAAAATCCACGTTGACGTATAAGAAACAAGTTGATAAAACAAGTTAAAGTCTCCAGTTATGGAAATAACCAACTCAAGTTCCTGTAATAACTTGTATATATTTTAAGACATTTTCGAAGAATTTAAATGTTATAAAATAAATACCATGAACATGGCAGGAGAGCTTGGCGGTATTAATAATTGAATTACAAAAATAAATGCGTAATTTGTTAATGGGGTAAAATGAAGGTAGTCATAATTTGCACATTTAATTTTCTCTTGTTCAGCTGGACGAATCTTTCCCTCCAGAGCATTGCCAATGTATATGAATTATTTCTTAAAGATGTAACTTTTGCAATTGTTATGTTTATTACATTTTTATCTGGTTATACACCGTGGGTCTAAATTAAATTAGCCCTCTTTTTTAAGTTTAATAACTTTGACTGTTTATACAGGTAGCCTCAAAAAGTTCACATTTTTCTGAAAGGCTGACGTTGAGATCATTACAAAAATTGCCCGTATGAAATATCTTTGTAATTTTTATTGAAATGATTCATTGTTTTTCGGATAGTGATTAGCAATTTGAAAGACCTGATTATCTACAATATTTTAATTTCCACATTGAGTCACGTACTAGAGATATTGTATCGATTGAAAATTTTAGAAGTTATTTCCTTCGAAATAAAAAAAGAAGGGAAACCCTGTGTTCATATCCACAACTCCTCAAATGAATAATTTTAATAATAAATAATAAAAAAAAAATAATAATATATAAATATTATTTATAAATAAATAAAAATTTCATTTAAATATCTTAGGTAATCTGGAGCAGATTGGTCTCAGGGGTGTAGTTTTTGAATTATTTAAAAGCTACCTAGCACATAAAATGCAATATGTTAAAATTGATCAGACACTAAATGAACCCACAATCATAGAGTATGGAGTACCCCAAGGTACAGTCTTGTGGTCCCATACTTTTTACCATATATATAAATGACATAATTACTCAAACACTACAAGAAAGATAATATCATATGCCGACGACACCGCTATTTTCTACAGTACGGACAGCTGGAGTGATCTGAAAAATACTGTTGAAGAAGACCTGAAACGCATTAAAAGACAATTGGACAATGAATTATTAACTATTAATTACATAAAGACTTTTTACTTACCATTTACATCTTATAATACAAACTTGCTAAATTTTAATAAACTAACTGTAACAGAAAATAACGACACTTTTGAAATAGCAAAAACAAACAAAATTAAATATCTTGAAATTTTTATTGATACAAATTTGAATTGGCAACATCACATTAATCACGCTGTGCTAAAATTATATTATTTTTTTCATACTTCATGAGTCATTTTAAATAGGTTGCATAAAAAAACGTGTAAATAGCCACTGCCAAATGGCCACCCCAAAACCCATCTTAGATTTATTTATTTTTAACGTAGGTAGGTTGATCCCATATGAGTAATTATTATTTTATTTATTTTTTGTTACTATTTTTCTCGGAATATGTATGTTATTCCTAAGTTATTAAGACTTTAATCAGATTTTTGTCAACTTCCTTCTGATTTTGGTCCACTGTAAAATGTCTTAATATGTAATGAAATTTCGAGAATCAAAGTTTGATGAAAAAAGAGATCAAATACAAATGTTGAGTTTAAAGCAACAGTACCTTTATTATTGAATTAAAGGAATTTGAATACTAAGTTACAAATAGACAAACTATCATTTTATAAGCAGCAATGTTATATAAAAACCAATATGACCTCCTGAATTTTCTACAATAACCTGGAACTTTTTGCGCCATCGACCTACCGAATTTACTATAACTTCTTGGCTAAGACTTCGCCAACACAGGACTTTCACTTAATTCCTGAAGAGTGTAGTCAATCAATTATAGATTCGGACTAATCAGGAGCCAAGGTTGAGGCACTATAAAATCCTGCTAGTTCTGTGGTAGATATCTAATGGTGCGGGCACACCATCTTGTTGAAATGTGTAGTTATCACAGATATTTTCAATTTCTGGCAACATAAAATTTCTTGATGATAGATTACAGAAGTAATCCTATTTTTTACAAACAGAATTATTGTTTTTCCTATCATTGAATCTCCCACAGAAACCATCACAGATTGTGAAAAACTGGAATTAGTAAATTGTATGTTTTTTGGTTGTCATAAAGAAAATATCTTCGCCAGTAAACCAGATTGTTTCGATATCTCGCTGGCAACTAAACTTTCGTAATAAAAGTTCACATCATTCAGCCCGTTTTTGCTTCACTTTAGCAGTTAACTTTTGACAACAGATCTTTTTTAAAAGGATTTAAATTTAAATCGTGCTTTATAATTTTTCCTACTGAACTTCCACAAATTCTTGTCGTTATAGATATTTTTTGAGAAGTTATTGAAATATTAGGAGGAGCATCTTGAACGATATAATTGCATATAACCATTAGTGAATCGTAAATGGTTTAAAAAATACCTAACTGTACTAAGCTTCCAATTTTTTTAGAGGAAACTTGACCATTAACTTCTTAGCTACATAATTATGTGATTCTCTAAGTGACTTTATCAAACATTTTTCTTTTAAACTAAGAAAAGTCATTTATTACAAGCTATAGAGAATGCAAAACCAATACTTTAAAAATCAAAATATCAACATTTAGTCATACTATTTTCTTTCAAACTTAAGCAAGGCTTACTTGATCCCTTAGTAAATATTTTCTAGTCAGATCCGTTGATGTTAAAAACTTTCAACAAGATCATTTTCCGAAAAACAATGAATCATTCAACAAAAATTTCAAGAAATATCCCATACAGTGGATTTTTGCAATGTCCTCAAATTCGGCGGCTCAGAGACATGTGAAAATTTTGAGGCTACCTGTATAAATACTGAATTAAAATTTAATCAATTTAGAAATGTTGTAGCTACAATATGTCCAAAATCATCAAAATCGGTAAAACAATAATAATGTTATTAAACTTTAAAAAGGGGGACTAATTTAAGGACCACAATGGTTGCAGAATGTGGATTAAGGATCATTCAACTGAATTGACTCATTTAGTTTCTCCAGGTTTTCGTGGAAACTTAAAGAAGCATCGCATGGTGGAAATTTCAATAGTAGGTGAATTAGAATGCGGGTATATTTTTTTATCAATAACTATTATATGTGTGCTTATTAAATTTTTACAATTATTATATCCTACCTTATGTAATAATTGAAAACAATCGAAAATGTTTTTAAGAAAACAGTGCTTATTTTATGTCGCTTATAGCAAACCACTATGTGAATATACAATGAATCAGTGACCACCTTCTAAACGACTTTCAGGGTAACTCATAAGTGGGGTACATAGGCGTACATAATAAATGTAATAAAAGAAATTAACTAGCAATAAAAACAACAAACTGTTACAATTTATAACAAAGTATGCACAACTTAACCTCTTGGTTAGCACAAACTGAAAAAGATCTGTAAAAACTTTGCAGCATCATATATGTCAATGATTCTTTCCGAGAGTAATATTCGATGTGGTGAAAAAATATGTTTATATTTTGAGAACAACTGTTCGACATCTATTTATGTAATACAAGCATACTTAAAATAGTCTTTGAATTCACTTAGCGGATCTGCAGATGCACCATCAGTACAATCACAAATTTGTCTTAATCTGCTAAAACCAGTGTCTTGCATTAACACACGTGCGAAGTTTTCTCCTACTGGCTTATTTTTTTCGTCGTCTATAGAGTGTAGCAGTCGATTTACTTCGTCCACTATTTGCAATGACTCCGCTAACGACAACGCACTATTTTGTAAGTTTTGTATGGCGTCATGTAATCCATTATAGTTCTTGTAAACAGTTTTTAAAGCTGTTTCAACATAAACGTCTTCGAATTTTGTCTGGCTTTCCTTAAGAGCTGCAGCCTCGTCTGGATTGAATTGTAGTATCACAGCTTTTATTTGTTGTAAATAATCAGCATAATAAAAAGCCGCCTTCAACCATGTTCCCAACGCGTAAGAATCGGCTGTGGTGGTTCAGGAATACCGGGACACTTGCTATGAAATGCGCGAAGACGTTTAGGAGATTTAAGAAACACCTTTTTTGTACTTGCTATTAATGCATCTACCTCTGGAAAACCTTGTCAAATAGTTTCTGCCACAAGGTGTAAAGTATGCACTTTACACGTAACATGTACTAACCTACAACCGTGTTTTTGAGGAGAACGGCCTACCAATCGCATTGCCGCGGCACCATCGGTCACAAACATTAACACTTGACTTTTTGACAGTTCAAATTTTTCTAACGTCTCCAGCACCACCCTGGTAATTGTTTCACTAATACACTCAGTTAGTCTTTTACTAGCTAATAACAGTGGAAATGTAGGTTTAAGAGGGTCCAGTACACGTACTATAACATTTAAAATATATTTTTTTTTACAATATGTCTCATCGTTAACACATAATCATAGCCGTGTATTCTTTAGTATACATTTGATCTTATTTACAATATCTTTGCTTACAGTTGGTACATAGTTACGCAACGTTGTATGACTTGGTAACGTCACCTTGGGATTGTACTTATTCCAGAACTCCTGAAATGGTTGTTTATCGAGTATGTGCTGCGGAACATCACAGGCAATCAGCATTAAGAATAAATTGAACATAAACTGTGTTGTCGAAGGCACGCCATTTTTTTAGTTTTATGTTGCACAGAATTTATATGACGTTTACAATCACGTTTGTCCCAGCATATCAGGTCTATCTCGCACACCTTACAAATTATTATAGCACCATTGTAGATTAAATCCGTGAAATCACTGATAAATTTATTCGCTTTGTCAGCATATGGCCGTTTTTTACCCTTCGGCAGGTCTGACATACTTTATTATTAAATTAATATCAAAAATAAAATACAACAAATAAAATTATCAACAATACAATGGAGAGGAATAAATTACATTGTACACACCACGAGGCATAACAATAGACTAAAATCAAATGTTAATCTTTACTAAAATAGTGAAGAAGTCCTGGCGCCGCTCGTGACTTGCGGACGGATTTACCAACTCTACTCATAAGTCTTGTTTCCTCTTGAATGATTGTTTACTAACGTGTAGTACAAAGAAGTCTGACCAAATAAAGTGCGTTCATCTAATGAATGTCATTGTGTATTCGGTTTTCCCTATGGCGCGAAGGCACACCCCACTGTTTACTCTCTCCATTTAACTTGAAGACCTATCCTATTGGGTCTCACTCATTTGTTATATTTGATTTCCAGTTCCATCATTTCTCAACCGGAATACAACAAAAATGGGCGGCAAACGAGTAGTCAGTGATCGAGGGCGAGGTTTTGTTTAAAGAGATAAGAATTGTCGATGAGAGTCATCGTATAAGAAAATGGTCACCTTGATACTTTTAATAGGAGAGCTATAATATTCCCTTTGCTATTACGTATTTAATTTTAATTAACTCCATAATATATTTGCATTACTTGGCCTTGCTAAAGCAAACTTTAAATGTAAAAACTTTAAAGTATTTATAAATCGTTGTACCAAAAAAACAGCGAAATCTTTTTCACTGGAAATAAAGAGAATTTAAAATACCTACTTAACTTGCAAATATTACAGCAGAAAAGTTTTAAAAAAGGAAGAATTTAAAATACTAAGTTTATGTAGACATCTTAAATTCTTTCTATAATAATTACGAAACATTTTCATTAAAAATTAAATTAGCCATTTACGGCCATATTAAAAAAATGCATCTAAGTATTGATTTAGTTATCATTTTATCATCTATCCTAACTCTAATGTAAATTAGAACTTTTTACATTATATCATCAAAATTCCCTTTTGTCTTCTTACTGTCCCAGTTTGTTTTATCACGTTAACCAAACCAAACAGTACAATCCATAACTTTATATATTTTTACTTTCTTATAGGAAGTATAGTAATCATGATTTTTTTTTGACCTAGAGATTTTGATTGATATATAGGTTTTGAACCCTCCTGAATCAAATCTGACTATTTTTCAAATTATGTTTGTCAGTGTGTGTCTGCGTGTCTGTGTGTCTGTGTCTACGTGTGTCTGCGTGTGTGCCCGCGGGCACGCGGGCTTGCGTGCGTGCGTGTATGTGTGTGTATATCTGCGATAACTCAAAAAAGACTAATGGGAGACTTTCCAAATTTGGCAGTTAAGATTTTCAACAACATTTTAGGTGACACATTAAATTTGGTGAATGTGGTACCACCAGAAGAGACATAATGAATGAAGGAAAAAAAAGCATCAATTTCGGGAAAAAAATTAAAAATTTTTATTGCAAATCTGAACGAATCTCGACGAATTATAAAGAAAAAACATAACTTTATGATAAAAAATCTGTCCGCATGTCTGTAGTATCGCGATAGCAGCCACAGTTTTTGTGATAAAGCTTTCAAATTTGGTACACATATTCTAAAGTCCAAACAAAGACAACGAAAAATTCTGCTATGAGCTAAATTGGCCAGCTAATAGAAGGTCTACAGAATCCAAACTTGCTTGTATTTGCCTTTACAAAAAATATGTTCTTGATGAAAGATTATAAACCATGTCTACTATATCAAGCCAATAAAATATATTTTCCAAGTACTTAAATAAAGCTGACGTAAACTTAAATTTTTTACACATTTGACTTCATAAAATGGGGTTAGGATAAATTTAACAGTTTGACATTTAAAATGTGTAATTTAGTTACAAAAATGTCAATGTCAATAAGAAGAAATTATTAAAATATATGATATGAGTTATTATTGACAGTATCGAATGACGCTGATAATTATTTATTTAAAAATTTTAATGAAATATTTCAAGATGCTCTATTATAATTTAATTGAGGTAAATGAAGAATTAAATAGAATGATTTTTTTAGGTCGGGATGATATATACTGGGATAAGAAAGTTATGTGTTGGCCATATCAAATATTTAATTTTCATTTTAAATCAATATGTCAATAGTGCATGTTTTCAACCAATAAGAATCAAGCAATTATTCTAGCCAGCTTCTGGATCACTGTAAAATTATTACGGAACAATGTATAGTGCATTATTTTTTTAATTCAATTGGAACTTTAATTAACGAATTTTACTATAACAGTGCATGAATTTTCACAATCATATGTAAACTGCCTAGTTTTAAACCGTTTTTAATGACGAGAAATCTTTGTCCAGATACAAGTAAAATACTACCATATATGCACAGTCGTGTAGATATGATAATTAATACTTGCAATACAAATTATCATTTAAATCATCTAATTTATGTTCCTAGCACCAGTAACTGAAGTTGTAATGTATGATTTTAGATTCACAAACTGTTCATTTCGCTTCACTTAACTTCCATCTATAAATTAAACTGATGCATTGCCTCGCATTGTTTGCAGTTCTCAACATCGGCAAAATAATTCCAGTACATAAATATTGATTCTGCAATTCTAGCGTAGCAATGATAAAAAAGTGCAAAATACAATTTATTTTTTGACAAATACTTTTTTATATAAACTCATATATTGTTTTTTAAATAGTTTTTATGAATGCTAAAAAAATTAATCTGGAGTGATCTCGGTGAATGTACCTAGATATATGTCTATTGAGTAAACTTTTGAAATATAAATGCTAAATGTGTAAAAAAAATCTGAAATTAAAAATTATTCAAATATTGTATTAATACAGTGTGCTCCTAAATTAACGCATAAACTCAATGACGTTCTTATAAGACAATTTTCGAAAAGCACAATCAAATGTTGTTTTTTAATTGTCACTTTTTGGGATACTTTGATTCCCTAAATGTTTTATTTAAATGATGACCTGTATTTTTGGTAGAAAGTATTTTTTACGTATAGTAATTTAAACATTTTAAATGTTATGTAAAAATTTGATAAATAAAAAATTTGTCCAGATTTTGTTAAGAATATCACCTATTTTCTCTGACGATGCAACTTCTTGTCTATGGCACTGTTAACCGACAGAATTATCGTATTAGGCGGCAGAGAACCCACATTGGATGATGCAGACACACAACATCCTAAACGTAAATGTGTGGACGGGGATAATAGGTAATCGATTTCTGAGACCTTATTTCTTCAACAAAACACTGTCTGGGCATCGTTTTTGGAATTTATTCAATTTACTGCAAATGTTAGGCAATAATTGGATAAAATTTTCTCAAATAGAGGGATTGCTAGAAGAGGACCTGTAGAGTGGCATGCAAGGTAACCAGACCTAACTGCACTTGATTTTTTCTTTCGTGTTATTTAAATAGAAAGTTCTACAAAGGTAAGAACGGATTTGAAAAGAAACCCGTCTCGTAAATGGTCATGTAAGAAAAAGTATGAGATAAATAATCAAATTTGATAAAAACTTCCAGGTCCAGATTTTGTTAAAAATATCATCGATGTTCTCTGACGAGGCAACTTCTTGTCTACATGGCACTGTTAACCAACAGAATTATAGTATTGGGCGGCAGAGATCCCACACTGGATGACACATACACAACATCCTCAAAGTTATGCGATACTAGGTAATCGAATTCTGTGACCGTATTTCTTCACCAAACCACAGTCTGTGCATCGTTATTTGGACTTTATTTAATTTGCTGCAAATGTCAATCAAATATTGACTATATTTGCTTTAAACTTTCACAAATAGAGGGACTGTTAGGAGAGGACCTATCTGAGAGTATAAAAACAACAGGAGGGAACGTTTAGTAGTGGGGGCTATAGAAATCTTATGACGGATGTCGTCATGAACTACACCGATAATGACTCATTGCTTTGGAATCAGGCCTTTTGTTGGTTAGAAATTTTGTAGTGATTTGTTGAGTATTAAATTTTGATTTATTACACGAATTTTTGAGACTGTCTTGTAGATATTTGTTTTAATTTAGTGTATAGTGCTACCGAATAAACAATGGTGAGTTGTGTTGAAACTATGAAACCAAAAAAATGTGAAAAATGCAATAACTTTTCACGTGTAAGTTTATAATATGTGCTATAAAATAATGTATGTTTATTTAGTAATATGAATCTATATTTTGCGCGAGCAAAATTCGTCGCTTTTTATATTTATAAATAAATTAATTTTGAATGGTATTATGCTTTGTTTTGTTAGCAGTGGCGGAGATACCATAAAGAAATAATGTTGATTTTTGTAAATGGAAATTTAACAGTGACAATTTAAGGATAAACAAATTTTTCATGATTCTTATGTTTCAACTCAAATTTATAGAAAACGTGGTAATTCTTTTCAAAAGAAGTGTGATATTACTGGAAAGACATTTCTGTATTTTAGTGGTTACTATTTTTTTCTTTTTTTAATGCTATTAGTGAAATTCTTATTAGTTTTACATACTCTTTCAGTTTTCCCAAGGACCCACTTCAAAGGCAGGCTTGGATAAAGTTTGGTACAGCAGTGCTATATTTAAGACAACATGAATATATTTAAGACCATGAATATTTTACAATTTTGAGGAGTATCTCCAAAATGATTTTAACGACTTGTGACTTGTTTTTTAGCTGCTTTATTCATTGTATTAATATTTTTATTTTTTTAATTTTGTATTTTACAATTTCCTTAATCTATGTAGTTTACTAAAATGTTTGCCTTATTGTACTTAGGATATTCTGACTTATGTAAATACTTTGTACATTAACATCAATAAATTATTATTAAAATTGTGTTTTAGTATTTGTTTCAGTGTTTGTTAGACAAGTACATTGCTCGAGTGTTTATAGGCAAGTTTGTCAAAAGGAACACAAAGTATATTTTAAATATATAAATATAAGTGCGTTAATATTTGACCAAGATATTTATTTTTCTCATTGAAAAAAGTTTTCTTTCCATTGGCACTTCTTGCAAAAATTAGGTAATTAGTAAAGAAATTGCGAAATCCTATCCAATATCACTAATGATATTTAAAATTTAATAAATAATTATTGTAGGAGACACCACTGGATATACGTCATTTCCGTCAGCGGCCATTTTGGTACACCGCGATGGTGCCAAAATAGAATGCATCAGGCTCTCTCCTTGTATTTTTATACTCTCAGGGACCTATAGAGTGGCATGCAAGGTCACCAGACCTAACCTCACTTGAATTTTACTTTGGTTCTATTTAAATAGAAAGGTCTACAATGGTAAACCTAAGGGAGAATATTTAGAAGAACGACGGAAATGACAAGAAACCCATTTCATTCCACCATATGTCATAACAAACCTCATTAAGAGTCTTTCTGTTTTAGACACTGCCAAGCAAATTATGAGGTAAATTTCTAAAATTTAGTTTAGTTGATTATGAAGCAACTTTTTAATCTAATTAAAGAAGTTCTATTAATTTTGAACTGAATTTTCTCAATATTTTTCTTATGCAATCACATAACATATTTCTATTATTATACGTAAAAAATACGTTCCATCAAAGGACACAATCAAAAAGATAATAGGCATAATGTTTTTATGATTACTGGAAAAAAAGCAGTATATTGTGACATTCATATTAACTACTTTTTTAATCCACTGAAATGTGCATGTTTTCAATTTGCTATTAATTTTTATATTACAAATGTATTTACGGTGAAATTTTTTATTTTATTCAACAACTTATTTTTATTGCAATATTTTTTTATCGATGACAATGGGTGCACGATTTAATTCATTTCTATCAATTGGAAAAATAAAAAGTATCTTTTAAAATTTGCAGTATCACATCACTGATACAATTGTTCTATTCGCCATTATCCTGAACATAACTGGTTCAGTCATAGACTCATGAGTTATAGAATTTACAGGAATTTGGTTTACAATACAAAGGACATGAAATATTATTAAAATTAAATAAAATTTTAAAAAAATGCATTTTATTGATTGAAATTGGAATGGAAATTTCCGTTATGCACAGAATAAAAAGCATTCAACTATGTTTAATCAAAAAAGTTTTGCTTAAAATTCATGAAACAGCACAACTCCGCCCTCACGTTAATGATATAAAAAAATAAATATTTTCCTGCCTTTATATTTAAAACCAGCATTATTACGAAAGACGTGAACAGAAAATTGCTGTTTCAGCCAATTAAGTGGTGTAATTAGTTCCCCTATAGACGTATAAAAAATAACACATAAACCCGACCTCTAAAGTAATATTTTAATTCAAGTTATACCTATATGCTGAATTTTAAAAATTATACCGGTCGGTAGGCACCAACCTACTTACTACGTAGGGAGTTAATGCCTTCACTTCCATTTGCATAATATTTCCCAACCTATCCATAAATATACAGTGTATCGATAAAGTAATGAAATTAAACTAAATTCTAGTGCCCGAGTCTTGTTTGAGTTGTTCTTTTTTAGAACAAAAAAAGCGGGGAGAATATTAAAACAAACGAGAGAAATGGTCAAAAGGAGTAAATTCACATTATAGCTTGTATTATCAATTCGATTCGAAGAAAATATCATAAACTGCACACTATCTTAAAATTGATAGGTACCTATACACTCAATTTATTGCACTATAAAATAGATGTTTTTGTTCTCAATGCATTTATTTGTTCTTCATTTCTTATTCTTCTTTGTTTATTGGCATCTCCTATGTATTGGTTTGTTGGTTCCTGGAATTTTATATGTATCTATTGACTTTCAACGACAATGTTCTCTGCGAGTTTATCTGGTTTCATATAAGTTGCCAGTTTCTCGTTATATTTTGTGGTATTTTTTCTATTTCCTCGGCATCTCTCATGATTCTTCATTTGTAAGGTTCCTTATTTGCTAATATCCTACTGAGATGTGTTTTTTATACAGCATTTACTTGTTTTTATTTATTACAATTATATGGGTTGTCCTTCGTATTATTTGTGACAGTCTTGGTATGGAAACTCATACACGTACACTGAACTATAGAGCAATTTATTTCTTTGAATTCTGAAGATCAGTGCGAATTTTCGACAGCCTTAAACGTGGTTTAAATGTAGTACTGACGATGAAGTTTGTATATTATATTTCTACATTTTAATGTAAATTTAATAAAAGTAGAAATATTTCTGTAGGACTATACTGGGTGTCACTGATTTATGGTTCACCCCCGTTTTTTTTGTTTAATTTTTAAAGTAGAAAAATGATACACAGATAAAAGTACATTATTTAACATAAAAAAAAGTTTAATAATCAATGTAATACGTAAAATTATACCTAGGTATATATGTGAAATATCAGAATTATTTGTAATTTTAAATTACAGAACCATTAAAAAAAGTTACTACATAGAAATAGAGAAAAAATAACTAATTTCAAACGATTATACTTTACTTAATATCTTTACACATAATACAATAATGTAGTCAGTAAAGAAATAATAGAACTTCGTTTGAAACGCATATTTAAATTTTTTTAAGCCTACTACGTTTTCTGCATTTAATAATAATCGCTAATAATAATGAAAAACAAAAGCCAATCACTCACGTGTGTCATATTGCTGACCTGAAAATTTAATGCCATATCAAAAACTGTAAAAATATACAGGGGGTCATGATAAAAATTAGAAAGTTGCTATCATTTCCATTGAAACCGGAAATGATAAATACTTTTTTTATATCAAACAATGTCTTTTTATTTTTGCATTCATTGACAGTATGTAATATCACAAAAAAACTGGGTGAACCATACCTTAGTGACATCCGGTATAGTAAAATATTTATTTTACTTCCCCCAAATTTTGTATAAAAGGGACGAGCGCCTACAATTCATTGTAGAGTCCGAATTGCATACATATTAGCGTGTGATGTTTTCATAATTTAATATTAATTTTCATCAATAGCTAGAGAAATAGTTTTTCTAAAATTAAATATGCTTTAATTTATCTTTATTTGTATTTAAGTATAAAACTGTAATAGAATTTTGATATTTTGTTTTTATTTTATCTTGAATATATACATTTTGTAAAAGAAAGCCTCAATTTCAATTAGTATTTATTTCAATGTAAACGTGTGTACTTTAATTAGTAACTTGGGTTGAATGTTAAATACATTTAATTATAGTAGAAAGGTGAATTGATCCAAATTATATATTAGATTGTTAGATTACGACCTTCAGTCTTGGCACGTGATTTTCAAAATGAAATTTGATTAATTAAAGTGGAAAATTGACAGGTCTACCTTATACTTTGATCTTAAATTGTTTAAATTGTTTAAATTACGATTTAAAATTAGAAGAATTTATTAGCGATGCAGATTCAGTTCCCATGCATACACTACAAAAAGAAAGATTATTTAAAACTTCTTTAATATGAACGCAGTTTTACCCATACTCCTAGAATTAAAAAAAAAATAAGTAAGTATCCCAGTTATGCAATAAACTACAAGTTTTAAATAAATACAATAGATATTAAATACAGGTTGGTCAAAGAGTGTAGGACAAACAAGTTGGCCAATTCAAACTAGGTTTAAGGAGCACTTAGTCACCTCAAATGGGAATAATATAGAAGTAATGTTGATCGGTATGGGTTTGAAAAAACCTAGAACATATATATTAGCAACGGAAGACTAATTTTGAACATGGCAAACAAAAAAAAACTAGAGAATTATATTATAAAAATGAAATTATTTTTAAGTGTGATACACTTTTGGAATCAGCTGTTGATTGAAAATTCAAACATGGAAAAATATATAAGGTGTTCCATTTAAAAGAAATATATTAATGACATTATAACGGAAACAGTGATATATCATAACCAAAAAAAAAAATAATAATAATAAAGGATAAGGTGCACAATTGAAATTAAAAATCGAAGTGTCTGAGTATTTTTTCTAAATATTTTTGGTTTAAGAAATAATGAATTTATTCCATGCTTTACGAACACACTGTATAGTTAAAGCTGGACAATTATTACTGAAAAATATATACATACTCAAATTTAACACAAGCAACTTGTCTTGTTCATGCACTTCATTTGGTAGCCGAAGAAATTCGACAAAATAAATTACAAACTCTAAGCATATGAAACGTTATGTAATTTTAATTGGTGTCTTTATGAGGAACATCCTACAAGTGATTTAGAAAGTTTTAAATTTGCAAATATTACGTCGATAGATGTCAAAAGATCTTTTTTGCTTCATATTTATGTGTTTACCCCATAAATGAGATAATTTTCAGCAGAAAACATAGAAACTATGTTACTTATGTGAATGTTCTTTGATCCACAAAGTCAGTCATTGTGCTCCGTCGTTAACACGTAAAAAATAAACAATTTTACTTTCATCATTTGCCATAATTATCGGGAATGTAGGTAATCACATGGGACATTACTAACAAGGGGGGGAAAAAAAAATAAAGTCACTATCGACAGTATTCGATAGTTGATAGTACGCGACACTTTGTTGTAAATTAGCGCTATCTCGCGTCTAGCGATCACAGTGATTTGTGAAAAAGATCAAAACATTTTGAAAGAAGATTCTCCACTAATCCAACTAGGTTATGTTTCTAACCCACAAAAAAGCTTCTGTTTCACTAGGGTCAGTTTTATAATCGTAGTTTAACTAGAATTGAAAGTTTAAACTCTGGAATGCTGACTGCTGATTGATCTATTGGTTTAGTTTAAAGTATGGTCTCTGAGTTAAATTTAATAATATAAAAATGGCCCTAAGACATGTAACGAAAATTTTTGGATATCACATTGAAGTGTTTTTTAAAGAAAATACTGGTTCCAAGCTGAAATTTCAGTATAAACTGAAATAGTAAAGCGCTAATCTAAAAAAAATGTCTATTTTTGAGGTTAGTTTTGATGTCAGATGGTGATGTATTCCCTATTGCATTATATTTACGCAGGTTATTCAATTTCTCATTCATTAATCGCCCATCCCTACCGTCCACTGAAACCCAGTCGAGAACAGCCTTAGTATTTCCTGTCGAAAATTATCGATAATTATCGATAGTCGAGAGTTGAAATATCTCGATAGTTCTCGACCTCTACTGAGAGCTGTCTGATTTACAACGCTCTACAAATCAGTTATGTTAAATCGAAATCATTGTTAATTTTTAAATTGAATACACTGGGTGAATAGTAAAAAACTCATTTCTGGCGGCCTAAGGCAGTCTATGTGGTTATAAATTTTAAATTTTGAAGAGCATTTGTCAAATTTTCACGTTTAATACCAAGAAAGGAAAGAATAACACACTTTCAATTCTTTCTTGTAATTTGCAAAAGAATTTCTTTACTGAAAATAAACTTTTTCTATTAGGGCGTCTCAAATAGAATACTCTGATGGATTGAAATCTAGTGAATTTGGTAGCCACTGCTATTACGAAAGACGGCACATTTTGTCTTAAACAATTTTGTGTTTTCAAAGCTCTGTGAGAAGGGACGCCGTTTTGTGTGAAAGTGTGGTCACTTGGATAGAGTCGATGAAATCGTTGTATAAGTGCAAGTGATAAATGCTTTGTGTTATTTTTTATCCTATCCTTTTTCCATTCAAACAAATCGCACAAGGAACCAGTAATGTTTAATTAAACTCTGACATTACGTGGTTAGAAATTAATTTCTGATTTTTTAGTAACCGAAAAAAACACTCTGTTATTCTGTCTGTTCTGAGGTACTTACCATGTAAAATCTTGTTCGTCTTGAAAGTTGGTATGCTCATAAAGAACGTCGTTTTTGTGGAAATTGCTGGGTTTTGTACTCGTTTATAACATTTTGTTCCTCTTTATTTAAAAATTCTAATAACAGAAAGTCTTAAAAAGTCTATTGATATTTTCCTTTGCGATATATGCTTGCTTGGATATATTTAATCTATGCCTAAATTGTCCTCTTAATAAAGTATCAACTCATGTACAGCTTCCATAGTTTCAATAGTAGTTACAGTTTGCATACCTTCAATACCATGTTTTCTTGAAATAGAACCAGATTACAATTCGTACGGACATGCTTGTAAATTCTCTGTCTATGCACGTTTCAGACTAAATTCAACTTTAATGACGCTCAAATGTTCTTTGACAAATGGTGTACCATTTTGTTCCTGGCGGTTAGGTTGGCAACTTAGTTTTCAAGATAAGGATGTCATATTATCAAACAGAGATATTATGCCCACGAGTATGTCATTTTATGTGTAATGTGTATTTTCTTATAATATAATGTAATAACTATAAGTGAGCCATCCTCGTTTTATTCCAATACCCCCTCATATCAAACATCTATAACTAAAAATTCCTTAAAAGTTTAAATTTATCACGCGAATCAGCTCATATTCATACAGCTCTAGTACATTTTTTTTCGACCCACTCGATATAGTTTCATGTGTGAACATACATATGTATTCATACCTTCTATTCATAGAAAGAGTAAAAAATAGCAAAACAAACGTTCCTTAAATCGACTACCAATTTATTTCCTGGTGACGCCAGTTAGATCTTTGCTTTGGCGCAAAGCTAAATAAAACAATTAAAGTGCAAGTTATCTCAATTCATATAAGTGATTTAAAATCATTGATTTTAATCCCTTGTAAAGTATAATACCTGTAGCTTTTGACACGAATTCAATTACAAGTTGATCGAGATTTACGAAATTTATTATTGAGTACAATGACTTGAAATCAACGGCTCAAAAGGCTTTAAGTCTTAAAGACCTTCAAGGAGTTTCCAAATCTGAACACTTTTAATAGACATACGCTCTTGCGTAAGCAGGGACCACTTTGGCGTTTACGCCGCCCCCACCAAAAAATAAAATGCAGCTGCTCTTAAAATTATTTTTTCTTAATAAAAGATGGATTTAATTTACAAAAAAACGTATATTTAAAAAGAAACAAGTATTAAAACTTAACATTTGGTACAAAACAGTATAAATTAAAATAAAATAGAGTTTCAGTAGGTACCTATAGATACCTAGTTGTTATATTTTAAAAATATTTACTTAGTTTTAAACATACAGGGTGCCGTTTTACCACTATTACGATTTAGATTTTTTCTCACTTATACCTAAAACCTAAATATAAAACAAAAGAACTTTTAATTCTACAAATTTTTTTTATTACCCCTTATAAGTTTATTTGATCAGCAATTTCATGTTCAATTGCTAAAATGGCCAAGCCGTTTAGTCAATTTTGCTTAGTAGTTGAGTGTAAAAAGGTTTTGATTAATTTTAATTTGGAAAAACATCTTTCTCCACTTGCTACTGATATTGGTATAGTCAATAGTATTTTTAAGGCAATACTTAGATTTGGAGCAAAATTTAGCATTGTTATTATTTTAAGAACATCACTTGAACTTTCTTTTTTGCCCAAAAGTGCATAAACTGCAGACATTTCCTCTACTAATTCTAGACCGTTAATGTCAGCTGATTCACCATCAGACAAAATATTTTACAAATCTTTGCAAATCTCTATAAATGTCTCTTTAGGCATGGTTTTCAAATCATATGTATTATATGTATAGAGATTGAAAATGGTTACTATGGTGATTCAGCAACTACTGGTGCAAATTTTTAAAAATAAATGAAAAGTGGTTAATAGGATGTGTCTACCATTCTCCAAATGCATCACATAGTACGTTCATTGAAGAACTTGAAAACTGGTGTGCAACTCTTCGTAATTGCAATTATAGATCATTACTCATTGGGGGCTTCAATTTAAATTACCTAGATGACACTAACTATTATACAAATAAACTGATCAATATGATTGAAATCCATGGAATTCCATAAATTATTACAAGTTCTACAAGATGTACAAATAGCAGCTCAACTTTAATCGATTATATTCTGATAAACAGCGTTGTAAAAACTAAAGTTCATGATTTACCAAACTGATCACTGTAATATCAATTCATTTAAATAATAACTCTAACACTGATAGGCAAAAATGTATAAGCAGGAATTATAGAAAACGAAAATAATTTAAATAGCATAAACATTGAGCTATTAACTTCTAATGGGCAATTAAATGGTATTGATGTTAACGTAATTTTTGAGGAAATTTATAGTGCATGTGAAAATATTATTAATATGATAGCTCCTTTGCACACCTTCATATGTAAAGAAAATAATTTACCTTGGTATGACTATGAAGTTTAACAAATAGCTTATGAAAGAGATAAAGCATATAAATGTTTTACATTAAATACAGGCGTTATTCGTGTTACTTACTGGCAAAATTATAAACACTACCGAAATAGATTAGTCAATTTACTGAAGGTTCAGAAACAAATATATTACAATAATAAAATTGATATGTATAAAAGCAATCCTAAAATAATGTGGAAAACGTTAAAAAAATTAATAAATACTAGTGAAAATTCAATTTTTAATGTTGTTCAATTTGAATTAAAACTGTAAATAACGAAATCGAAATATGCGAATATTTTAATCATTATTTTGTTGACAGTATCAAAGATATAACAGATAGCATTTCAAGTAATAAACAATGAACTTCTGATGATTATCCTGTAATTGAATGTAAATTTGAGACATATTAATTATTAAATTTAATGGACCTTAGGGAAATCATAAATTTACTAGATAATAAGTTTAATACTAATGATATATTAAATGCCAAAGTTCTAAAAAGCATCTTTAATATAATATTTCACGTAATTTTACATTACATTAATACGTCTTTAGAAACTGGTATTTTTTCCATTTAAATTAAAAACTAGTACAATATGTCCCATCCCTAAAATTACAAATACCATTAAAGCTAGCGAATTTCGACCAATTAATACATTGCCGCCAAGTGAAAAAATTCTTGAAATGGCAGTTTATTTCCAACTGAACCATTATTTTAATAAAAACAATCTACTCTTCTGTAATCAATCAGGATTCAGAGAAAAACACTCATGTGAAACAGCCCCACAATTGACATTAACTAAATTTAAAAATGAAATTGACAAAGGTAAATATATTGTAGCAGTCTTTCTTGATTTTAAATGTGCCTTTGAAACAATAGATAGGACATTATTATTAAAAAAGTTGAAGTATTATGGTATAGGAGCTACAGAAAACAAAAATATAAAATTAATAATACATTTTCCAGTGAAATAACAAATCAGTATGGAGTTCCGCAAGGTAGTGTCTCAGGTCCACTGCTTTTCATTATTTACATAAATGATATATACCATCATGTCAACTGTGACTTTATTAACTTATTTACAGATGATACACTTTTAGCTTGTAGTGATGAAAATCTTGAAGTTGCAGTTACCAAAATGAATTCTGTACTATCTGACATCTCTGATTATCTAAATGTTAACATATTAAAATTGAATATCTCTAAAATAAAAGCAATGATTTTTACAACTATTTATAAGCTATAGCAAATTGACTTAAATTCTATTAACTTGAAAATTAAAGATGACAAGGTACAATTAGTAGATGAGGTAAAATACTTAGATTTTATATTTGTTTAAATAATCACTTTGAATATATCAAAAAGAAAATCTCAAAAACATTGTTTTTCTTTTCTAGAGCTTCTACAAATTTATCTATTCCAAGTAAAATATTTGTCTATAACACAATAATTCAACCGCATTTTGATTATTGTGCATCCCTACTATATTTATTTGATTTGAACAAAATAACTTCGTTACAAAAATTGCAGAATAGGAATATGCGAATAATACTACAATGCAACAGATATACACCTATTACAGTTATGTTACAACTTTGGAATGGATATCTGCATCAAATAGACTATTCTATATGTCAATGATATTTATATATAAAATTATTAACTCGCTTTTACCATCATACTTTAATGAATTTATTTGTTAATCAAATCAAGTCCATCTACATAATACTACAAACAGCAATAATGTTCACATAACTAGAACTAACTATAAAAAAACTATGAATTCCTTTTTCTTTAAAGGTTGCGACCAATTCAATAAATTGCCAGTTGATATAAAAAATAGTCCAACTCTTTTTACATTTAAATCTAAATTAATTAGTCATTTAAAAATCAGTCCTTGATATAAATAGGTATATGCTACAAATTTATTATTATTACTTTTAGTTTAGTAGGTAATCACTAATCACTATTCAAGTAAGCTATATATATTTATTCTTCTTTGTGTCTTTATTATATTTATATGTGTATATCTGTATGTGCTTATATGTAAAGATACCTGCTCTTCAAATAATTACTCCATAGTATGTAAACTTAAATTTCTTTTGTATATTAGGATTTCCTATTTCAATAAATAAACTAAAATAAAAGGTACAAAGTCGTATTCCACTTTACTTAATTAAAAATAAAACAGCCACACACATAGCTACCACTTTCGTAGATAATGGTGTAACGAAAACCCTCATCTCTATAACCAAAGACTGCAAAAATTGTCTGGGAGGGAATTTAGGAGATCATATCATCGGTTCTTTTTTTTATTCTGGATAACTTAAATGGAGAAATGTACCTTAATGTATTAGAAAATGAGATAAATTCCATGATTACCTGAGCTTTAGATAAAGAAAAAAATATATTGAAAATGAGCTGTTTTTACACCAGTATGGGCCTCCCCCACATTATGCAGTATCAGTTTGTGAATATTTGGACCAACGATTTCCTTATAAATGGATCGTACTTTTGATACACTGTGGAAATGTATATGCAATATAATTATTATGTACTGTTTGTTATATTC
Source organism: Rhamnusium bicolor (assembly GCA_029963845.1). Lineage (NCBI taxonomy): Eukaryota > Metazoa > Arthropoda > Insecta > Coleoptera > Cerambycidae > Rhamnusium > Rhamnusium bicolor. The sequence goes on along the minus strand of JANEYF010004785.1, from coordinate 431,493 downwards.
TATTATAATATTAATTTATATTTATTTTTTGAAAATTCAATTTTTTTATAAATTATTCTGTTTATATAAATAGATGTGAATATACTAATACTATTCTACATTCTATAATCCAAAATATGACAAAATTTACGAAACTGAAATCCGGAAAAGTGGTCGTTAATGAAGTTACAGTCTTTTATAGTTGAGATGAAAGAAATTTGTTTTATTTACATTTCCGATAAGGCTTTTTATAGAACTGTTACGTTTGGCACACAGAATATTATTTCAGAACGGTAACAGGTTTTAAATTAAATACCTTTACGCAGTGTCTACTTATGTAGTAATATCTAGAGATTTTTTATTTATTAGTGGTTTTTCTCAGATATTGGAAGAGTTGACGTATTTCACTTTAAACATTTGCGCTTCTTTCAAGTCTGAAATACTGTAGGTCTATTAGAAATCAATTTTAAAATTTCAGTATTTATCAAATTTATTTTAGTTTTGGTTATAAAATCCCCCCTGTCTTAAAGGAAGCAATTTTGGAGAACCGTGTATATTACTATGTAAATAAACTCCTTAATTATTTAATTACGTGTTTTTTTTTTCAGAACAAAATGGTTGTCAAATCCTTGGATAAAAGGTAGTTATTGCCATATCACTCCAGAATGTGACCATTCCGGGTCGGGCCTAAATGAACTGGCAGAGCCCGTTTATGTAGACGGTGTGCCAAGAATAATTCTGGCTGGAGAAGCAGTACACCCGTCTCACTACTCGACAACACATGGGGCGTTTGAGTCTGGTCAACAGCAAGCTGCTCTCCTCCATCAGTATATCATGAAGGAGCAAAATAATTCTTCCAACAAATGAACAAGTATATTTGGTGTTATGTGTTTGTATATATAATTTCAAAATAAACTATATGAATGTATTGTTTTTATTTAATTAAATTTAAAATTCATTGAAATTGTGGGAGGTTTCTTATTACTTTACTATGATGTAGTATATGAATTTATCTACGGATCGTGAGATCAATGTCACTCAGTGGCGGCTGGTCAGCGGAGGCAGGGGGAGGCTCTTCTACAATTTTGGGAGAAGCAGAATACCTCCAAACTAATATTTTTCACAAGCAGCTTATTAGTGGTTTCATTAAATGTTAAATATTGTATAGATACCTTTTATACAAGTTACAAAATATACAGATTTGACATTATTGTTATTATTGTTTAATAACCTCACATTACGGGGCTTTCTTCCCCATAAAACCACCCGAACTCACACCCAATTTTCCCGGCTATAATATAGAGAGCTAGCCGAGTCTATCATTCGCTACCTACTGAATACGAGTGGCACACTATAATAAATCTCTTTTGTTACTATACTTTTAGGGGTGAACAGTAAAGATCCCTATGTTAAACACCCCTCTTCCTTAGGCATAACAACTCCAACGTAACACCTTTTCATGTTTGTTTCAGTTAAACCAATTCAGTCTGTATATCAAATTTATTGATTTAACTACAAAACATAAAACATGAAATATTTGTTGTAAATGTTAACAATTCAATCTTTACATTCTTTTAAATAAATTCCTGGTGAAGGCGAAGGTTGCGATGAGTTTTTGGTGACTATATTAAATTCTTGATTATCTGAAATAGTCGTAGGCTCCATACTCAGTTCCATATTTTCCCTCGTATTTTTTTCTCAAAATATTTGAGGCTATTTTTTTCGGCTGAATTTTCAATATAACCCTCAGAAACAGTATTAGATCGCCAGCTACTACGGCGCTTTACGGTTAAGAAATACGCCCCTGATTCCGCTAACAATGACGTAGATAACCTTCTAAAACAGTGGCCGATATATTCTTCAGGATGTTCATGTTTCAGAAATAAAGCAATTTGTTTTGACAAATATCCAAACATATTGATACCCACAGGAAATTTAACCTTGTAAATAATGCAATATTGAAAACTAGTTAACCGATTGTGGAGTCAATGACATTATTCAAGGGAAGAAGTGGTAAAATTTGTCTAATATACAGTGGTATAACCTATATTATGAAGAATTATTTTCAAAAACAAAAATATATTTCACGAGTTGTTTTCATTCTGCTTTCTATCAGACAAAAAATAATAATGCGAATCACTGAACAGAGAAAAATATCACTTTTATAAACTTAAATCGACATAAATTGTTACCAATGAAATTGAACGAAATGAAATGTTTGCTTTTACAAGCGGGTAAAATCGTTCAATAAAGTTGATTCATAAAGTTTATTTATATTCTTGTACAGGAAATAATATGTTCTGAAAAATAAGCCTATGTTATTTTTTCATTATTAAACGGTGGAACTCAATATTTTTATAAATTATACCAACTATTTGACAACGAAATCGAATAAGTGTACTACATTATTGCTTCTGTATCTATCAACTGTTTCTTATAGATACCAAAACCATTATTCAGCAAAAAAATATTTGTAATATGATTTGGTATATAGGCAAATACATAGGTCAAAACATTATACAGTATACATTATGTCTACTAGAACTGTGCACATTTTTAAGTAAAAAAATACGACCAATAAAGGTATAATAAAATACCAAGGTATTCCAATAGAGAGGTAAGGTATATTCACAAGTAGTAATAAATTAAATAAAATAGCTACACACATAGACAGGTTTCTGGTTTTTGCCTTAGTCAGTACGAAGTAGGTGAACGCAACGTCAAAAATATAGGACTTCAATGTAATCTCTATGTGTGTGCCGCAATTTCTTTACTAATAGCATGTTTTAAATCTTCGAGAGTACAAGGACAATTCACGTTTTTCTATTAGGTATCCCCTGAAAATAAATCGGGAACTGGAAAGTTTGAGGAACGAGCGGACCAAGGAATATCACCAAAAAGTGAAATAAGTGAGTGATTCTCTTTTAAATAACAAAAAAGGTGTAAGTAACTGTCATGAATCCTACAATTTTCGTAAGGCAAACTATTACGTATTATATGATAGTATACATACATATATTTTTTTTCTTTTCTTGACCGTTAATATCAATTAATATTGATAGTTTTTTTTTTGTGGGGATTTCTGTTGCGTTAGAACAGACAACCAAACAACATGTAACAATAAATTTTAAAACAAGTTCCGAATAATTAATAGTTTCTCTGATGATGGTGTAATAAACCGAAATGTTAGAAAAAAGAATTAAATTAGTTATACCTGACCGAAATCCCCACAAAAAAAACTATCTATGATAGTATAGGAAATCACAATTACGTAAATAAACTAAATAAATAAATAATCGTAAGAAATCAACGATGCCAGAGTTCCATGCTTCATTGCGTTTTATTCCAAATAGATAACAAAGATTTATTTTGGAAATTTAAATATAAATAAATGATAACTCATAAAAGATGTTCGATGTGTCCACCATTATTGTCAATGTATAATTGATAACGTCTTATACTGTTTATTTCAAGTCGAATCCTGTCTTTAATGACTTGAATACTATTATTGAAAATGTCTTTTAGAAATCCCCAAAAAATGAATCCCTAGGGGTCAAATCCGGGCTGTTAAGTGGCCATTTAATAGACCCATTATTCCCTATCCATATTGGGAATACATTATTCAAATGATCTCGAACGGGTAGGACCCTATGCGAAGTTACCCCATCCTGCATCCAAATCATATTATCAGTTCAACTTCCGGAAAATTCTGCAAAAGAATATTTTCTGCTTCTGGAATAATTGTTTCCAGATAGGTAACTCCAGTTAAAGTATAATTATAAAATATAGGCCCAACAATTCTGTTTCTGAAAATTCCACACCAAACGCTAACAGTTTTTCTTCCTGATTTTTTTTATTTATTTTACCAATATTTTTCTCTTGTGCTTGTTTTCCTACGACCTTCGATTTTTCCTGCCGTAGAAAAGGGTGATCAGTCCATAATATTTCAGTAAAGAAATCGTGATCTTCATCCAACTTTTGAATCATCGGCGGCAAAAGTCCAGCCTTTTTCTTTTATGAGTCTCTGTTAAAACTAGTACTGGTAAAATTTTATATGGTTTGTAGCTGTTATTTTGTAACGTACGTTGGATTTTGGAATAACTTTTACCTAATTGATCGACTGCATTATTTATACTACATTCAGAATTTTTTTAAAAAATAATACAATGTTTCAAAAAAAGTCTATTCGCGAATAAATATGGATGGGCTTACCTTCGAAATGAAGTAGTATTTCTATCTTCCTGGTTTGCTTGAACTACACGTTTTTTTCTACTAAAACTAGAGGTATTATTTACCTTTCGGTAAATATTTTTGAACGTGTTTTCTGATGTTGGACGATTTGGATACAACACCCTATATGCTGTTTTTGCTGCACGTTCATTTTTGTTATTTTGAATATAGCAAGTAAATATTTGAACTTTTTCTTCCTCACTGTAAACCATTTTGATAATTTCATTAAAGAAATATCACTTATCAAACATAATAGTTGTCATTTTCATAAGTCACTTTAATAATGTTAACTTTTCCATATTTACAGTAACTAGTTTAATTAAGATATTCGAAGTTTAATAGCTTAAAAACGGTATATGGTAGGGGTAACATGGTTTATTTTTGAAATCAGGAACAAAGGATCATTCCAAAAATTTAATAATATGCAGGGTATCCCATTTAAAAAAATATATTATTTTTTTATATCTACTGAAATCTACACGCTACTGTACTTTTGATAGCGTTTTAACAAAAGTCATAACCACACAGCTTTTATTTAAAACTTTTTTTTTCTATAGACAATAATAACGATGATAAGGGGTGAGTAATTTATAATGAATAACCGTGTACACTGCCACTATCCTCAAACTTATTCACACATCAAAATCGTGTTGCGCCTAGGAATACCAACCATCACACCTATCAATATAAAAGTTGTTTTGACGCGTTTCAGTCAGTGAATTTGTTTCATGGGAAAAACGAACGGTTTTAGTACGGTGAGCTTATAACCACTGATTAATTTTTGAACTAGTTTTCCGTAGTAACTGTCTGAAACATTGTCTTTTGTATTCCCGTGCGGCTTCACAATCGGTCGAGTGCTGTCTTGTTTATGTTAAATACTAGCGTAAAGTTCTCCTTATTGAAATAGGACAATTTGATATGCATCGGACTCCATACAGTTCTGTAAACTTTTGTATAATAAGGAAACTATTTTATAATAACTAGATATAATGTTACTGAGGTTTCTTCTTCAGCGATAAAATGTACTATTCTTCTCAAAATGTTCTTTACTATTCTATATAAACGTTTTTTTTTTGCTTATAACAAAATAACTTATCTTGTAGGTATGTTTGATTTTCACAATTTTTTTTTTATTTTTAACATAATTGTTTCACCACACAGTGGCTTCATCAGATGTTGAGTACAAGACTAAATTACTTACTACGGAACAAGGGTATTTACACTAGCCTAAGGTAATAAAACAGAAAAAAAAGTAACTATACAGTACAATATAACTGAACCTCAACAATTAATTTCTAGTTGATCATTCAAAATACAATCTGTGTTTTTTTAATTTATTAATTTCTAATGATCCTAAAAGTGATCATTTTAATCCTTAATTTTCTACATGTAAAATATTATAATTATCATTGAAAGCATGTTTTTCTTCTATTAAATGTTTGGCATATGTTGCATCTAGATTTTCGTTAATGAAACTTCTTTTATGTTCCTATATCCTTTTTCTAAAATTTCTTCCTGTTTGTCCAATATATACTTTAGGGCAGGTACCACACGTTAGCTTATAGACTTCACAATTATATTCTTTTTTTAGTTTTGTCTTTATTATTTTTTATAAATTTACCTAACGTGTTTTTGGTTCTGTATGCAATATTTATATTGTGTTTTTATGTAAAACATTTGCTATTTTTTTTTGTAGGTGATCCAATGTAAATCAGAATTTTATATTTTGTATCGTTTGTATTAAATCTAGGGTAAACTAACTAGTTTTAATGCTTTTTATAATTTATTTTGTTAAGTCTTTTACGTTAGATTCACCAAGACCGTTATTAACAGCTATTTGTTTTATAATGTTTAATTCCTTATTATAATTTTGTTTGGATAATGGAATACTAATTAACCTGTTTATCATTTTACAAAATAAGTTTACAAAATATAAAATTCTGACTTACATTGGATCACTAACAGAAAAAATAGTAAAAGTTTTACATAAAATACACAATATAAATATTGCATACGTAGCCAACAACACGTTAGGTAAATTTATAAAAAATAATAAAGATAAAACTAAAATAAGAATATAAATGTGGTCTATAAGCTAACATGTGGTACCTGCTCTAAAGTATATATTGGACAAACAGGAAGAAATTTTAGAAAAAGGATATCGGAACATAAAAGAAGTTTCATTAATGAAAATCTGGATTCAACATATGCCAAACATTTAATAGACGTAAAACATGCTTTCAATGATAATTATAATATTTTACATGTAGATAATAAATGATTAAAATTATCACTTTTAGAATCATTAGAAATTAACAAATTAAAAAACACAGATTGTATTTTGAATGATCAACTAGAAATTAATTGGTCACCACTTTTAGATCTATTTTAAACTCAAAGGTTCATTTGTATTGTACTTTTTATAGTTACTTACTTTTTCTATTTTATTACCCTAGGCTAGCTTAAATACCCTTGTTCCGTAGTAAGTAATTTAGTCTTATACTCAACATCTGATAGAGCCACTGTGTCGTGAAACAATTGTTATGTTAAAAATAAAATAAAAAAAAATGTGAAAATCAAACATACCTACAAGTTTAGTTATTATGTGATAAGCTGGAATATGGATTTGCATCAAGTAAATGTCGAATAAATTATTATTATTATTTTTTTTTTTGGTTATACGTGTTTCAGAAATTACGTTTTTATCGTTTTAACTTGATAAAAATTATTAAAAGTAAATTCTGCACTATAGTAATCTCATTTAGCCATGAAACGAAACGAAGTGGACATTTTTCCGAATATACTTCAAGCATTGGAAAGCAGTCAAGAATTTCAGATTAACCTAACCTCTACTTACTTCGTAATAACGTATAATAATAGAGATCAACTCAAATTGCAATTTCTTATAACTATAAACCATAGGTCAACGTGACTATCATCTTAAGTATATACGTGTTTCGATCAGTTATATAAGAAATGATAAAAATATTGTGTCGTCTGTTTACCCTAGAAAATGTATTTAATCTAATCAAATTGTTGGTTACTCAGAAGCGGATTAAAGCAGGAACTATTCCGACCATAAGTCTCAGATCCTCACAAAATGGGGCTCTCTCATTCCCAGCCTTACATGCCTTGTGTAGAAAGAAAGTAAAATATTTACCTAAGAATCGAGTTTACACATACACTATTGGACACGATTTCATGCAAAGTCTGCATTCAATGCGATAAAAAATTAAGAGGATTAGAGCTTTAATATGCGGGAGAGAGTTGACTATACAGGGTAATCCTACAAAAAGACCCACTCCTATATTTTGTTTATTTTTCAAATTAGAAAAAAATGTTTTAAATAAAAGTTATAGTGAATCAAATGAACTCTTTTAGAATCCCTGCAAGTGTTCCCATAAAAGCGGGACAAACCAAAGTTGCATTTTTTTAAATGAAATACTAATATTGTGTTTTCTTGTGATTTCAAATATATAGATATGTGGTATCTTATCTTTTACTGTTTTTTATTTAATGCTCAACTAGCAACCACCAGCGCAGAGCAACTGCTTTTGTAGTCAGTTTTTTATTATTTCATCACTGCCTGCTACATTAAACGTAGGTTATTGCATGAAATCTATTCGAATAGTTTATACGACGCTGCGTCTGAGACAAGCAGTAAAACGTTTTTATTTTTAACACCAATATTACACAAATAATTTACCATTATTTCATTACACACAGTACAGTGCACCGCAGATCCATCAACTCGGAACTGATCAAACCTAGAGACAATTTTCTGCAGTTCAACTGTCGACAAACACGAACGAAAAAGCGACAAAGTTATTACTATCTATTTTTATCCTTGCGTCATCCGCACACTGCGACGTTTGCAAGTAAACTGAATAGTGAATAAACACGGTCTAAATTTCGCTTTGAGTGCTTACTGCTTTCCTAGTGAAGCTTAGACAGGCCGGTTGGGAAGAAAGTCCGAGACTCGCGGAAATTATCCAGTGTTTAGTTATTATTAATATTATGTTTTACTCAAAACAATCAAAAGTATTAATATACATAGAGATAAAAGTGAAATAAATGGAAAATAGTAAAAATTACTAAATTATTCCTACATCCTTAGTACTCTATAAATAAAACTACAGAGGAGAGTATATTTACATTGTCAATTAATCTCATCATTATCCAAGTGCAGAAGCAGTGATTACTATAAGCTACCATTAAAGGATGGTAAATATTAAATAATTAAGCAGGACTCCTTTGCAAGCTGGTACACTGTTGCCAGCCGTAGTCCGGTTTCGAGGTTATTACCTCTCATCAGTACGGTATAGGTAGTGCATATACCAACAATGAGAGTCCTAGTTCTATATAATATGAGGGTCAATGACTACGTTTATATCAGGAGTTAGTAAACCTCCTTTGTAAATCCCTTCCTCTGTAAACACTTGTGTAAATCCTGTAGGTTCAAAGTGTATTAATAACTTCTTATAACGTAGCCATTCAATTGCCAACAGGCAACACCGAAATAACTACCTTCGTACAAGTTTAAAGTCTAAGGAAATAATGCGTCTCATCTATTTCCCACGCATCCCTTTTCTTCTTTTCCTTTTCCATTTTTGTACCGAGCCACTGAATGCACAAGTTACTGTGTGGAATATTTAAAACTATAAATGTCAAAGTCATCTATTGTAGTTTATTAGTAATGGGTTGACAGTACCAGGATTAAGAAATCTGGAAGTGTTTACACGCATGTTAATCAGGTGTTGAATGCGTTTTATAGATCTACGCCCGTCAACCAATTGGGGTAAAGTTAGTAAACACTATTTACTAAAACCGATGTATTGAGGTATTTGCAGAAAATTTAACACAGGTTTTTTATAAGTACAGTAGTTTTTAAACCGGTTAAGTGGTTACAGTAAACGTAGTCAATATAACATAGTAACTTGAAACTTTAAGGAGTGTCTCCCTCTAGCGGCATCTTATTGCAATCGATTTATCGAAAATAAATATTCAAAACATTACTTTCTAAGTTTGTTTTGGTATTGAGTTTTTGTTTTATGATGGACGGTTTCTAATTGGTTTTTATAGTATGTATGTAGTTTACCGATGATTTTATAAACTAAAATTGCGGCAATAAGTATGCGGCATTTTTATTAACGTATTTCAGTTTTGCTCTAAAAAATGGATGTCTGTTGTAGCAACTATCATCATCTGACACCTTTCCATTAAGGCTATGTTTATCTTAACTTGAGGTTAGGATCTCGACAGAAGTTATTGTCAAATGATCTACATCAAATAAGAAATATAGTTGAAAGGTGGATGGTTTACCTGCAAAATTTTTAAATGGTAATATGAATCAAATATTTCCAGAAAATACTTAGTGGCGCGTATACAGCCCTTGGTGCGTGACAAAAATCCTCAATTTTTAGAAGCCTTCTCTTACATTTACATACATTAAATTAGAAACATCTCCCAAGCGTATAATTATTTCAGAAAACTGGAAATAAAAAACTATCAGATTCTTAATAATAACTAAACTCAACCTTTCTCTGTTTTCAACGAGATCGTATCTCTCTTTTGCAACAGAAAATTACAAATATTTTATAGGGATTTTCTTCATAATTTTTATTTTTTATCTAAAATGTTGAAGTTAAATGTACTTAATGAAAACAAAAGAAATCTAGTTCCTTAGTATCAAAAAGTACGTACTGATTAAGAACATAGCATAGTAGTTCAAAATAATGAAAGAAAAGGCAAGCCATAAGATATAATCAAAATGGATAGTCATTATAATCGTTGAATTTGTTTGATATCATGCTGTAAAAAACTGCAATGTCTCTTATGATGCTGAAAGGTTTCTGACTGGTTTATATGAAGTTTAGTTTACTGCACAATAGTATCTGATATCAAAGAAATTTAATGTCTGTGCGGCAATAAATATTTGTATATTTTTCATCAAGAGTATATTGTACAGTACTGTCCGCATTACACAAATATATGAAAAACGATTTTAACATATTAAAACTAAATTTATCATTTACCTAACTAAAGATATTTATGATTAAAGTTTGGATACCGGCGAGTCATTCCAGTGCCGTCTGCAAGAACCTTGATAAGAAATGCAAATTTATGTCATCTGAATTTGTTTACATTGTATACATTTTTATATAACCATTCAAAAACGAATTCACTTATGCATTTTCATTATTCTCGTAACTTAAAAAGCCTTATATAGAATTGGTTTGGTTATCAAATTTCGATTAATAACATAAAACTATTTGCGAATTATGTAGTTGCATAGACATTCGAACATCCTCTAAAATGTCATATATAGGGCTGTCAAAAATGTTCCGTGGGACAGTGGCGTACGCGAAATTAACTAATACGAGAAACAATAAACTGTTACAATTTATAACAATGTATGTAAAACTTACCCTCTTAACTAGCTTGATGAACTGGCTTGCGTATCACAAACTGGAGAAGATGTGTAACCATTTTGCAGCATCAGGTATGTTTCTATGGTGCTCTCCATGAGTGATGTTCGCTTTGGTGAAAACATATTCTTACATTTTGAAAACGACCGCTCGATATCTACTGATGTAATACACGCATACGTGAAATTATCTTTGAACGCACTTAACGGATCTGGGGCTGCACCAGCACATATTTGTCTTAATTTGGTACAACCGGTGTCTTTAGTTAACACACTTGCGAACTTTTCTTTAACGCGCTCATTTGTTGCTTCACCTGTAGCGTGTAGCAGGAGATTTACTTCGTCCACTATTTGCAGTGACTCCACTAACGACAACGCACTGTTTTCTAATTTTTTAATGCTTTCATGTATTGATTTATAGTTCTTCGCACTATTTTTTAAAGCTGTTTCAACGGAAATATCTTCGAATTTTGTCTGGCTTTCCTTAATAGCTGCAGCCTCATCTTGAATGATTGAATTGTAGTATCACAGCTTTTATTTGTTGGAAATATTCAGCATAATAAAAAGCTGCCTGCAACCATGTTCCCCAACGTGTAAGAATTGACTGTGGTGGTTCAGGAATATCGGGACACTTGCTATGAAATGCTCGGAGACGTTTAGGAGATTTAAGAAACAGTTTTTTTGTACTTGCTATTAATGCATCCACCTCTGGAAAACCTTTTTGAATAGTTTCTGCCACAAGATATAAAGCATGCACTTTACACGTAACATGTATAAACGTACAACCTTGTTCTTGCAAAGAAGGGCCTACCGAACGCATTGTCACGGCGCCATCAATCACAAACATCGACACTTGACTTTTTGACAGTTCAAATTTTTCTAACGTCTCCAGCACCACCCGGGTAATTGTTTCGCTAGTACACTGACTTAGTCTTTTGCTAGCTAGTAACAGTGGAACTGTCGGTTTAAGAGGGTCCAGTACTCGTACTATAACATTTAAAATAGATTTTTTTTTACACTCTGTTGTCTCATTAACAGATCACCACAGCCGTGTATTTTTTAATTCTCATTTCATCTTATTTACCATGTCTACGTGTACAGTTGGTAGATAGTTACATAACGTTGTGAGACTTGGTAACTTCACCTGGGCATTATATTTATTCCAGAACTCTCGAAGTGGTTGTTTATCGAGTATGTGCAGCGGAACATCACAGGCAATCAGCATTAATAGTAAATCAAACATAAACTAAGTTGTCGAAGGCACGCCATTTTTTTTATTTTTATGGTGTACACTATTTACGTGAAGTCCACAATCACGCTTATCCCAGCACATCAAATCTTTCTCGCGCACTTTACAAATTATTTTAGCACCATCATAGAATAAATCCGGGAATTCACCTATGAACTTATTCACTTTGTCAGCAAATGGCCGTTTTCTACCTCTGCGTACGTCTGCTATGCTTTATTATTAAATTAATATCAACAATACAGTACAACAAATAAAATAAAAACACAAAAACAATATACAATACGCCCAAGTGACTTAACGTGTACACAACTTGAAAGATATAGACTGGACTGGAGAAAGAGTTTCGCGGTCAAGGTGAATGCCGGTGACAGTAAGTACATCTGTACTCTACGACCATGATACACAGAAACGACTTGCAGCTATAGTCATATACCTATCTAATGCAAACTGTGAATTAGCATTTGCATTATTCTCGCATCCTTAATGTTATGCAATGTTTTTAGTGGCGCCGGAATTCCAACAATTTTTTCACGAACTTCTATCCAAAATGCCATTACCGTCACAGTCTATACAGACAAGATGTGACACTTGGCTGAACACAGCTGTAGAACAATTTAAACGTCGACCAAAAACCGGAGAATTTGCTATAATCGATACGATGAATGTAGTGTTTGATTTTGGACAATATATGTATCAATTTTCTGGAGATATAGCTGAACACGTCTACAAAAAATTAGAAAGTATTTTACACAACAATCCTGATTGTGTCATAGTTCATGTTTGATTATGTTAGTAATTTAAACTATCTTGTTTTCCATGTTTGATTATTTACTTATTTCAAACTGGGCACCAAATACAGCAAAATTATTACAAATTTTCGTAAAGCGAATCAAGTTGATATCTACCTTTTGGATCAACTAAGAAGAATTGCGAAGTAAAATATAAAAATAATAAGTAAATAATAACTTTTAGTGTGGCTGTTCTTGATTTACGACCGATCATTCATTGACAAGAAACTTTTTCAAAATATATTTTATTTCATGCATACATTAACAAGCAGCAAAATAATATAATTTAATTGCATGACCCATTTCAACATTATAAAATAAAATATCATTCGAACACGTAAAACTTTTCCATTAATAATCCTGTTTTACGCTCTCTGATCGAATATATTTCATAATATTTCAAAGTAGAGATGGCATTAACCAGATTCTCTAACAATCCAGTGTTAATACTGCTTTAAAATGTAAAATTTAATGACCTTTGGTTCTCTATTAATGGATATAATTAAAAGTTTTAACAACAGCATTTCTAGTTAAATTAATTCATTACCACTTTAACTCTATATTAATAGTATACAAATACATACATTATGTCCACAGGTTATGGAAAGTATAGGTGGAATATTTGAACACAAATTTTATATTTTGTTGTTCAGTCCTGTCTGATTTGAAGTCAAAAAATGGACATAGTATAAACTGGAATTCTTCGAACATTTTAACAAGAAGCTGGTAGCAAAAAATGAAAAATTTAAAAAATCATGAGTAGGGAATGTTTATCAATTGTTTTGTAGATTTGTACTATTTTAAACAAAATTCATATCATACTACAAAAGTTAAAATCAAATTAAACTACTAAAAACTACACAAGATTTTACTTCTTCTTTTTTTTAACTAAAATTATAATAATGATTATAATTAATTTAATCGAGAAAGCTGAATACATTTTGTGGTGTGTATTTAGCTAGAGGCGGCTGACCTTATTTCAGAGGCAATTACTTCTATCCTGAATCGTTCGTAATAACGGCTTCATATTTCAAGTGTTATTCTTTACAAGACATTCTCCAGTTGCTGAAAAGTCTAAAATTGCTATAAAAGTTTGCAATAATAAGGACCTCTAATAAGTTAAACCCATAGAAAGCAGGCAATAACCAACAAGATGTTACTTCTGTACCAGTAACGAATATAGTAAATTATTCTTTTATACTTATATTGCAGATAGACGTTTATTTGGATGTAAAAACTACCTGTATATTAATAACGTATCTTTAGTTATCTTAATGAAACTATACATTATTTTTTCATGAGTTCCTGTGTTTAACCATTTAAATTTTGTTTGAAAACATATTAACACAGACCATAGTAACCAAAGCTAACAAATTGTGACATTGCAAAATTCTAAATAAATTATAACACTGTAAATTTCTAAATACTGAAAATCTATACGGCGAATATAAGATATCCTATTATATCGACTCAGATTTATTCGATTTTTATTTTCTTGTCAGTGTTAATTACACCATCCACATTCCAACAAATTTAATGTTTAATACAACAGATTTTATAAAACATTGGTCACAGTCAGCGAACAATATAAGATATACCCTCAGTGTCTGATATAATAGGACTAAGTATCTGATGAGGTAAGCACATAACAAACTTATACGAGAATACAGTACACCGCTACTATAAACTTAAACCCATTATCTTCTTCTCTGTTTTGCTTACCAGGTGGAAATGGACAGTATGCATAGGGTTGTCTGTGCCAACCGTTCTAATTGGGGCTCTAAAAGTGGCACTTGGGACACTTATTACGCGAATTAAGGACAATTTACAAAACTTTTCAACTTTTAGTAGTTTGTGTTTCTAATCTATCCCAACTCAGATTCCATTCATTAAGCTACGAGGTACAGAGGTAAACATATATATATATATATATAGACGTTCAAAACCCCCCTCTCGACAAAGTATCAAATCAATAGTATAGTGACATAAGTGAACTCGAGCATCCGTTATAATAAAGATTTTTTTTTCTCAGAAACTCTGCCTATCATTGCGGTAGAAATGATAATTAACGCCGTGGCACTGAGTAGATTCATTCAGAATTCCGATTGTTTGTTTGACCAGTTTGTCCTGCGTTTGTTGTAAGGTATAATTCGATGAATGTACCATAGAAACGTCACACATTTTCTGCTACATATTAGACACCCATAAAGATGAATAAGACATAGAATTTATATACCGCTTCACAAAAGCACCTACACGTGTAGATTAGCTTTAAGATGGATTTTTCCGAAATACGGAGAGTTCAGGAACTTGTTCTTCTTGCTATTTAATAAACCTTTCTACCTATGGAAAATGTATGGCAACAAAAATCGCAAAGAGGATACCAGAAGCCCATCGAGTCAAGAAGTCATCACTTACAATGCCAATAGTGACAATGGCAAACAGGAAAAATAGTTGAAATACGATAATTTATCATTAAGAAAAGTTTCACCGAGTATCAACCAGGTTTCACCATACATTACGCTAGGGCATTCTTGATTTATACAGAAACCATTATCTTCACTTTACATTTTAATGTTAAATATTCTTATTTTGATGCCTACTTTCTGCTGTATAAAATGTAACTCGTGCTTTAGGATCACTCTGTATATTCATTATATTCAAAAAGAAAAATAGTCAATTACTTCCTCACCCCTCAAAGTGAGGAAGGTATGTATCGTGAAAAAAATTTTGAAAATTTTTATTTCATTTCTGGACGAATCTTGTCGAATTATGATGATATACAAAATTTCAGACAGAAAAAATTGTCTGTCGTGTGTGTGTGTGCGTGCGTTCGTGCGTGGGTACTTGAGTGCGTGTGTGCGTGCATGCGTGGGTGCGTGCGTGAATGCGTGGGTGCGTGCGTGCGTGCGCGTGCGTGGAGTGCGTGCGTGTGGGTGCCGGCATGCGTGCGAGCCATTTTTTTAAAATTTAATTAAACTTCAGATTCAGGGTTTTTGAATGATTTCAAACAAGTTTTATTAATAACATTTTTTGATTAAAAATGCCTACTATGATTTTTTGATTTCTTTTATATAATTTAGCATTGTAGATGGCCTTGCATTTAAAGATGGAAAGTGATTTTGTGGTCTTAAATAGACTTTGGTGACCTCTATCTTTTGAGACCAGTTTGATTTAAATCGGAAAAAACAAAAGAATTATCACGCTGTTACATTCTTAAGTGAGACACACTGTATATACTTTTAGTAAAAATATTTTTGGACGTCCATACTATTAGGTTTTAGAGGAATTCATTGTCATTTTTCTCACATGCCAAATATTTAGTAAAATCAAAAAAGTTATTGTGCTGACAAGAAACAAATAGATAGTCGGAAAATATACCCATATCTGCCTAAATTTTTGTACACACTTTCTAAACAAGTTTCTTTGTAACTTTATTGTTCAGAGCCATTTGTCTAGTAAATTAATTTTCGGTCGTCACATAAATATAATTAAATATATTGATCGATAATTTCTCCTACTGAATAGTTTTAGTATAGCTCGTTTGTGGTAATGAAAACGACTTTCACCTGTTGACGATATTGCTGAATTCTACCCCTTGAAATGCTGAAATTTATAACGGTCACAGCAATATAACAAAGTTTCGCAAACTGTTATCTTTTAGAGCACAAGGCTCATTTAAAAGATTTGACAAACATTACATTTAAACACAGACCTCGGACGACTTCTTTATTGCTCTACAAAATGAAGTCTGCTTATAATTAAAATAAATTTCTCTAGATTTGTTTATATTTCGAACTAACATTTTATAAACAGTAAGAAATAAGCAATGCAATCAAAAAGTAAAATGAGAAACTTTACTAGTCCTCTGAGTTACCTATATTTATTCATTAATGCATACCTTTTTATTAGCCACATTTGAAAATATTTAGAATACAAATATTTTTTTAAATATATATACGTATGTTTACTTTTTTTATGTGCAACGCCTATTTTAATTTGATGACCATAGGCTTAGAAAAAAATTAACTTAATCAGGGCAACATAAAATAATCACGTAAAAAAATTTCTAAAATTGAGTCCACACAATACTAACTTAGGAATCTATCGAAGTGTAGTTGATAATTTATCATTATATTATTGTTATTATGTATTATTTGACAAAAACTCAGTTTATTTAGTTTTAAAGTAAAATCATGCATCATCAACAGTATTTTGGCTATAAGGTAAATTTTCAAAATAATGACTTGCACTGGGGTCTAGGCAAAACCTTTTCAATTCTTGGAGATTACGGTACTTTTTTAAAGGTAAAGGAAGTTGTTCGTAGTATTTCAGATTAGGTAACCTAAATTGACCATCAGGCAGTATCTCAAGGTGTTGTTGTTTTTGTTTAGATGGTATTACTATAGAAGTAGTGAAGGGTCCATTATAAGATTCGCGACATACTATCATTCTGGACATTTCTTTCAACATTATAAGTTCTTTGATTGGTCTGCTCTCAAATGGACACTCTTTGTAAAAGTAATTTGTAAGGTGATCAGTCCAGGAGCGAATTATATTCTGATTTTCACAATCTACTACCTTGAATGGGCCAGGTTTTGTCCTGGTACTCAGAATCTGTTCATTCCACCCGGAGTTCTACGGTGGTCTTCTCGTTAATCAATGCCATATTTCGATCACATTCCAAGTAACTGTGTCCTCTAACTGGAAATGTCATTTTAATTTTCCCTAGGTACTTTGTCTTGTGTACGATAAAGTGCAACAGGCTGAATAAAGTATAATTTTTATTTTGGCCGCCACAGGAATCGCAGAAAATTTCTAATTCTTCCACCCTAGCATCCAAATGATTAAAAATAAAATGAGACAGCATAGATAATACCTCATCAGATTTTTTTTCGCCGCCATTTCTGTATAAGTATAAAAAAAAGACTCACATGGAGATTAAAAGAGTAAAATGACGGCGTTTGTAGTACACGTCATTGGTGCTTATGTTAGGCACTGGTAAATTTTTCTGGAAATCCATCATTATTGCCTGTATTTTGTAAGTTTTCTGCAAGTTTAAGTGCGCTGTCCTCTTTCTCTTGTAGAACGTATCATCCTTTAAAAGATGAAGTTTGTGTTCGGTTTCCAAGCGGGATAATTTCTCTTTCTGTACAGGATCTTTTTCCATACCCAATTTATTTGCCTTATACTCGTCACAACTGCTGCACGTGTCCGTTCGTGGGTATCCGAAACTGATATTGAACCTCGTCCATTATATTTCACATGTCCAAGAGTACCTAGCTGCTGTTGGACACTTTGTAGGCGTTTTGCAGATTTGCCGCGCAAAGAAAGCATTGCCTTATAACATATTGAAATTTCGACGGAATTATCATTACGTTGAATACGAACTTTGTAGGAGTATGAAAATGAGTGATAATCAACGTCTTCATCGTTATTTTTTCTACTTTGGTGTCGTTTTACGATGAGAAATTAGACCCCCCCAAATACAGATCTTTTTCGTCGTGTGTTTTAAGCTCGTTAAAATGTTTTATTGTGTATTTCCGATCTTCCTCGACGACACGTTCAAAACATTTAAGCTTGATACAATGACAACTAACGCCTGTTTCATGACTGTAGTTTTAGTTTTTTTTAAACATCTCTCATGCGTCCATGGGAGGCCCTTTTCTTAAAAATTAACAGCTTTTTGTCTTCACGTCGCTCATTGCGAAATAACGTAAATAAATACCCTATAGAATTCCAACAATACAATACTAAATTGTTGAAATTACTCACTTTCTCACCTTGTAATAAAAATGTTAAGAAACTAGATGAACACTCAGGGAACATAATTTACATTATAATGTGTGCCGATATCGGTAGACTAAACAAATAATGTAATTTCTGTACAAAACTTCTATTCACATGTGCGCGTACGCTAATGGACATTCATCCTTTTTCACCACAACGCAGGGACACTCATCTTTTTTCCTCTGTACAAGATGATTTTAAATCGCTGTAACATGTGACTCTCATTGTTAGATTTTAACGTATTTTTGCTATGAATTGGCATATTAATTACAAAATTGCCGTTTTTTGACATTCATCTTGTTTCTCCTTTACCCTTCAATTAGTTTGGGCGGAGTGCTTGCTGAAATTATGCAAAAAGATGTAACTGCAATGTGATATAACTTATTTTGTTTTAAATAGACCACCCAGTTTTTACATAATTGGATACAATATTGTACACATTTTACCTAAAATATATAGTCAATGAAATAGTAGCGCCTATAACGTATATAATTAATCAAATATTCGAACAAGGCAAATGCCCTTTTGCCTTCTAAACTGTAATGCTAGTTTTTAAAAATGGAGATATCAACAAAATTACTAACCAATTTCACTTATTACTAACTTTACAAAAATCCTGGGGAAAATCATTAAAGTAAAATTTATCAAAATATAATCTCATATACCTGACGTAATATGGCTTTCAGTCTGGTAAATCTACTCAAGACGCCATAGAAAAATTAACGTCTAAAATTTACACAAAGCCTTTGAAACCATAAGTCATCGCCAACTGTTTGAGATACTAGAAGACATTAGAATTAAAGGAACATCACTGAACTTATTTAAAAGCTATTTAATTGACTGCCAACAACGTGTAAAAATAAATATCGTTACTAATGCTTTTAAATCTGTTGATTATGGCGTTCCTCAAGGTACCATACTTGGTCCCGTTTTATTCACGATATTCATTAATAGCTTGTTTGCACTTCAGAGTAATGGAAATATAATTAGCTATGCTGATGAAACTGCCATTTTTTACAGAAAGGAAACTTAGGAAAATCTAAAACAAAAAGCGGAAAAAGACAATATTAAAGACTGGTTCGACTTTAAACTCCTCACCTTAAACTGGAAAAAGACATTTTATATATCATTCACAAACAATAAGTCAACTGCGTTATCATTTAACTATATCACTATTCATAATGAAGGCAAAGAATACAGTATGCAGGCTATAGATAAAATAAAATATTTAGATGTAGTTATAGACAAACATTTACCTTGGGACGCTCATATTAAGTATGTTTCGGAAAAACTTAGATTTGTGCCGCATAAATTAAAATTTCTAAGAAATACGTTAGATGACAGGAAATTGAGAATTATAATTCCTTAATTCAAAGTCATCTACAATATGGAATAATAAGGTGGGGTAACGCAGCTAAAAGTTACTTGAATAGTTTAGAAAGTATACAGAAAAGATTCTTAAAAATCGTATTGCGTAAAGAAATAACATACCCCACTGAACATTTATTTAAAGAATCGAAATTATTAGACCTGAGGCAACTATACTTTGTAGCGGCAAATACCATTCAGTATAAAAACAAAAACACGCTTATTACACCTGCACATTCACATCAGACCCGGCAGAGAAACGATTTCTATGTAACTCGTAGGATGCACAAGACTATTGGGCAGAGTAGTTTCAACTATTTAGGACCTAAATTATATAACAGCTTACCTCAATACTTAAGAAACCAACAATTATCCCTTTACTTGTTTAAGAAAAATTTAAAATATATGTCACTGTAATCGAGGAATGAAATCCATGACTTATTTTGCAAGAAAAAGACCTTAAATTTAAATTAAATAGCTTATTAAATTAATTACACACTCAAAATTAATAAAACTACTTAAATATTACATACACCTTAACATTTCATATGCCACCTGCATCTTATCGTTTTGTTCTCAGTGCCCTATTTTTCTCATTGCTTTTTTAAATATAGTATATCTTCAGTTAAGTCTCATGCTATCTTTTTCTTATTGTTGTTTTAAATATACCTAGTATATCTTAAGTTAGGAATTTAGTTAGGATCCAGTAGATTAAGTTTTTTAAATATATACTGTATGTCAACTTGTTACTGTTACTCACAAACAAGATTTTGCCTTCGTGAGATACTCTGTTTATTTACATATTATAATTGTTTTAAGAAAGCTCTATTTTTATCGTTAATGCTCATTTCGTAAATAAACGTTATTATTATTATTATATTATAGTATTATTATTAATCAATAGTTATGCCCAAACTCAACAGTTTTTAAGCAAATTAGTTTTCAAGATATAAATAGAGTAATATTTAGATTTCCAGATATGGTAGGAGACATTGTTTTTGCAGTTTTGTAAAAAAACAATTGGGAACATTTTGTAAATTTAGTAAATTAGTTTTTTATTAATGTTAAAATATTTTTAATCCAATTCCCCGTTACATTTTTAAATTCTTGAACTGAAGTGTAGATTTTTCGAATAACTCTATACCAGGTGAGTCACGAATTGCGCTCGCCCCGATATCTCCTAAAATATTTGGAATAGAAAATTGAAATTTCGAGGGCTTATTATACGACTAAAATGCCATCTTTTTAATAAAAAATCAAGTTTGGTGCACATCCGGTTTGACCGGAAATGCCCACAACTTTCGATTTTTAAATGAAACACCCTATATATTTTTACATTTTTGGAATCTACAGGAAATTTTGAATACAATACATCCATTTTGGTCACTTTTTGATAAACATTAAAAATTTTATTAAAAAATCTATTTCTGAATCCAGAGTGCTGTGGTGCCCAAAATATATTTTAGTTTGTGTGCTACGTTACTATAAAAATAAAAAGAGCAATATGATTGCATTACTTAATTGTCTGGAGGCGTTTAAAATTTTTAAATGTGATTTTTACCCACTAACTCGGTTTTTTTAAATGGGAAGTTAATCGTCCACCAACATTTTTAAATACCCCATTTTCATACGAATCTAATGATACCAAAATTTTGAAAATCCGCTCAGAAATATTTGAGATTTCAGCCAAAATACAATGCAACCAAGCTTTTAGAAACATGCGGCTAATAGATTAGTGGGCTTTGGAAACTAAAATGACACATTTCTGTTTAAAATCTGGTAACCTAATAACATTGGAAAAATCATAGTAGCCATTGAATGTAATAAAACAATATCAGCTGCCAGACAGACTCGTGTAGTTATAGGCAATCTTGAGCTATCAAACATTTAATAATTGTGAGCGCAAAGAAGGTTACAAGTAAGTTTAGCATAGGTATGTGGAGGTAAACACAATTATATCCACAAGGAAATTAGCAACAGAATGCGACATCAGTACGGTTTTCAGAGTTTTATTTAAATGAACATAAATATCGGGCCTATAAATAAATAAAAATCAATTCCGTTTGAACAATTAAACTTAAACTAGGTAACAGTAGGTATCCATATTAAAATAATTAATATAATTAAACCATAAATTGACATTATAGATATTGTTCAAAATGTCCACCATTTTTTTCTATACACAATTCGGCTCTGCGTACAGTTGCTTGAATGGCTCTACGCAATTCAGCCGACGTTATTTCATTAAGAGCCCGTACAACTTTATTTTGCAGCTCTTCACGGGTATTTGAAGAAGTTTTATAAACTTTATTTTTGAGAGTGCCCCATACATAATAGTCGAGGAGTGATAAGTCAGGTGACCTAGGAGGCCACCTGATATGACCTTGATTTGTGATAAGGCGTTCACCATACAAGTTGTTTAAATATTCCATCACTCTTCTGGAATTATGTGGGGGAGCACCATCTTGTTGGAAAAACAGATTTTGTAAATAGGCAAGAGGAAGTAAGTCAAGAAATTCTGCTGTCTGATTTTGTAAAAAGATTAAATATCGTTCGCCAGTAAGTGTACCATCAAAAAATATGGGTCCAATTATTCGATCTCCAAGTACTCCAAGCCAACAGTTAAACCCAAATCTTTCCTGAATATTCCCCCGCCCTACCAACCTCGGATTTTCTTGAGCCCAGTACCTAGTATTGTTTCTGTTAAACATACCTTGGTTTGTAAATCTACTTTCATCTGAATATAAAATATGAAAAGGAAAACCTGGGTTTTGTTGTACTGCATTTAAGAACCAGTTGCAATATACTAGCCTCCTGTCTTTATCATCTCCATAAAGATGTTGGTGTATTTGGTATTTATAAGACCAAAACTTATGTTTCTTTAGAATTCTGCAAACCGAAGACTGACTAATGTCGCATTCCGTTGACAATTCCCTTGTTGATGTTGTTGGGTGTACCATCACAAATCCTAATACATCAATTTCTTTGTCCTCACTTACAATAAATGTTTGATGGTCATCTTGTTGATCGGGTTCGTTTCTTAATTTTTGTTCCACTCTGGCAAACAAGTGTCTGCTTGGAGGACGTCTGTTGGGATATCGTTGCTGATACAGTCCTGTAGCTGCAGTTGCAGTTGCATACATCAGTAACATATCGACCTTTTCACTTCTACTAAAATTATTCATTTTCTTTAATTTTTACTCGAAGAGATTTCCGCAACGCTTTATTTTTTATCTGTCTGACAGCTGATATTGTTTTATTACGTTAAATGGCTGCTATGATTTTTCCAATGTTATTAGGTTACCAGATTTTAAACAGAAATGTGTCATTTTAGTTTCCAAAGCCCACTAATCTATTAGCCGCATGTTTGTAAAAGCTTGGTTGCATTGTATTTTGGCTGAAATCTCAAATATTTCAGAGCGGTTTTCAAAATTTTGGTATCATTAGATTCGTATGAAAATGGGGTATTTGAAAATGTTGGTGGACGATTAACTTCCCATTTAAAAAAACCGAGTTAGTGGGTAAAAATCACATTTAAAAATTTTAAACGCCTCTAGACAATTAAGTAATGCAATCATATTGCTTTTTATTTTTATAGTAACGTAGCACACAAACTAAAATATATTTTTGGCACCACAGCACTCTGGATTCAGAAATAGATTTTTTAATAAAATTTTTAATGTTTATCAAAAAGTGACCAAAATGGATGTATTGTATTCAAAATTTCCTCTAGATTCCAAAAATGTAAAAATATATAGGGTATTTCATTTAAAAATCGAAAGTTGTGGGCATTTCCGGGCAAACCGGATGTGCACCAAACTTGATTTTTTATTGAAAAAAAAGGCATTTTAGTCGTATAATAAGCCCTCGAAATTTCAATTTTCTATTCCAAATATTTTAGGAGATATCGGGGCGAGCGCAATTCGTGACACCCGGTATAATATGTTTAATTATTTGAAACAAATTGGAAACATTTTTAATTTGCAAATTTTAATGTGATAGTTGTTTATAATCAAGTAAATGTTAAAAATATTTTTTTCTAAGCAAGGAAAGAGGATTCATTGTATCGCGGATAGTTAAGTTTCGAATTTGTTTCAAGTAATTTTGAAACAATTATCTGTTGCTTATGATACCTGAAAATGTACACTGCTCAAGATTTAAATGTGGAATGTAAACCAACATTTTAAGAGTAATAAAGAACTATTTTAAAAAATTTAAAAATTGTGCGTAGTTGTCTCATAAATATACAAAAAAAAAACAGAAGTTAAAGCCCTCTATTATATCTGTACACTTAGGAATTACCTGATTTATTTCTTATGTAATATAATTTTCTAAAAAACATTCATTTTGGATATAACAATTGGTTAATATAATATACAGATAAATAAAAGTGGCATCCAATTAACTAAATATGACGTGGTAGTGGTCCATTTATAAAAATCAAGTTCCACTGAAGATTTTGCATCATAGTAATAAATACTCCTTAAAAATAACTTTAATTATTTGGACCGCATCTTAAATTTAACAAAAAAAAATTGCTTAATCAGTGGACGTAAGGACTTTTATTGGTGAAGTCTGAAATTATCAAAGGGTTGGAAACATTTGAATAAAGTGGCAACACCTCAAGGGAATTTCAAAATGAAGGCATATCCATAGAGGCAATTAAAAAGCGAATAAGAATATGCAAAACTATACAAATTAAAAAAAAATAAAAATTAAGCACCAGAGGTAATACAACCCCCTGTATCCCTATACGTACAAAGAGGTTTCTTGCGCAAGTGACAACGGACACATACTTATCCAATATCCAAATATGCTAGGATTAATTTCTACTTTAGAATTAAAATCCCAGCTTTTCGATTTGAGATTAAATTCAGGTCTTCCGAGGTGAGGCAAGTGCCACCATGAAGCCATAAGCCTTGCATGATTGAAATTAATTTTATATGCCTCCTAAAATTATTTGAAAATATTATATCGAGGACGGATATACAGAGTGTCCTAAATTGCATAGTCAAACTTCACCAAGTGATAGAACTTTTGAAAATAAGAAAAAAAGTTTCTATAAACATTGGTCGGTAAATACTTAGTTTAGATTGCTCGAGTTAAAATTCTGAAAATAGTTTTTTATGAATATATTCGAAATGTCTAAAGATAAACAAATGATAACTTACACAGGTATTTAAAATTATAAGGCAAAATAACAACTATGAATCAAAATCATTCAGGAGTGGGTAAAACTGAGGGACCTAGGTAAATTTTGCTCCAAGTATTTTGTATGTTAAGCACTTCCCGACCCATGATTATAGGAACTTTTTCTTATTTTCTAGAGTTCTATCCCTTGGAGAAGTTTGGCCTATGCAATTCGGGACACACTGTATATATGTGTCTATGTATAGTTGTTTTTAAATTTTTTATTGTAAGCTTAATGTTGAACTGGTGTTAACAGTTAATATATTCGACCGCAGCTGCTTTAACTGAGTTAACACAGTTATAAAGGAATGTGTTAGACGAATTCTAATAAGAAGGGTGTCACTTAAGGTTCGTGAGGTGCATGAAAATGAAGTTCAAGAGCATGAACGAAATGCTCAGCCACAGAAAAAAATATTAATAAATAACTTATAAATATATTGAAGAGACCGTTATCAGTATAGTGTGATAGAGATTTTGTGACCTTGAATCCGATAATTACTGTATACTTATAATAATAATATTTTCGTGCAAAATTTTAAACAATAATGATAACAGATACTGTTTATTTTAATTTCCGTTACTTCTTACGTCTCCATATTCCACAATATTATCTTAATATAATTGATACGTAAGAATAATTTGTTATGTAAATAAAACGATCTCGCTAAAAATAAACTCGAAACAATATTTTAAACTGAAAAAACATCACATCCAAATTTAATATCATGAAACGAAAAGTACCCGGCAGGCATTATTTTGTTGATTAGATTGTATTAAATAAGACATAGGGACATAATGGAAGGAAATATTGTGACAGATTTTGCAATTGCGGAATGGTTACACCAGGTAAACACATTTATTGCACCAAGATATCAAGGTGGCGATTCAGAAATTGAGTAATCCACTTAGATCTAAGTTAGGTAATGTATATAATAGAATATTTAACATGTCAAAGCCACAATCAGTACTAAATTATATTCGTAGTTAAGAGACTCATTAGGTGATAAGCTGAATTAAAGGGATGAGACAAAAGATACATCAAATATATGAAATTCTTCATACAAAAATATCAGTTCTGTGAAAAATTTAAAGTAGTATCGACATAATTATTATTCAACGTCTAAACCACAATACAATATTTCTGAATCCGATAAGAATCATTAATAATAGCATTATGTACAAAATCATTAATAATCAAATTACGCTCAACACAGCTGTACTGTTTATAACATGTATGTTATGGTGTGCCAATTACTATTTAATATACATAGGTGATATATTTGTACGCGACTCTGAGAGTGCCGATAATTACGTTTTGTTTTACTATACAGGATGACTTAAAAATGACACTCAGTGATAGACGTGGTGGGTGTAGCATGTATGTGTTTTATTTTTATAATTCAATAATTACGGTTGGGAAAATAATTGTTTGAAAAGAAATTATCCTTTTTTGCTTTTTTGCGTTTTTTATTATATCAGATATTTAACAAAATTGGTTACACTTTTAAAATATTTCAGATATTGTACAAGGTAGATTAGAATCTCCTCTCTTTATTAACAACATTGTTCTGTGATGCTGATGTACTTTTAATATAAATACCTATAAAATCAGAGGGTAATGGTTCCCTTAATTTCGAAAGCAATTAAATCTGAAATTGTCTCCAATGTTGAGTAATTAAAACAAGCTCGAGGGAAGCGTATAATAGATAAAGAAATTAAATAGTACTTTATTGTGTGAAAGATGAGACAGTTTTTTAGATTTATTGTTAATTTACTGCATTATTTTTTATTGCAACTATATTAGGTTAATAATTCGTCTAGAATTATTTCAAATTATTCAAAAAATAGTGTTAAAAACATAAGTATATGACAAGAGCTGATATAAAGTCTTATTTTTTCTCAAAATTATATTTTTAACAACTCATAATTTTGTGAGAAAAAATATGATTTTTTTATATCACTCCTATATAACATAACTTCTCACATGGACACATTCGTCGAAAATTTAAAAACATTAGTATCACAGACGCAACAACCACGACAGGTACACAAACCTTCTAATTCTACAATGCGTAATGTTGTTTACCTCCTACACTTATTCTAAATACAATTTTTGATTTAAATAAATGCGCTTATCTTACAGTAATAAAATATTTTCTTTACTACAGTATTCGTTCCATTGACAGATTATAATTAAAAATAATATAAGTTAATGTATCGTCGAACACGCATAATTTTAGCAAAAATTCAAAAATTGCATGACATTAGTTTACAAAACTATAGCTTGAAAATAATTCACAGTTTTTTAAAATCGTAGAATTTTATCTAAGAATTTTATTCGCAATATACATGGTTTATAAAAATGTAATCGATTATTCCTCATCAGGAAGGAGTTTGAAAGACTAAGAGAAATTTTTTATATACCTGTGTTCCGGATTATAAGAATTTAGACCCAGATACTGAAAGCTATAAAATCTTTACTGAGTAGTGTAAGAAAGGCATTCTGTATTCCCCCACTCTAATCACTCTCTCTATTTTACAAAAAAAATTGACTCTGATTGGTAAAACAATAAACGTCCTACAACTTTGAAACCGAAGGAAATATTTGATGATTTCTTCTCAAGATTTATCATTACTTAACTCTTATAAATTAGAATGTCCTCTTTCACTTTGAACCTACATTAATTTATTACTTAACCTTGAGACTATGCAAATTTCATAATTTACAATTATATTTAATTCTTCGTTTTATAAAAATTAATTGCATAAATCCTTGACACTATAAATTAAAATGCTACCTTTCACTGTCAACCTATATTAAGTTCTAATTGAACCTTAAGTTCTTCATGCAGTTTTAAATAAAACGAGTTAAATTAATAATTTTTTTATTACAAATTAAATTACAATTTATGTATTTTATTAGTTATATATCATTATAAATGTTTTTGTCGTGAAACAATGTTATTTCAAACATAGCCATTATTAAATCGTCATTGGCTTTATTTTCCATTTTTCCTTCCAGATGAAATCCTGTAGAGTGAGGTGTATTTGCGTTCAAAGAGTATCCAAAAACGATGTAAACAGGAATTTGAATACCGTTTTACGTCAATGCAGTTAAGTTAATCCATTTTATGATTAATTAATGTTTCCAGGAGAACTATATTGCTGATACTTTTTGCATTTAATATAATATTAGCATTTCCTCTTCTTGCGAATATTTTCAAAATTCTTTCACTCGAATCTTCTGTAAACTTTTAAACTTAATTTCCTACTTGGGTGTTTTTATATTGGCATTCCTCAACAAATTCAGAAAATTCGATCCCAGAAAACGATATTGCACTAGATACTCATTTTTTCAACACTAATTTCTGTGGATAAACATATGGAATAAGATTTATTTAGAAAATATCTAGATTCTGAAAATGGCTTTGATCTATTAATTTCGAATGCTCTGTTAAAGTTACAAAATATTTATTAGCAATAACGTTTGCCTTGCCTCGTTCCTATTTTCCACTTCCCACCTTTTGAAATAAATATGTAAACAAGACTTCTCATCAAATTTATCGAACTAGAATTTACTAAATATCCACTCATTATTATGTATAAGTGTATGTATAATATGCCCCCTTGTCAGATCATGCACTTTAAAGTAGTATCAAGTTTGTTATGCTTTTGGGGATTTATTGACTGACAATAAATTGGCTGAAAACTAGTTTTATCAGATTAATTATTAGTCAAAATGTGTTTTCAACTGATGAGGTCAATCATAACACAGTAAGTTCTATAACATCCCGTATTAATCTAACTTCAATATGAGTAAAACGTGTTCCATATTGTGTTTGTTCACACTGAACTACAATGGAGAATATAAAGCAACCATCCACGAACAAACTTACTGGAGTGAATATGACGAAGATCCTATTTACTAAGGAAAACTTCAAATAGTATGATAGCCATCCATGCCCAAGTAAGCCTTAATTATTATGCTTAATGTCGAGTTTGAAATAATTCACAAATACGGAAAGTAGTAAAAAGATATTTTGTTTGAATTTGTTTATCATATGCATATACAAGGTCCAGTTTCCAAGGCGGAAATTTCAGAAATGTGGAGAATACATAAAAATAAATGAAATCTATAAACATAATTCAGAAAATTCTCTCATTTTCAAATTTGGTACACCATCTTTCCATGTAAATCTGCATCTACAGTTCAAGTCAAAAATAGTAACAGAAAGCTTAGATACGGAGCTACATACCTTTTTCTAGAAATATGTTGTACGCCACTGGATATTTAAAAAAAATATACCAAACTGCTAAATGCATATGAAATTCTGAACAAAATAATGTTTGTATAATTTTGATAGAAAAAATCGTTGCCGACTTATTTAGTAGTTAAAAAAAAGTTGTAATATTCCGTTTCGGATGGATTCTCTACAAGATGGTGAAGTCCCATTTAGTTCTAACTTCATTTTAAAAAACGGCATAAATTCGGGACGATTTTTACCCCACAATTAGTCTTTATTTGAATGATAAATAATGTCATTTTTTTTGTTTTTGTAGAGCTAGATTTTTCTAATGATCTATTTTAAGACGATCTGGAACGTCTGCACAACAGGTTTTAACTACAAATAAATCGGAAACAGCATGTCTTATCAATATTTTACAGAAACACTATATTTCTTCAAAATTCCATAGGCAATTTAGCAGTTCAGAATTTTTTTCAAAAATATCTAGTGGCGTACAACACATATTTCTAGAAAAATGGTATGTAATTCCGTGTCTACGCCAACAGCTTTTTGTTACTATTTTAACACGCTTTTATTAGCTTCACTTGTATGTTTTGTTTGTTTGTTTGTTTGTTTGTTTTGTAACCGACTCTTTGGACTCGATTTTGACCCACTTTAAACGGACAGATTTAATTGAAACTTTGTACACTTACGAAGAACCGGTAACAATACAATAATTTGATAAGTTTATATCATTATCCTGATCAGGATTGCCAGTCCTTTCCTCACGTATCCTCTGCGTGAGAGCAAGAGAGCTTAATATTGTAAGTATATTCCGTGATTCTCAGTTCGGTCGTTGGCCGAGCGGGCAAGTCTTAATTGACGCGGAAACGACGGACTCCTCGGGCGTGAGTTCAAATCCCATGGCTGAAATAAAAAACTATTTTTTTTTCAGAAATATCTGTTGGATAGTAATATGTTATAATATCAGCATCAATAAGCAATATAAATATAGTTTAAAAAACTACAAAACACGCTTTTTATGCACATCAAACTAAAAAAAGTGAAAAATAAATATAGTTTAAAAAAACTAAAAAACACGCTTTTAAAGCACATCAAACTAAAAAGTGAAAAATAATTATTAATATAAACTGAAAACAATAATGAACGAAAAATACTAGTATTATTGTGAAAAAAACGTGGGGCGCTTTGTGCCATATTTTTCATATCGAGCAACCCACGCTTTTTTCACCAATAATACTAGTATTTTTCGTTCATTATTGTTTTCAGTTTATATTAATAATTATTTTCACTTTTTAGTTTGATGTGCTTTAAAAGCGTGTTTTTAGTTTTTTTAAACTATATTTATTTCACTTGAACTGTAGATATAGGTACATTTAGAACGGCGGTGTACCTGAAACTTTCTACACCCTATATTCAAGTTATAGGTGCATTTTTCGAATTATGTTTATATATGAAATTCAAGTTATTTTTATGTACTCTCTACTGAAGTATCCACCTTGGTTATTGAACTACCTTGTATATTACGATAAATAAGTTTACAAAAATTTTAATCACCTGAATAATTAAAACGTTTTATTATTGTCATTAGTATAAACTTTTACAGGATGAATGTGTGTTGAGTTTTTGTATTTGTAAAAAGATAATGCAACCAATTAGACGTAATTTCTTTGCTGTAGGATTTACATATCAGTACTATAATAATAGAAGTTTTCAGTTTACATTTCCATCTCATCAATAATAAAGAGAATTAATTACTTTTTTTATTTCCATTTGCTCATAATTTTTATCTTAATTTCAATAGTTTTCTACATATCTGGAGGTTGTATAATAGCTATATAAGAGTATCTATGACGACAGGAAACCATAGAAACGATAATGCTCGAAGAACGGATTACTTTTTACATCTTGAGGGGTCTGTATCTAATTTCTGAGAGTTGCACTTAACTGGACATCATTGTGGAGTCTCCAACAGCACCGCAAAGGTACTCGGATGATATTTTACTACTCCCATTCATTCTAATCCATTGATCGATCGATCCCCTTCACAGAAATTACTAAATATTGTATTCATATTTTTCTTTAGCTTTAGTAGGATTTTTAAAAGTCGAATACTCTTGCTGCTAATTGCTATTCATTATTATTGCATTATTTTCTGTATTGTCTATAACAAAAATAGTGGAAAATATTAATATTTGCAATAATATATTTATCAAGCCGTTTTTAAATATAGATTAAGTCAGGTTCCTGTTAAGCATTGTCAGTTTGGCAGCTAGTTTTTACTATAGGTAAATATGTTTACACATTTTATAACACCACTCGTTTGAAATATTGTTTTTACAGTTTAATTTTCAGTTTTATAATGACATTAAATTTACTTTGGAAAGTGTAGTTTCATTTACCCTGGAATATATCGTTAGAACCTATTACAATTTTTATGACATGACCATCAATATCTTTGAAGTGTTTATGATACTCACATGTTCCATTTCCTCGAACATATGGATTTATTGTGGTGTTGAAGAGTTCATGCAAGTCTAATATATCCTCAGAAACTACACTTACATTCTTAGAATTCCCTGTTCAATTGCATATTGTTGATTTTAAATATTTATATAGATCTCCGAATATTATGAGTATTTGTATTGTACTACTTCTTTTATAGAAAATTTCATTTCAAATTAGTGGTTTCTCCATTATGCTATTATTTACTTAGAGAGGTAGATATTGTACAAAATATATTTAATTGATCCTGATGCTTTTCATAAACTACTACACATTACCAGAGTCTAAGAATTCGTTAAAAATTTACTTGAAACTGTATGTAAAAAAACATGTCAAATAAAGTTTTGTTTGAGAATATGTCTGCTCCACAATCTGTTGTATCGATCTATTAAATAAAGTTATAAAACCAGTAAGGCGATACACTTAAGGCAGTCATAATAAAGTAAAGAGGTGTATTAAGTTAAATTTGGGTTAATGTTCTTTTATCAAAGAATTAATAGTTTACAAGAAATACATAAAATCTGAGTTACTTGAATTAAAGATATTCTTCCACAAAATTACCTAGAAAATATTTTAAAAAGTTACCATATCAGAAATTTATATATACGTATATTATGTAAAATTTTACAGTTACTACTACTGTAAAATTTAAACTGATAAGATGGCTAATGAAATTATTACAATCATCAGCCATTTTGCTTAGATAAAATGATTAATTGTCAAATTATTCACTAGTATTTGCTTATTTCTGACAAATAATGGAATACATCTTTTGGATAAAAACCGGCACTTTCCTCTCTCTTATGTTTAATTTTAGAGGAAGGTGTTCCTGCCACTCTCTTATTATCTTTTTTTCATGTTTGCACACGCTTCTTTTCTTTGAATATTAGTCGGAAGTCAATTTTACCTGCTGCTGAACAAAATAAAACTGAAATATTTTCCTGGAAGTCATAACTTTTGCTTTGCTGAGTTGTGATAAAAACTTATGTCATTTCATTATACGATGCGTCCCCCTAAGGGTATATCTATTAAAATATCAATTTCACAAGGAAAAGTGGTGCTTCATAAAAATATGTTTGCAATTTTTAGGTTAATGGGGTCTGACAGCTAATTTGAATTTTTGTGTTATATGACAGATAAAAATATAGATGAATTATTCAGGGATTTTGCATAAAAATTTCTATTAATGGACAGACTAACTTTTAAAAAACATTTCAGTAGCAATATACAGGGTACTCACGTAAATTTTAAACCACTTCTTAAATTTTTAATTTTATAAAAAAAATAGCTTTTTCTTGTGAATATATTATACACGATAAATGTTACTATGAATGAACTATTTTTAGTTTGAAACAGGACATATTTTTTAGATTTACACATTCTGAGTGTAATGCAAAATTATTATTTTACAATATTATGGATAAATTTTGTGTTAGTGATTGCTCCATAGATATTGAAAATATATGTCGGTTGATGGAATTTCCCAAAATTTAATCGTTTAGTATTAATAGGATGTACAGAATGTTGACGTTTTTTATACAACTTTTTTCGAAGGTACCACTTCAGGGTATTTGAAAATAATTACTGTATTTCTTCCTCTAAATCACTCATTTTTTAAATTTTACATCAATCAACAGCTAGAATATTGCCATCATCATAACTCGACTATAACCACATATTAAAGGAAGATAGATTTGAATCGTTTTTATCCTCGCTTTTATCGCGGTTCTTATGACTTTTATCGATACTTCAACATAAACGCACCCTTATATCGTCCAAAGTAAAGGTTGAGACCGCTCAAATGTCTGCGTTAATAAGATGCCTTCTACAGTAGTCTCCTTTAAACATGTATGCTTGCATCTCTGTGAACATCACATCGTATTTTGAAATTGAACGTTCTATATTCAAGAGATGTAATATTGGCATATCGTAATACGACTTAGAGATCACTTGTAGAATTTCTGCCTCTTAGGTACTGTTTAATGTGGCGCAAAATCCGGATTTTCATTTAATAAAGACACTAAATTTCATTGCAGCTTGACCACCAGGGAATGCGTTAAATATTGTAATGCCATTTTACATTATCAACTATTTTAAACGATTGAGCCAAAGAAGAAAGACTACCTTGCAATTGGTTAATAGCATTTGTTAATATACTCTAGTTTTCTTGTATAGTGTATAAATCTGCTCGACTTGTAGATATTCAAAATGCTGTTGACTTTCCTTGATAACTTTGGATTCTATTGGGTCGAATCTAAAAATTACAGATTTAACTGCATGTAAATGTTTATTACAATAAAAGGCGGCATCAGCCAAGTTCTCCATCTTGCTAATATCGGTTCTGGAGGTTCAGAATTTGTCATTAATTTGTCGACATCCTCATAACTGCCTCAAATATTGCATGCTACACGGTGAAAGGCATGAAGTAAACAGGTTATGTGCAATAAATTAGCAAAGGACTTTTTAAAAAATGTAGTTGCTTTAATCTTATACGCAGCCCCAGTCTATCACTAACAACAAAATATTATATACGCAAAATATTTCATGTGAGTTTGCATTATTAGCTGTTGAACTGCTTCAGCGTTGTTTTTAAAAAATCTTTTATTGACATTAAATATGGCATCGTAACTTGATTTGGTGTTAAAATGCGTACTAATCATTACCCTTGTTATTTTTTATAGCCTACTGTGATCAACAGTTATCCATAGTTTTTATCACGTAAGTTCGGTAAGTCTGATTATGTTATTCTCAATTTGTTCTTTTACATGAGAAACATCCCAGAAACATTTTATATAAAATTAGCTCTAACTTGACTTGGTAAAAGGCGAATTTACTTATTGAGGTAATTATGACATACAATTGACTGGAAAAATACACTTCCTATAGAAACTTACCTATTGGTTTTACTTTATATTTAAATTTACGTAAATAATACCAATAAATCTACCTCATACACTATTTTGCTTAAAAGTACTTTTAACTAAAGCAGCAATGAAAAACAACTAAAAAAATCTACCATAAATTACTTTAAAGATAAATTTCTCTTAAAGTCGAAGTAGATAGTGTAATTAGGTAATATATACCTTTTTGGTGACTGGAAATCGTCATATTGGTAGAATATTCTAACTAGGTAGATTTTGTTGGACCTATTTGGTCATCTTTATTTACGCTCCTTTA
Organism: Rhamnusium bicolor; assembly: GCA_029963845.1. NCBI lineage: Eukaryota > Metazoa > Arthropoda > Insecta > Coleoptera > Cerambycidae > Rhamnusium > Rhamnusium bicolor. The sequence continues at coordinate 396,543 of JANEYF010004785.1, read as the reverse complement.
CAGTATTATTAGGTCGACAACGTCGATAAATTCTACCTAGCTTATCTACCTGACCTCAACCCGTTAGCCAATTATTCTTTGTACCTACATTTTCAAAGGCAGTTAACCTTAAGGTCAAATTAGCGTAAGACGCCATATCATTTTACTACAGTTGTAGTACGATTTGAAATTGAAATGTTCAAAATGAGTTTGTATGGAAACGATCTGATGACAATGTTTAAAAAAATACATAATTATACTTGCTAAGTCATACTCAACAAGTATAACATACTTTTGACTCGAACAATAATTATAATTTTTTTACTTGATAATAGGAATTTTCATATTAATGATTATTTTTGGAGGTGCATGGTTATTTTTCGAAGTACAATATGCATATACAAATTTTCGCCGCATTAATTTTCACAACTGGGAACTTCTGATGCTACGAAGTTAAATTGGATTTATTGTTATCACCGACATTTATTTATTTTCTATCTTACTACGAATTAAGTGTCTTTTCAATTTTGTAGACGACTCTCGACAATGTTGCTACTATTTATAGAGAAAAATACCAAGTAAGTATAAAATTTTTTCTTTTTTTATAGTTCTAGAATGGGTTGGAACCTTTGATGTAAAGATAACACTGACGTAGTTTTCCATGAAACACCAAAACACTGTATATTACACTCGACGCGCGTTTCACCAACTCAGTTGGCATCATCTGGAGATGATTAAAACTAAACTTATGCTAACAGCCTACCCCTATTTATACCTAAACTATTACTAACCAATAAAGCGGGCTATTTGGGATAGGCCCTCTGTCACTATTCATACTATTTTTACACTTTCTGATTTCCAAGCTTTCAAATGCATCCAGCTGTCTAGTATTTGTTACATTCCTAATTAATCTTAAATTGCTAATATCTATTTTATGGTTGTTCTCAAACGCATGTTGGGCAACACTAGACTTATCTGTTCTACCATATTTGAGATGGGCCATATGCTCTTTGAATCTAGTTTGAATTGATCGTCTAGTCTGTCCAACATATTTTTGATTACAGTCCTTACAGCTAATCCCCGACTTTTCGTTTGTTTCAATTTTGTCTTTTGGACTGCGTAAAAGTTGTTGTAGTTTGTTTCTCGATGAATGAACCACTGTCATACCTACATCTTTAAAAATCTTACCAATACCACGGGTGAATTGAAGATAGAATGGAATCGATACAAATTTCGGATTTTTTCTTTCATTTTGAAAGGTCGAGGAATTTCGAAGCAACTCTTTAAACTTTCGTTTCCTAATTATTTTATCAATTAAATTTACAGAATATCCATTACTCGCAGCTATATCCTTTTCTTTTTCAAACCTCTCCTTATTGAGGGGGAAGCTTAATAGACGATGGACTAGAAAATTAAAACTTGCCATTTTGTGTTGAGCTCAATGGTGAGAGTCCTTAAGGATATATCATAGAGTACTGGTATCTTTTTTTACTAGGGGTCATTTGTCATTTGCACATAAATTCGTAGATTTTACCTAAAACTAGTCAACTCGATGTCAAATGTACCTAAATATGTATTAGTAACCAAACATACTGTGCAACTACAAGGAAGATTTATATGTAATTTTACCTATCTTAATCAATTTAACTAAGTTTCGACATCGTCTTATTCTCCACTTATGTCGATTCCACGTCGCGTCAACGTAAATATGGTTAATACTAATTTTGCGACTAAATTTATTATACATAATTTAGGTAGTTTCGACGTCAAATTAAACCAAAATGTTTGCTGGGATGACGTCGCAATCTTTCTCTTGTAGGTAGTGGCCACTTAGGTACACATTTGTTTTTCAATATAACCGGAAATGTTCGTGTTAAGTACATGCGACGGAATGTTATACACACTCAACATAAACATGAGATCATACAGAAAGACCCAGTATGGAATCTGTAACAGACGATGTTTCATATGATGTTTGCGTTGAATGTCTTTTACAGTTACTGGAATTTCAGCCCACCAAATTCATCCTACACACAAGGAACTTTATTACTGGTCCATCGTAACTATTTCAGGAAAACGTTTAAGGAATTTGTAGTTTTGATTCACAAATGGCAACGCTTCCGGCCGGCGTGACATTTTGCAATACGTTTATCACCAACACGCATCGACGACCTTCAAACTGACACCTGTGAACTGTTTTGTGACTACGCGGCACTCGTGCCGTATCCCCTACGTTGACCCTACTATCTTCGGTAGAGAATTCAATCCCAACGTTCCAGCGTTAATCACATGATAAAAGCAACTTTCTTTTGATAGATGTACATACATTTTATTTAAATTAAATATATAAAAAATATAAGAAAAACACAAGTTTAATCAATAATTTCCATCTTAGACGTTCAGTTGTTTTTCTAGTTATACAGGGTGAACGCCAACTTATCTGTGTAATTTTTGTGTTAATATTAGTAACACGAATTGCGAAAAAAAATGAATAAAAAGAAAGTTGAAAAACTGACCTACCTTACCTAAAATATTGTTAAACTTTTGTGCACCGCTGCATTGCTCATCTGACCTACTTATGACGCGAACAACATGATTTGTTTATCTAAGCTCGTTGTAAATTGCAAAGATACATAAAACGTCAGAAAATCATCGACAAAGTTATCCTACTCCAGTTTTTTAGTTCAAATAATAAATCATTTAAAAAAAAACTTCACACAGAGCCTGTAAGCAGCTATTCGGCAGGCTTTGATATTCGACCACTTACGAATATGGTGACAGAGGCGTATTCAGGACGCACGTTTCACAATAGCAATTATTTTCACTATCAATTTACAAAAACTTATTTCAATTTAATTAGTTTCATAAATTAACACGACATTTTTTTTTAAATTTATTAGGTAGTCACAAGAGTAGCCATATTAAAATAAGTGTTCAAAATTATCACCACCAACCTGCACACGCAGTTGAGCCCTTCTTATCCAGTTTCTACGTACATTCTCAAAAATTAAATAAAAAAAATAGTAACCTTTTCAATCACTAACAATAACATAACTGAATGTTTAGCAAAAAGCTTCTACAGTATAACTTCATCCCCTCCCTATTTAATTCATCATAGAAGAATCACAAAATAGCGTAAGGAGCAGTAGGTTCACGACGACAAAGTGCACCGAACTCTACATAAATGTATTGCATTTATTTATTAACAGAAAAAATATTTCATAAATTCACTTCAGGTCGACTCTGTTAAGCCGGGTCCAGATTAGTTAAAATTTACGTCGTGCGTGGCATTCGGCAGAAATTTGTGTGTGCGAATGGTGTGCGTTACAAATTTAACAGGTCCACACTCGCATAAATTTGTAACGCACACACGAATTTGTGCCGGAATACCACGCACGACGTAAATTTTTACTAATCTGGACGCGGCTTTAGTGGACGGCATTTATTATTACGTCGGCACCGTTTGTGCGGGAGCTCAAACGGTGCCGACTTTCATTTACGTCGAGATCAACGGTCGGCGCATTTGAAGGGATTAGGTAAAAAAATGCCATCGGAGACAAGTGGCAAAAAGTGGTGAACCAATTATTGTAAAAAACAGGTCAAAGTCGTAATCAATGAGCATTTCTTAATTTCGTTTCGGTTGAGATAGGTCAGGTAATAGGATCTCAAAATGTTGTAGTAATTTTATTAATTTCTTTTCTCGGAAACTATAGCACATAGATTTTTTATTTTTTTATATGAACTTGCCATTATGGAACCTATCATCTTTTGAATTTAATAAAATAAGTTAGAACTAATCCTGTATATTTTAAATCTAAAGGAGAAGACCTAAAAGTTTTATTCATTTCTCTTTGGCAAAATTTAAAAAGAATGTTAAATTGGTTCAAAATATACGTGAACACACTGTACATTACATAAATGTTGTGAACTAATTTGTTTTTATGCCTGTTTTTTCATTTTATAGGGTATTTCGGTAGATATTTTCAACTTTTAGCGCATACCTTGAAATAGTGAAAGACGGAGTAATTTTCTCGTGAGCAAAATCACAAAAATAATTTATCATATAAAAGTTTGCTCTTTTCTGCTCATTTATTTTCCATTAATGTTTAGTAATATCGATTTTTCTTACCATACGTAGTTTTTCTATTTTGACTTTGTGTCCATTTTTGAATGAAACTGTTTAAAATTACTTAAAAATATATCACTTTCACAATAATATCAAATTTGATAAAAAAGAGGCTCGTTTATGAGTAACGTAAATCTGTTTTTTGAAAATAGAGTAACAGAATTAGTTCTGCACGTTTATTAAACATAAATCAGATTGAAATTTAAACTAGGATTGTGTAAAATACGATTTAAATCAATTTATAGAATTGGGTCATTCGTTTCTAAGTAATGCCGGATGCGCCGATATTAAATAAATATTGCTCCAGTATGTTGGGATGTTTTTCTCGATCTGTCAAATACATATTCTTTCATGTTATTCATTCAAAGAGATGTGACAAGAAACGAGTTAATACAAATTTTGAAAATTTCCCCAGAGATAACTTACACCTTAAATGTGAAATGGTCTACTCATTCAACTCGAAAGATTGATGGTGGTATTTTATAGGCAGTAAATAAATCAAGCAATATAATCGTAGTTAATAAAATGGGTTTAACTAGAACGAAATTAAGAGCAAAATACAAATATTTGTGTTGCTTATAAATTAAAACTGTTAGTACTTGGGGGAGTATATCTAAAATAATATTTTGTAATTAGAATTGCTTAATGCAATAACGTTGTTTAATTCTTAAATAAAAATGTTTTTATACGAAAAATATAAAAACTTTGTAATTTTGTATATGGGCAAAAGTGTGACAGGTACATTAGACACAAGTAGCAACATCAGCAATTTTTCCCCACCGTCAAACTCTCACCAATATTCTGGGTCGATAATTTATGTATCGTAATCTACTAAATTGGTTGTCACTCTGATGACCACGTGGCGTTAATTTTAAAGCAAGAACTTTTTTAATTTCAAGTTGAATTAGCTAATGCTTAATCAAAAAGATGTTATATTTTTTATAACTGCTAATTTTAATTTAGAAATTAATTTACTAATAAATTACTACGACCTTAACTTCAATTTTTATAATTTGAAGTTCGTTTCATTATACAATGAAAATATTTACATTGTATAAATGTTTGTTTGTCTCTACATTTGCCGCTATCCCATTTTTTAATTTCATTAAATTTCAAAAATTATTCATGAGCTAACAAAAGGAAAGAAAATAATATTTGTCTAGTAATTAGTTGGATTACAATTTTATTTTCTCAGTTTATATCTTAAACAATGATAGATAATATTTTGTTTAATGCCTTAACAGAATATCGTAGTCTCTGTTTTATTTGTTTACCTAACGACTAATTTATAGAAAAAACCACACACGTTAGACACGTCAACGTCATTTTCACAGGATATTTTCTGGACAGTGGATTGGATGGAGAAGTGCTATGGAATGTTCCACTGATCTCCAAATTTAACTCCGCTCAACTTTTTCCTGCGGGCCGAAGTCTCTGGAAGAGTTGCAACATCGTGATGTAGATATCTACTCGACCATTCCGCATTGTATTATTGAAGAATGCCATCAAGTAACTCCACAAATCCTTCAAAATGTAAGGACTCGTTTCAAAGAAAACTTGTATTATTGTATGGAAGCTGGTGGTAGACAATTTGAACATTATATTGACTGATAAGGTTTTTTCTAACGTTTGACAGTTGTACTATCTGACCTTCTTTATCTGAATAAATAAAGAGCAGTTTTTCATCATTAAATTTTGAATACGTTGAAAATGAACCGATATAATTTGAAAAATTGTTGTATGGTATTCAAAGGAGGAAGAACTTTCAAATGAGGTATCACTTACCTTCCTATCATGCCATTTAAACTTTTAGGGGTTGTGGTCAGAGCGCGAAGGGATGAAGCGATTTGCAGGTGAGTTTTCTTGCAAAAAATGACCCCCTCGAAAATGAAGTTGATGTGTCTGAGTATTTTTTTAAAAAGCCAATTTGAACTAATAGGAATAGTCACAAAACTTACAAACTAAGACATACAAAGGTATTCAGACACAGAATAAAAACATTTATTTACTAAAAAATTTTTTAGTCTAGTTTTAACTAAACGCACATTTTTGATAGACTTTAATTCGTCAGGCAACAAGTTATAAAATTTGGGTCCTAAATAATTAGGAGATTTAGAAGTTATATTTAATCTAGCAAAAAGGAACGTGAATATTGTGTTTTTTGTCTAGTATTGACGTTGTGATAAAAACTGTTTGTAATAAATTTGTTCTGATATTTAAAAACATACATACACAGTTCAAAAATATATAAACAAGAAAATTTTAAGATTTTAACATTTTTTAAAAAATATTTTAAAAATAATGGGTACTTGAAACACCAGCAATGCACCTTAAAACACGTTTTTGAGCTATAAAAACTTGAGATGTAAAAGTGGAATGTCCCTAGAAGCAAACACCGTATCTTAGATGACTTTCAACTTGTGCATAATATAAACATAGAAGTTGTTCCGTACAAAGAACCGTTCTTATATATCTAAATCGCTTCACTTTTTAATAATTTTTTTATAGAAGCCTCTAAGAACACGATTAAGTAAATACCCCAGTTAAATTGTATTGCACATACAACTAGTGTAGTTAAACAATCACATTCCCTCTTGTTAAAACCATTCACTACTGATGAAATATCAGAAATATTAACAAATAAATTCATGGCCAAAAAATCATCTGGCCCTGATGATATTCCCCTCCTTTTTAATTAGAAAAATTATATATTTCATCACTGAACCACTTACATATATTGTTAATTTATGATTTGAAACAGGAACGTTTCCGAATGTATTAAAAACAGGGAAAGTGGTGCTAATTTTTAAGAAAAACAATAAACATCTTTTAGAAAATTATAGGCTCAAGAATATTTGAGTATTGTTATCTATATAGATTATCACATTTTTTAGAGAGTTTTAAAATAATTACAGACAACCAACATGGATTTTCTAGTGGTATGTCGACCAGTAGAGCGATACATTCTTTTTTAAGTAAAATATTGGAATATGTTGACGGGGGAGTGCGTCCTGTTGGGATGTTTGTGATCTCAGCAGGGCATTTGACTGTGTTAATCATGATCTTTTAATATCTAAGTTATCTGATTATGGCATAAGAGGTCTTTCATTAAATTGGATCACTACATTTCTGAAAGATCGGCAACAATATATAAGTTTAACACACAAGTCACAAAAAACCGAGTGCAGTGTAGTCTCGGAATGATTAGAGTTAACTATGGGTGTTCCACAGGGATCTATATTGGGTCCTGTACTCTTTCTTCTGTATGTTAATGATATAGAGATTCCTTACCATCAAACGCACATTTGACAATGTATGCACACGACATATCTTTAATAATCTTTAAGTATATAGTGTTTTGGCGTTTCGTGGAAAACTACGTCAGTGTTATCTTCACATCAAAGGTTCCAATCTACTCTATTACTACGACATTTTATTAAATTATTTAAATAGCTGGTTTTCTTATAATTTATTATATTTCAATGCTGAGAAAACGCACCTGATTCGATTTCACTGTAGACAAAAAAAAATTTAATAATTTATATATTAACATAAACAATACCACTCTTAATAATGAGGAGAGTATTAAGTTTTTAGGAGTATGTTTGGATGAAAGTATAAATTGGAAGTATCACTGTGATGTTTTGATATCAAAAATTGCATCAATAGTATATTTATTTCGAAATATTAGAACAGTTTTAAGCAGAATGCAACTTATTAACTTATATTATGCTTATGTTGATACACGCTTAAGGTGTCTGTTTCTGGCAGTGGCGGTCGGTCCATGGAAGCAAGGGAAGCAGTGCATCCCCTGGGATTATTAAAAAAAACACATAAATAGAACCTAATTATTATTTATCACATATATTAATCATTAAAATTTACTTTTACCCAATTTCAATAGATACGGCCCTGCATTTCAGCAGCTGAGATAATGTTCCGTAACGATGACGCACTCGATTAATCGAGCCAACATGAACTCGCGCGACTTCGATATATGTAAGCAGAGACAACTGTCTCTGATATAAGTAGGTAAATTATTGAAATGCATCCCATCCCCACTTCATAATCTTGATATCTGAGCTGTATAGCATTGTAATACGTTTTATTTTATAGATTTTAATCTCGATTTTAATATCGATTTTAATATTATACTTAATATTAATCTTCCTAGTATTATTCTCAGCTTTTGTGCTATATTTGTAAAAACTTTTTTGGTGTTTCTAAACCTGTGGTGCGGCGACAAGTGATTTTTAAAACGTTGAATATTAGTGCGCGTGTAAGCAGATTTAGAATTACTTATTAAATTTGGAAGCTGGTTCTTGCACTGTGGAAAATATTATTTGCGTTTGTGTGGTGTGCAATTTGTTGAAAAGGGGATTTTCAACATATTCGTTTCAAGATAAACTGGATATTATTAGACCTGGGAAACCAACACCTGATTTAAAATTCTTAAAAATGAAAGTTAAATCATGCTATAGGTACTTTAATATTGAAATGTACAGTGCTAATCAGTGGTTAAGGGGTTGTGAAAATTTGTGTAAATTGTTTTGTTGGCCATATGTACTGTTCACAAATGAAAAAGGTGTTTGGAATAAAAATGGCTTTTCAGATTTAAACAACATTCACAAAGCGACAAAAAGGCATGGTAAGTGTAAAACTCATTTGCGAGCGGTGCTAAAAGAATAAACATTTGGAAAATCACGAATTGAGCATTCATGAGATCAGCAGTTGAAAGAAAGTCTTAAAAGGACTTATTGACATTGTTTGTTTTCTCGGCGAAAATGAACTTAGTTTTAGAGGTCATACTGAATCTCGAAGCGTTGCTAATAGGGGCAATTTTATCAATTTAGTTGATTTATTAGCAAAATACGATACAATTTTAAGTAACCATCTGGAACACTCCACGATATTTCGCGGTACATCAAATCATATTCAAAATGATTTGATTCAGTCGATAAGCAATATTGTTTTAGAAAAGATCAAGCAAGAAATAAAAAAGCTCCTTTTGTTGCAGTTATGTTAGATGAAACAACCGATATTACGAATACTAGTCAGTTGTCAGTCGTAGTACGATACATAAATCCAAATGGGAAAGTCCAAGAGCGCTTTTTAGGATTTTTAGACGTAACAACGCCATGAACGGCCGCAGCTTAATATACTATAGTTTGTCAGATAGTCGATGATCTACAGTGTGGTGCTAAACTTATCGCCCAAAGTTATGATGGGGCCACTGTAATGGCTGGTGAATTGGGGGGCCTGCAGGCCAAAGTAAAAGAGACTTTTCAGAATGCAATATTTGTACATTGTTTTGCGCATCGATTAAATTTAGTTCTAGCTCAATCTGCGGCGTGTCTTAAAGAGTGCAAAGTGTTTTTTTCAAGTATTAGTGGAATGGCTGCCTTTTTCAAAATCATCAAAACGGACACGAGAATAAAAACTTTTTCAAGAAATTCAACCAGTGAAGAGCTGCTTTCAAAATTGTCCCTGTTGACAATAGAAAGTGACTTTGTGAAGGAGATGTCTCAAAATTCTAACTTTTACGACGAAGTTATTTCCGACTTCGCAAAAAAGGAGAGGCGGATTAAACTACATTATAAATAGGTAGGTATGTGCATGTTAACTACTTAACTAGCTGGTTCAATTTATAGTTGGCTAGAGAGTGCACGATGGCTAGTGTGACTGAACAAACTCTCTATTTCGCTGCGGGTTCAATCCTTGCCACCGGCGCTGGCAATGTCGGTGGATATGGTTGTGTGTCTGCGTTTTTTTCATAAGTGTAACCCTCGCCCGTGCAGCTTCGGCTTTGGAATCGGGGGTTGTCTAATTTTTGTGGTGTTTTTATGTTTTATGTTTATTGAGGAGTGACGGTCCTACAAGTGTACTTTTTTCTAGATATCATAACTTTGCAGCTTTCGACATTTGCTTTAAAATGAGTATACGGAAGCCACGTCCCTTTTCTTAAAATAATATTTGCCTCGCTTCGCTCGGGGCCTCGCGCTACCCATCACTCTATATCACCAACTGCTTCCCCCTATATCAAAACTCACCGCACGCCCCTGGTTTCTGGGGTAATTCCACATTATCATCATATGTTTTTATCCTGCAAAAATGTATTCTGCGATGTATTGCTGTTCATCTGTTTCGTTTTCGGTGGTCACCTGTATGTGCAGTGCCCAAAAGATGGCATGCCCATCATTTTTGGATTTTCAGTTTTCACAGACGAATATGTAGAGAACTGAATTACCTTTCAAATGAGGTGCAACGTGATTCCCTTGCAATTTAAAAATTTGATTAATTGATTAGTACCTCAGGCGCTCTATTTGAATTTTCGAAAACCAATTCAACATCAAAAAATAGTTCATATAGTATGGTTCAACATCAAATTCAAAATTTGTATAAACAACTTATGAACCCCGTTTACTCACTGTATAAATAGGATTTTTAAAAATATGGACAAAAACTCTTCCAAACTGAAAAAAATGCAGCATCTTTTAGGCAATCCAGTGGACGAAATTGAATAAACTGAACGGTCGCTGATTTAAAATTAACATATGTAAAATTATTTTGGAGGAATTAGACAATTGATTCAAACCAGATATAAAGAGAGTATAGCCCATATAAAATATTAACAAATAACCCACTTTTCCAGTTAGTTAATCACGGTATACTGATCGATCCATAGCCGATATCGAATAAATTCATAAATTCATTATTTTAGTCGTCAGTTAAATCGATTCTCGCGTTTATTTAATTAAATTAATTCCCTAGTCATTTAAATTTATGTTGGGATTAAAATTCTCTTCGATTTTGTTGTGTTAAGAGTTTATTTGTAGTTTTTTCTTTGTTTCAGTTTTAAATAGCCGTTATTCTTCAGAACTCAGTCTTTTAATAAAATCTTGCACTGAATTCTGCCTGATGCCTCAAATAAACAATTATACAAATGAATATTACTTATTGACTTTAATGTGGGTATGTGGGAATCACATTTGAATATATAGTATCAAACACATTTTCAAGTTGCGGTAAAAAATTACTATTATTTTCACATTTAAAATCAGTTAAATTTGAGAACGTTATCTCTAACACATAAAAGGGTTTTATATTTTAAGTTAATTACTAATTATTAATTAATTAATTTAAAAGCCAATATGTAAGGATGACATATGATCAGGTCTCGCAGGATCGCATAGTATTTTGCAAAATTGGGTGACGCTTTAAGCGCAACTAGTACGCGCATTATCATTCCAAACAAATACTCTGATATGCCTTCAGCCAGTACACCTTCGAACGCGGTAATTCTTTGACCAGCTATACAAATACTGGCGCGGAAAATACGTATCCATGCTGCTTTATACATGATTAAATAATTTATATTTAAAAACCTATACTACTCCTCCTTTTCTTTGTTTCACAGCATTAAGTTGTAATACTGCGGTTAAAAAAAATTATCGGGAAAATAAAAATGCATAATAACGAAAACTCAACTATACCAGAAAATGATGTCCCTCCACATGTATGGGCCATTCTGCATGAATTTCTGCTGGGTATAAGCAATCCTGAATTAGATTTGCGAGAACCCCACCTCAAACCATCCCTCACAAAAATTTATCCATTCATTATCTTTATGTATTCAGTTTTGTTAGCCGTGGGAGTGCTGGCTAATTTGGCGGTGTTTATACACATTATGCGCCATAAATTATACAAGGATGCCACCTACAGTTTTATATTAAACAATGTTATAAGTGACGTAATGAAATGTGTTATTGTTCTGCCAATTTCGTTATACGTACTTCTAATTCAAAATTGGATGCTTGGAGAATTGCTTTGTTCATTTTTGCCCATGTTACAGGTGAGTTATTCACAAATCTCAAAATTTTTCAACATTATTAAACATTCTAATTTAAAACGTCCCAAAAAAAAAAGAATAAGTACAAATTATTTGTAATTAATTAATTATTTCTTTTTATTTTAAAAGAAGATTGATTCATTTAATCCTGGGTATTACCAGTAGGATCTTTATTCCTCTTTGAAAGGGTCTTCTTTACAAGTTTGGACAGGAGTGTAAAAATTGTACGTACAATTTTTGCAGTTTAGTTTTAAAAGTTTTTTTCTGTATAGCCTGAGCCTTGTTTATGGCAAATAAGTCCTTAATATATGCAATATTAAACATCAAAGTTAAAGAATTTTTTTATCTGTTTTACCATCTGAATAGGTAACCATCTGCTCAAAATGCAATTTAATTTCTATATTTTTATGTCCTCAAATAATATCTTATCTAGTTTTGTTTTATATTTAAAATTTCTAGCGTAATTAGCCTATTAGATATAATTTTTTAAAAATACTAGTGTTTTAAGTACTCCGTAAATGAGTCTTAAGTAAATAACTTGTTTATTAAATCTAATATTTAATCACATAAATATAGGAACTTAGTATTAGCTAGAAGACACATTTGTTTTTCATGAGTCTCCACTGATACGAATATTAAATTATTGATATAATGTTATTCACTTAGTTAAGTAAGCATGACCAGGTGTCAAGGTCAACAGTTTACATAAACAATCAAAAATGGTGCCTTTTCATGTATTAAAATTATTAATATTGTTTGCTTAATACCCAGGATAATGATTTTTCAATAGTCATTGTTCATAAGTTCATAACAAATATTTAGTATACTAAGGGTCGTTTTTCCCATCTCCCATTAAATCTAATTTGTAAATAAGTTCCATGGAAACAATTATTGATACAATTGTATCTAAGAAGATTATCTACCATCTTCTTTCCAACTCCTGTTAAATTTATTTGGTAATCAGTTTTCTTAGATACAGTTTGTATCAATCAATAACAACTGTTTATAATAGTCAAACTTATTTGTCAAATAGATTTAATAGAAGATGGAAAAACTGGCACTAAGTGTAAAAATGTAGAAAATATGATCGTAATATAATATGCATTATGAATATCCTTTAAATGGGTTGCAAAAGACTGCCGACTTTATGACTAAATAGAAAATTGGTACTGGACTTTACTTATTTCCATTATCAGGAATTTGAAACTTCAGTAAATTATTTGACATTGAAAGTCTCATCTTGTTAGGTGGGTAACTTTTAGGTTTTTTAAGTAGTCCACAACATACTTTAGATGCCGTCGTAAACTTTCTCATGCAGTATTGAATTAAAGTAGGTAAGAACTGACAGAACCATTTGTTTTTATTGAGTTATAGCCTTCTACTATATTTATTTGTTAATCAGGCGTTCACATTTTTTTATATGCTTACATCAAATCCTGGTTAAAAGTGTTACCGCTTTAAATCCTTGATTATATGTTTTATCTAAAAATAAGTATAATTAATTTTAACCCAACTTTTTTTCAATAATTTCTTTCTAACGTACAGTTTCAGTAATATATTTAAGTATCGATTTATGTATGAGTGGTGGTAAAGGTCAGTTTAGATACAAAGTCAGGAATGAGTTTTTTTCGAAAATCAAATCAAATTATTAATTATTATTATTTACGAATAACGGAGCCCGTTTTTCGGAAGCTCCTAATCAAAATATTCTAAAAATTTACATTTCCAAAGCATGCTGATCAATAATATTTAGTTTTTTTGTACAAAATTCCTAATATGACCTTGAAATAATCAACAATTTTTTGCTTAATACACATACACGCTACTGACAAAAACAAGTTTTCTTTAACTCAAAAAGTTCACATCAAGAGCCACTGATATCGATTCATATTTGGTTAAAATCGGATAACGAATTACTGAGTTATTGAGAGGGGGTGCATTAAAAGTGGGACACGCTGTATATTGTAGACAGAGAAATTTTATAAACAAGCCATTTATTTCAAAAATATACGAATTTTATTAAATGTTGCCTTTTTATTTATAATTATAATTGAATTTTAATGTAAAATACATATTCAAACAATTTCTGACGTGCAGAGTAAAGCAATATTTGTGTCGTATCCATTGATGGAAAAGTGCGCATCTTTTTACTTTTATGTGATAAAGGTAAGTTGTTTTCCTTATCATAATCACGTACATCATTACAGCGATCTTCACCATATGAAAATTCACATTGTAGGTACTTCAGCTCACAATTGTGTTCCAGAAAGATTAATAACATTTATATTGCTTCTTTCCCCAGAATGTGCATCTTATCTCCAGGAGAGAAAAGAGAGAAAATTGCTATTCTGAAAAGAATTTAGATTATGATTTTCGCTCTTAGTAATTAACTCAGTTACTATTAATCTATAAATAATTAATTAAAGAACGGATTAAAACTAATTAAGTTTAAAGTTGATATCCAAGATCTTTTAGAATTTGTCACTTTTATTTATTTCACAAAAAAGAATGAATTTAATAATGTATATTTTTACATTCTTAAAGGAACAATTTTATTATAAAAATGCAGCCAAATATTTTTACATCGTTATTTTATTCCAGACTTTCTAAGGACTTACATATAATACATCAGCCAAATATATACATACCAAAACACATTGTTACTAATAATTAAAACTTAAGATAGAAATCAGTAAACTACTTGTTATATTCTATACTTTCTACTGCTGAACACATGAAAATAATTTACATACATCTAACCTCAGGCTAGGACAATTTCTTTAACTTTCGCTGAAGTAGATAGATTGCAGAATACTACTAAAAGGATAGTAGCGTCAAGTGGGAATGTAAAGTGATGATAAAGCCACAATTTTTTGTTAGCATTCTACAAATAAATTAGAAAATGGGTAATAAGGTGCAGATTTCATAGCGATTTGTCGATAAATAAATAAAATATGTTTTTTCTACTGAACAGCTGGACAAATGAAACAAAAAGAAAATGATTTTCTTATGTGATTTTGAAATATATCTTCAAAACGATAGAAGATATAAAATTGCGGTTTTCAATATTTTCTTGCAAAGTTCATCAAAAATGAACTGGCGCAAACTACGATTGAAGATATACAAGGGTGTCCAATGAAACCCTTGCAATTTTTCAAAATTTGAATGCCTGTTTTTTCTTAACTTACAAGTTACCAGATAATCAGCAACTTAAGTATCTAGGAGAAAATGATATGAGAAATTGTATTCTTCTTTTAGATAACAGATATTTATGGTGTCCAAGGTACGATTTGAACCTTGCAGATTCGCTTCAACGATACAAGAAGTGTTAGCTATCGCCACGGTGAAGGGGTGTAAAGAAATATAATATCACATGATACAAGAATTTGAGTTCGACAGGTTCACAGAAACCCAACACAAAGTTCGAAATAATTGAACGACAAACAGGAAGCGCATTTTCTAACTGAATAATAAGAAGAACCCCCAAGGGAATAATTTGAGGTATGGTATGTATGCATCATCGAATCGTATATTAAAATCCGCCGTACACATTTTTAAATTACTTATTTACTGGTTGCAGTTTATACTGAAGATATCGCCAAAATGTGTCAGACTTCTTCCTCGGTGAGTCCGTTTGTAGTGGATTCAAAATCATTTACAATGAATAGTGAATAATTAGAAAATTGTCCTTATCTAAGAAAAGCATGATTTGTCATGTATTGCTTTTTTTGAGGCATCCTGATTAATCGAAAGTTTTGAACTGCAGACATTGCACATCTTTATAAGCAGGCCTTGTTAAATTTTTAAAAACTTTCACGGTATACTGGGCATTGAGCTGAGATTGGGCTGCTCTGTTTATCAGATTAAGTATAAACTGAACATTTATTTTGCTTGTACTTGATAGCGTAGTTGATAATGGTTTTTCATACATATGATTTAAGGAAATTGGTATAATGACAAAGTTTGTTTTTATCACCATCTATATACCTGTTTACTTTTAGAAATCTTTTTACGTATTATTAATTGCAAAGGCAAGGAAAAATACAGAAATTGTTTTAATAAAAATTAAGTTTTCATTAATATTTTGAATCATCCTGTATAAATACTCATAAAATTTTAACTATAAGTAGGAGGAAATTAGAATTTCAGAATTTCCAAAATTTGAGAGCTGTTATTTTATTCTTCAAGTTACCGTGATACACAGAAATCGCATCTTTAGTAATAATGGAGCTAACGCAAAACTTAAAAACGTTTCGGCAATTTTCCCTAACATTTCCGAAACGTACTTGAAAATTGTTAAAAAACATATTCGTCTTCATTTGGCAGAACACTGAACAGGTAACTCCATAAAATCGTGAATAGATCGTTAAATCTCCTCTCACGAATAATGTTGAATACTATATTTAACTTGCGAGTATTATGGGGTGGTTAAAGGCATGTCTGCTGAATTGAAATCGAGTAAAAACTTTGTTTCAATTGCTTACTGAAGGTCCATGTGTAAAAGTGTGACTCATTTTCAAAAAGGAATCTGTATCTCTAGTAATATCAGAGATTTCAAAAATCATCCAAAATCGTTTCTTGCAATTTATCTAAATTGACAGATAAAAATCTACAATTAGTTTTTCCCATGGGCGGAACCAATGAAATTTGGGAAAAGTGCAAGTGTTCTATTTAATTCGGTATGATATAATATTATGTTTATTTAGAGTGGAATGAAAAATAATATTAACTGAAAATTTTTTGCTAATTATTATTTACTAACTTTTACAAATCTTATCACAGATAAGTATAACATATATCTTTTTAAACAATTATTTTCCCGGCTATTTGCCAAAACGCTGAAACTTGGATTACAAAAAGGATAATATGCACATTATATTCAGTGCGACTGACTCAAAAAATGTTATTTTTAATTTCAACTATTCTATCTAGTAAAACCAAAAATAAAGAAAACACAAGGTACTCACCAGTTGACACTCACTTTAAAAAACTTTAAAATATCTACCGATACGTGTTCCTGCTTGCATTGCGTCATCAGGGTAGCCAGCACATTTAAAGAATCCAAAGTAAGGAAACTTGTACACCTTAATGTAATAAACATTGATGGCTTCAGAGAACAGAATAATTGAAATTATATAGTGGAAATACCCCTTAGGGTCGAATAAAATAATTTAAAAACAAATTAAGTTCCTCTTCTTGGTAAAAGTTAAAATATAGAGTGGAATGAAAAATAATATTAACTGAAAATTTTTTGCTAATTATTATTTACTAACTTTTACAAATCTTATCACAGATAAGTATAACATATATCTTTTTAAACAATTATTTTCCCGGCTATTTGCCAAAACGCTGAAACTTGGATTACAAAAAGGATAATATGCACATTATGTTCAGTACAACTGACTCAATAATGTTATTTTTAATTTCAACTATTCTGTCTAGTAAAACGAAAAATAAATAAGACACAAGGTACTCACCAGTTGACACTCACTTTAAAAAACTTTAAAATATCTACCGACACGTGTTTCTGCTTGCATTGCGTCATCAGGGTTAGCAAAAAAATTTTCAGTTAATATTATTTTTCATTCCACTCTATATTTTAACTTTTACCAAGAAGAGGAACTTAATTTGTTTTTAAATCATATTATGTTTATTTGTTATTATGTATATTTATGCCCTTGCCTTTTTGTACTCAAAGAATATAATGGTCTTAAAACAGAAGACAAGGAAGATAATGTTTTCACTTTTAAAATCTGACAGCAACCTTTGTGAAAATCACTAACACTAACGACAACAAAGTAAAATATATTAATTAACGGTAGGAAGACTGGGAATTGCATATTAAGCATTTGTATTTTTTTACCTGCGAGACAAAAATATACATAATAGGTTTGTTCCAACAAACATTTTGTGCACTGGTTCTGTATCAGTTCATGAATCACATTATACGCAAGAGCTAACAATGGATTGGTTTGTAACTAGTTCAAAATAGTACAATGTTGGAACACCAATCGGACTGTTTAAAGAGCCATCTATGTACAAGGTTTTGCACTTTTGAATCATAAATAAACTATTTGTTGGATTTGAAACATAACCTGACTGCTTTTTACTTTTTTCTGCCACTTCTGCCAGTAGTGCTAGTACTATTTTGCCTTCAACATGGAAGGTAAATACAATAAATTATTAAAGAATAGTTCTTTAAAGTTACATTCAATTTAATAAGTATATGTGGTGTTTTTTAGAACTTGCTGAATTTATTATTCTGAAAACAGGAACACAATCATCTGAAAACATATCTAGTGACAGTAATATTGCTAAATGGAATATTAACAACACAAAAATACTAATTGATATGTATAATACGTATAGGAATAAAGTTGGGAATTTTCAAATTAAAACTATAAAGCAAATGTGGCACGTAATAGCTAATGAATTAAATGCAGCTACAGGAATGAACTTCACTCAAACTCAGTGTGAAAATAAATGGAGAGTGCTAGACAGGACATATAAGAAATATGTAGAAAATCAAAAAAAGTACACGGAAGAGGTAGGAAGTATTTTGAGTTTGCTGAGGAAATGCAAAACACATTAGGTGGGAAAAAAATATTACACCAGTATTATTATTATCATTATCTGAAACTGTAGATGTACCAGAAGAAAACAAAGAAAATGAAAATCATCTGGAAACATTGGGAAGTGTTGAAAATCGAGAAAACATTCCTAAAGATATTAGCAAAAAAAAGGATTTCAAATCGAAAAACTACAATGTTAGAAATAATTAGAAAAGACAGACTAAATTATCAGGAAAGATGCTAGCAAAGTTAGAAGAATTAAGAAAAAGGAATCAGGTAATAAAGGAGCGGAATGACATTTCAAAAGAAAAAAGGTCTATTGCGAAACTAAAGAAACAAGTTAAGTTTTTTATCAGTGGTAATGTTGTTCTTAAAAAGAATTGATTTTTTGTTGATGTTGTAAAGTATGAGACTGTTGAGTTATTTAAGTTTTTATTCCTTATACGCTTTTTTTAAGCAAAATGAGTGTCGTTTTGAAAAGAATTTATTTTTTGTTATTATTCTAAAGAATGACATTTTTTATTTTTTCTAAATTTCTTTTATATAAAAATACTGTAGCATTTTTTTTAATTACTTTTAAATTGCATTGTTAGGAATAAAACTTAGATTTTTTTAATAATACACTGTTTATTTTAAAAAATAATTTATTGGTTATACATATTGTAAAAAATAAGACTGTTAAGTTAAAAAGCAATAATTCAATTTAAAAATAAAGAGAACATACAAACAAACTACATTGCTAAATTATTTACTATATCATCCCTAATCCTTCTAGCATCTCTGTCATCCTCTTCATCTTCACCCTCAAGGTCTACATCTTGTGCAGGTAAAACTTCATTCAGCAATTCGATGTCATCATTTAAAACAAATTCATCATTTATTGATTTGTTGTGCAAAACACAGGATGCTCTAATTAAATGAACAATATATGAAATATTTCTTAATTTCACATGATACATTTGTCTAAACTTTTGTTTCAGCATACCAAAACAATGCTCAATAACATATCGATTTTTTGACAATTTCGTATTATAATCAATTTGTCTTCAGCTAAGTTGATCTCTATCTTTAAATGGAGTCAATACATTTTTTTAAGGGAGTATCCACTATCTCCTAGTAAAAAATAACGGCCACATTTTTCTTCCAAGTGCTTACTAAGTGGAGAATTTCTATACACTCTACTGTCGTGTACAGACCCTGGATAGACCACAAATATATCTCTAAGTTTTCTTGTGTGATCACAAACAACTTGCATCTGAAAAAAAATGGAAACGTATTTTACAAGAAATTCACTGTATTTGCATATAATTACCTGTATTGAATAGTAACCTTTTCTGTTGATATACGAATCAAGATCATTTTCCAATTTATCTATTTTAATATGGCTTCCACCAATGGCAACTATTATGTTAGGAAAACCATTTTCTCTAAAATGCTGCTTATTCTTTTCTCATTATCAAATGGCCACGTAATAACTTTGGTATAAATGACTAGAAAATAACCATATTTAATAATTGAGGACTTAACAAACTAATAAATTTTCAATAAACATAAGATCAACTACAACAAATAAAAATTAATACACCTAATTATTAAGACCACCATTTACAAATTTTTCCGTACTGACGTCTCTACCTTCCTTCATCCACTAAAAAACCAAAAATTTCAAAAATCAATATTGGGGCACTGTTTCCTATGAAAACTGTTATTTTTTGTAAAACTAATCATTTAAAAGACAAATTAGCTACCTACCTAAGTAATTCATTTTTCTTCGTGGATTCATTGCATCTCCAAATCATCATCTTCACTAGACTCAGAAGCTACATAGTCATTTTCGTCTTCTAGATCACTCATACCTATTTTTATAAACCACAAAAAAAAATTCAACAAAACGACAATCTGTAACCTTAAGAATTAACACTTGTTTGTGGTTTTTATTGCGCATATCTCTGACTATTGGTGCCTGCTTTGTGGCACGGACTGATTTGACCGTTCCAAAACTAGTTTACGTACCAGTCCGAGGTATGTTGGAACATCCGACTATCAGTTTGTATTCATGTTCAAGAGTTTGTTGGAACGCTAATTTATCATTGCGCATATTCCCGACAGTACGTAAACTGGTTTTTCCGTCTGTTGGAACAAACCTAATATTAATAAAAATATCTAACATAATATTTACGTAACCTCAAGCAAACGCAACGGAAAATGAAATGTAAACTGTAAATTTAAACAAGACATTGTGAAGAAGACCTACTTACATAATTCTTGAAATATAGTTGATAAATGATCATAATTTATTATTTGTCTTTTATACAAGGTGGCGTTGAAATACAAGACACAATTTCAGGAGCGCATTTGGGAAATATAAATAAATCAAAAAGTTACAATAAAGTGTATGCGGAAGTACTTCCTAACGGAGCTACGGATCTACCAATATGGTACCCAAGAACTAATTTTGAATTAATTTCAGGAACATGTTGAGGTACAGCTATGAGATTTGGTACAAGGTTTTATATTGTTACGCCACTGGACTGTGTAGACTGGTTAGATGAGACTGGAGTTGTACGAGAACGGCCGAGAATGTTCTGGAATGTTCTAGACCGTGTGAATGAATGTATAAATAAGACGCATGGTGGGTCAAGACTCAGTCTTAAGTTGAATGTGAACGAGTAAAGAAGAAATAAGAAAGAGACTTATAAGTGTTCAATTGTGATTATAGTTAAGACATTCATTATTCTATTGTTGCTAATTATTAATTAGTTAATAAAGTAGTGAGTAAGTGTTACCTGGACTTTCGATCAACGAACCTACGAGTATAGATGTTTGTGTGGATAGCAAACACGTAACAATATTAATAAAGGCTATTGTTTCACGGTATTGGTCAAAATTAACTTCATGTATGCGAAACTGGTGGGACGGGTGTGGTACATTTTTCTGGGTATACTATTTTTTTGACAATTTGTTGCCAAAATATTATTAGTTGGTTCTAAGACCAATTGCAAATACTACATTCTTTGTGAAATTTTATCACAAGAATTACATTTATTTAGATAACAAACTGTCAAAAAAAGTCAAAGATAAAAATGTCGATAGACGTATATACCCCCTAACAGTTTCGCACCCCCTGTCGAAGAAGTTACAGCTGCCTTAGGGTGCATTTCCAGATAAATGTGTTTAAAATGATACTTCTAAAAGTTGTAAATGGATTATCGCAGTTTTTAAGAGAATGTTACTATTTTGTTAACGAAATTTTTCTTCTAATTTAAAATAAATAGTGTCTGAGCAAATAACTTGTTATATTACATTATATAGAATAAAAATTATCCATATGATAAACATTGCAAATTAATTGCACTTCCACCACATGTTTTAAGCTTGTTTGTGTTGATATAGAGAAAGAGTTTAGTTAAAGAACAAAAAAAATGTGAAGCATTCATTTAAAGCAAATAAAGCAAATATAAAACAAGTAAAACGATTTTCTTTTACTGCATTCATCAGGCTTCTACGACTGTCTTGTTTGTGCTGATAACTGAATTCGGTGATATATTCGGTTGAGTTAGCTTCCAAAATCTGTTTGGTTATATTAAGGGATTTTGTGTTTACAGTGGTTTTTAGTTTTAAGTTCCAGCGTGGCGGAAATTTGACCATATATAACACTGCAAGTTCCTGTAGATTACATTTTGAGAAATGTTGTAAAGTTAGACAATGTCTATTTGACTACGACCCTATTTAACACAGAATGTCATTAGGGTAAAAGTCCAAGGGCGCTTTGAGTTAATGAACACTAAAATTTAATTTAAGTGAATACTTCGGCTACTTATAAAATACTAAAGGCATGCAATTTTTTTCACAAAAGATTGTAAAGTTTAATTTCACCATATAATAGTGAGCGTCCGTTTGTCATATGAATTTAGAGGTAAAGAATACATTATTATATATTATTTTTGTAGAATGATCTAAAACTTTTGGAGATTACTTTTAATTTTTTGAAATTATTTAACGACCTTTATTTTAAGTGTTTTATGTGGCAAATTGTTGGGGTGTGGACAATTAAAGAAGAAAATCAGTTTCAAAATTATCTCGACGTTTCATCTTTATTTAAAGACATCCTCAGAACTCTGCAGATGAAATACAGTATAGGTAGTTCTATACTGGTAAACAACACATAATTATGTATATATATATATATATATATATATATATATATATATATATATATATATATATATATACATATTCCAATGCAAGAACATTAATAATGGACAATGAGGTTACATTTTTTGGTAATATGCATCTGTCTGTGCATATATACATGACATAATAAATGTAAGAGTTATTGAATTCAATAAAACATAATACCTAATTAAAAAACATACTTAAGAACTGTAACAGATTAAAAATTAAAACATTCAGTAAGTACTCACATTTTATATAGGTTTTCCTTGTAAAACACTAAATAACTAAAGATATAAATAATTAGGTATACGACAATAATAATAATTAAGATAACAGCCACGTACAATGAATGAACAAAAAATGACTAGACTTGTGATGTATAAAAATCTAATAGTAGGGTGAAAAACATATCTCCAGCTTTTTGTAACGAATGGTTCTGTTTACTTTCTTATATCTAATATAAGTAAGTATAGTAATCGTGATTTTTTTACCTTGAGATTTTGATTGATTTATATGTTTTGAACCCTCCTGAATTCATTCTGACTCTTTTCCGAATGATGTCTATCGGTGCGTGCGTGCGTGCCTGCGTGGGTGTGCGTGTGCGTGTGCGTACGTGGGGTGTGTGGCGGGCGCGGTTGTGTGTGTATGCGGGGTGCGGTGGGACGGGTGGGGGGGCGGGGGCGGGGGGGCGGCGTGCGTGCGGGTGGGTGTGTGTGTGAGGGGGGGGGGGGGGCGAACAAAAATACTGGGGAGACTTCCCAAATTTTGCAGTTAAGATTATCAACAACATTTGAGGTGACATATTAAATTTGCTGAATGTGATACCACCAGACGAGACACAATGAATGAAAGAAGAAATAAATACAATTTCGGGAAAAAAAAATTAAAAATTTTTATTGCATTTATGGACGAATCTCGACGAATTATAATGAAAAAAACATAACTTTATGGAAAAAATCTATCTGCATGTCTGTAGTATCGCGATGCAGCACAGTTTTTGATATAAAGCTTTCAAATTTGGTGCATATGTTCTAATGGCCAAAGACAATGAATAATTCGATGATAACCAAAATTGGTCAGCTAAAAGGAGATCCACAGGACCCAAACTTTTTTTATTTGTATTTACAAAAAAATATATTCTTGATGGAAGATTATAATCATGTCTACAGTATCAAACCAATAAATTATATTTTCCAAGTACTTAAATACAGCTAATGTAAACTTAAATTTTTTTATACATTTGACCTCATAAAGTGAGGTTAGGAAAAAATTTAACAGTTTAACATTTGAAAAGTCTATTTTAATTACAAAAATGTCAATGTCAATAAGAAGAAATTATTAAAATATATGACAAGAATTATTGAGTATCGAATGACGCTTATAATTATTTAAAAATTTTAATGAAACTTTTCAAGGTACGCTATTAAAATTTAATTGAGGTAAGAGAAGAATTAAATAGAATGATTTTTTTCCATCAGGATGATATATACTGTTATAAGAAAGTTATGTCCTGGCCACATCAAACATTTTATTTTTGTTATTAAATTAAAATAAGACGAGTTTAAGTTTTCTACGTCAGACCTTTTGTTGACACATTTGTTCAGTTTTTGAATTTCAACCATTTCATGTAGGTCTTTTTTAAATTTGTTTATTTACACAGAATATTGGTTCCTTCGAAATTAAACGAGCGAAAAAATTTTTCTAAGGGTTGCGCCAAACTTGTAGGGTTTATAATTATTTTATTTGGATTGTGAATATTTGCACAATCTTTAACATGTTCCGAGATTCCAGTTTTCAGATATTACTAATATAGAACTACCTATACTATTTTATCTGCAGAGTCCTGAGGATGTCTTTAAATAAAGACGAAACGTCGACATATTTTTGAAACTGGTTTTCTTCTTTAATTGACCACACCCCAACAATTTACCAAATAAAACATTATTTTTTATATTTAATATTAAAAAATGAGCAGATTCGAGAATTTTGTATTTGTATAGCCAATTTATTCTGAAAAATAAATGTAAATAGGTCAGTCTAGAAACATAAAAACGTAAAGCAACTTTTGTATCTAAACTTCTTACCAAATGAAATTAATAATGTAATTTTCTTGTAATTTTGAAGAAGAATATCTTCCGAACGATAGAAGGAATTGAAATGCGGTTTTGACGATTATCTTGCAAATTTCACTAGAAATAAATTGGTCTCACCTACACGATAGAAGACATTGTATACAGGGTGCGCAATGAAACCCTTATAATTTTTTAAAATTTTCGTTGGCTCTGAAAATGTAAAAAAAAACAATTTAAGGTTTCTATCGGTCATATTAGGACGATCTATAGACAAATTGGAATAAACGGCTTTGCGTGATTTTTGATCTTGTGGATAGGGAAAGACTGGAATTTTATGCAGGCCGGGAAAATATCGGTGAATGGATGTATAAATAAAAATCTCAATTTAATTAGTAATAAGAAAAAAAAAAAACTTATAGTTAGATAAAAGGGGAGAGGGGGTAATTATATTTCTAAAAATGCAGTTGTTCTTCTGAACGCGAGTCATACTTTTACGCATTGACCTATCACCCTTCAGTGAGCAGTTGAAACAAAGTATTTTTACACGAATTCGACTCATTCGACATGTCTTTGTCCACACCAAAGTACTCGTAATTTAAATGTAGTACCTATTCAATATTATTCAAGAGTGGAGATTTAACTACCTACTCACCATTTTATAGAGTTACCTAGTTCGGTGCTCTGCCAGATGAAAGGAACTACGAATTAATTAATTTTCAAGTACGTATCAGAAATGCTGTGGGAAATTTCCGAAACGGTCTTTAAGTTTCAGCATTAGCTCCATTATTATTGAAGATACGAATTTTGTGTATAACCGTAAATTGAACAAATGACAACTTTACAATATCAGAAATTTTGAGATTCTAATTTCACTCCTACAGGTTGTTTATATTTGAAATTTTATGAATATTTATACAGTCTCAAAACATTAATGAAATATTAATTTTCATTATTATGATTTCTGTTATTTTTCTTGCTTTTGTAATTAATAAATACATATAAGAGTTTGTAAAAGTAAATAGGTTTATAGGTGACCCAAACAAACTTTGCCATTATACCAATTTCCATAAATCATATGTATAAAGTTTCATCGCCAATTACATTATCAAGTACAAGCAGAACAATAATTGTTCAGTTTTTATTTCATTTATTCAACAGACCAGCCCCCTCTCAACACAGTAATGGGTATACTGTGAACGTTTTAGAGAATGTAATAAGATAAGCAAATCTCCTTCCAAACGGGTGGTAAAAGTCATTCATATCAATTGAATCTAATTCGAATAAAAACCTTCGTTTCAACTGCTCACAGCAGTGATAGGTCAATGTGTAAAAGTGTGACTCATTTTCAGAAAACATATTGTACCTATCTCTAGAAATATCAGAGATATCAAATAACGCTCAAAACGGTTTCTTCTAAACACCTACAAATGTTTTTTTTTTACATTTTCGGCAAGAATTTCATTGTGCACACTGTATACAGCACTTCCATCGTAATCTGATGTCATGGTTAAGCCAGTTTATTTCTGATGAAATTTGTAACAAAATCTTCAAGACCGCATTTCGATACCTCCTATTGTTATGAAGATATCTTCTTTAAATTACACAAGAAAATTACATTATTGGTTTCATTTGGCCAAGCAGTTTATTTTGATAAAATCAGATTTACATTTTATGCTTGTGTTGTTTGGTTAGTTCTATTTATAATTACAACCATTTTTTTTTAATTGGCCGTATTGCAGTAATGTTGATTTAAATTTTAAACTCAGAATTGTGATTTTGATCTGATGATAAACATTTTTTTGTCGGTTCCGTTATGATTTTGTGGTTAAAGTATTAAAATAAGTCATTTTCATTTATTCTAAGATGAATGTTAGATCCACTTTAGTGCTATACACTTTTTCTGTGTTTACAGACATGAAATTAATTTCTTGGCCAGATACGAGGTTCCCAAGTATTCTTAATGAGTGCCCAATAAATAAAATTAATGTTCAGTCATTATTTGCATTGTTATATAGGCGTATAAAATTCACTAAACAATTCTTCCTCAATGTTATAATAATAGAATAGAATAGAATAATTTTTTTCATTCAGTGGATTATAACAGGACGTCATAAAAAAAAGTAAATTAAAAAAACGTAAAAAAATGTTAAACAGAGGCAACAATTTTAACAAACTATAAATATTAAAAATTATTCAAAAATGCGTATTACATAGATATTCTACAGAATAGAATGCAAATTTTAGTAAAATATTTTTCACAGATAAAATAAAATTGTTTGAACTTTCGTTTTTAATATGAATTGGTAGCTTATTGTACAGAATGGCTCCCATATTATAGGGATTTGCCTTATATATATAGCTTCGGTCTAATTAAGGACAAAAATATTTTTGATTAAATCGGGTTCGCGGTCGTGTGGCACAAAATTAAAGAAAAAACTCTTTATTTCTGTTCTAGCTTTCGAGGCTTTATTGTCTCTTCCTCAGGAATTCTACAATTTATGACATCAATTACAATTTTTTGCATTAAAAGGTTAGATGTAAGAGTACTTACGAAAAAATGAGGTTATAATAAAGTAGCACATGTTTTGAAACAGGCTGATGCGTTTCATTTACATACCTTGATAAAATATTCCATTACACACTAATACAAGTTAAATTTTTTAAACTTAAACAATTACATGCCTTCACAAATACATATTACTAGGCCATTCTACAGATATTGGGAGGTTAAACTATTATTTTTACAAAACAAAACTTACCTATATTGCCATTTATAAAATTATCGAAGACACGTCTAAATTGCAACAGCTGATAGTTAGGTTATGTCACAGAATACTTTATTTCAATTCTATCAGAGTGCCGCCATCTGTTGGTCGACAATTGAAAGTTATAATGGATATAAATGGCACACGAATAGTCTTGGTTTAAAAACATCATAATTATCTTGAATCTAAAAAAAATATTTTTATTGTACAATCCACCGTATTAAAATAAATCGTACCAGTTATACGAAATGCGCTGTTGTCGTGGATTTACTTTCCAATAATATTTATAGTTTTTATGATATACTACTCGTTTTTTTTTGTTACAAATAATAAATAATTTTTACCTGTCACCTAACCTAACCTAATTATTTTAATTCTCTAAAAAATTATTTGTAATGTGTGAAACGGGGTTTTGCAACCGGAAATTCAATAAGCTCCTCCCCAATTATATCTGTTCATTAAACGGAGTATCGTTTAAATTTACATAGACACAAAGAATCCACAGTTTATAAAGTGGAGTGCAATTGAATTTGAATCTTTCAGCTCGTAGGGCCTTTTCCTGTAAAATGTATGACCTGCACAGAATTGATACTCATACTCTATAAATTACAATTTCACTTGTATAAAATCATTGAATTTATTATTATTATATTAATCGTCGAGTCACACCACACGATAAAGTTAATCTCGAAGCATATTTTTCAAAAAAAATTACAATACTCCCTGTAGAATTTCTATTTCTTAAATAGTAAAAGAAATTACCTTTTATGTGGACTTATATGGTAATAATGACCTAAAATTCTTCAGTTACTCGGTTTTACTGCTGCTGGAAATTAATTATTTTTCCTATCATTTTCACAACGTTATCTCCCAAACTATTAAAGTTCTCAAAAAATGTATTTTATCTACTATATTGGGCATATACGTCAATAGCCAAAAATAACGCATGAAATTGTTTTTTTTTCTCATATATTAAGCAACTAACATTAACAACGAATAAAAGCAGTTCTTAAATATTTTTGTAATATCTTTGTGCCGCTATATTGCAATGCAGTTTATTCTATAACTACAGCATGCACGTAAGACAATTAGTAAACCAATCGTATATAAATAAAATCAATAAACAATCGTCTAAAAATTTAATTAGAACTGAAAGCCGGATCGAATATCCCTGAGGAGCCGTGTAGTATATGAATAAATAACTTAAAAAGTTGTTTATAAAAGTCTACTACAAAAATTATATTAAAAAATAAAAAGCTCAAGTCGTAGAAAATAGCAGGTATCATCAATTTAATCAATACGTGGGATAAATACGATAAAAAATGGCAAAAAAAACCTAACTCAATGTTTTCATATGTGCAGAAATAAATAAATGGCATAGTGTAGTGTATAAAAGAGATATTATTAAATATTTATGTAGGAAAGTAAGTACATATTTTAAGTAGAACTGTCAGGTAGAACAAAATAAAAAAGTTAAGATCCAGTTAAATTTATTTCAAAGGACATTTACTCCGTTAAATATAAGTCAAATATTCTGTCAGAAACTGTTAATACAGCAAATATAACATTTTAATCATTTAAATTATGTTATGCGTTACATTATACAAACAGCAGAACAAAATCAAGATGATATTAAATATTTCACTTATTTTGTGTATTATTAATATGTTGCCGACAAATTTAAAAAATATGTTGTACCATTTATATAAATGTGAGTATATTGAACATGGATTATCAAGGAATAGAATTTGTAAAATGTCAGATATAAGAAACTAATAAAAAAAAATATTTCAAACTTTTTTGTAGTATGCTTATCACCTTATATAAAATTTTGTAAGTAGGTTTCTTTTGTATGTATTGTTATTATCTCAGATTAATAATACTAAAATATGAGTAACAAAACATAAAAAGTTGTCCGATTTATCTACATCCCACGCGAGATAAGTAAATCTTATCACTAGTTTTATTCCTATTGGTTAGAAACATGAACACAGCACGAAGAAACCCGATCGATGCCCGATCTATTACCATCTTGACAACAAACATTGTTCTGTAAGATGACGTCTGTTATTTAAATCTGTGTTTTTAAGTAATTTTAAAGTTTTGTTATTTGGTACTGTGATTAGTAATCAATTTTTTAGTTATAAAAAAATTTATTTATAAATATTTATTAAGAAACAATGACTAATAAGTACGCAGTGTTCGGTTAAAGAGGAAAAACCAAAGGGTTGTTTGAGAAACAATGAATAATAAATGTGTAGTGTACGGCCAAACAGGACAACAAGGGATTGTTGATCTCTTACAGATAAGTAAACAAAACAGATCAGGGTCGGCATAATGCGTGAGTGCGAAAGTGTGAAGCTCAAAAATAACTAAAATTAATGATAGCTTTACAAAAACAAAAACAACATTTGATTCCATTTGAACATTAAAAATCTACATTTTGTCAAAAAAAGATACTTATACAAAAATATTTATAATTTCCATGGAAATTTCATTCATAATGTTGCTCACAAATTTTGGATGTTTTAAAGTCAATTGATATTTTTTTTAATGAATTTTTTTAAAGGTTGTTATTAAAAAATGTGTTTATTTTCAGATTTCCGAAGAATCTGGAGAGAAGAGAAAGTTGGCTGAAAGCTCACAAAATGGAAAATGCCAGTAAGTGGCATTACGTGTGTTCACAACACTTTAAAGAAAGTGATTATAATATTATAAGATCTGTATTAAAAGTGTTGAAAATCAAAGCTTTTTCACTTTTTCTCCTCGCAACTGTCACCACTTCGTTACACGTACTATCTCAGTTAGTAGAGAATTATATTGAAATTTAATAATATACTAAGTAGTCACTCATTCATACCTCATGAAATAATATCAAGTAGATAGGTACGTACAGAACATCAACTGTTTTGTTGATATGTTACTTTTATTGCAGTGATGTAGGTTTGTATATTTCAAAGAAATATCATTTATATCAGCATTGAAAACTTAATTCCTTCGCCACTATTATACAAGATAGCAAGGTATGTTAAATTTAAACATACAGGGCCTGCCACTTTACATTACCCTGGTACTTATTTTTTTATTTTATATTATAAGGATTAAATTTTCTATGCTGAAACAAGTGAGATTTCTTTGAATATATACAAACCTGCATCACTGCAATAAAAGTAACATATCAACAATACAGCTGATGCCTTGTAGGTATCTACTTGATATTATTTCACGAGGTATGAATGAGTGACTACTAAGTATATTACTAACTTTCAATATAATTCTCTAATAATCTGGACAGTACGTGTGATAAACCTGGTGGTAGTGTTCCCAGAGGAAAAATAGAACAGTACTGATTTTCAAGACTTTTAATCCAGATCTTTTAATAGTATAATTACTTTTTTTAAGTGTTCTGAACACACGGTGTGCCACTTACTGGCATTTTCCATTTTGAGAGCTTTCAGCCAAGTTTCTCTTCTCACCAGATTCTCGGGAAATCTGAAAATAAATACATTTCTTTTAATAACAACTTTTAAAATTGAATTAGAAAAATATCAACAGACTTTAAAACATCTACAGTTTGTGAGCTACCTTAAGGATGAACTTTCCATTCAAGTTAAAATAAATATTTTTGTATAAGTATCTTTTTAAATAAAATGTGGATTTTTTACTGTTCAAATGGAATCAAATGTTGTTTTCTATTTTTTGTAAAGCTAAAATTCATTTTAGTCATTTTTGAGCTTTCACACTGTCGCACTCACGCATTATGCTGACACTGATCTGTTTTGTTTACTTACTTGTAAAAAGATAAACAACCCCATTGCTTTCTTATTTGACCGCACACTACACATTTATTATTCATTGTTTCTCAATAAATATCAGTAAATAAATCTTAAACTAAAAGTCGATTATTAATCAGTAACCAAAAACACAAAACTAAAGTTTATCACATATCA
Source organism: Rhamnusium bicolor (assembly GCA_029963845.1). Taxonomy (NCBI): domain Eukaryota; kingdom Metazoa; phylum Arthropoda; class Insecta; order Coleoptera; family Cerambycidae; genus Rhamnusium; species Rhamnusium bicolor. Next base: position 365,054 of record JANEYF010004785.1, on the reverse strand, counting down.
CTTATCACTTAAAAACAACAGAGATTAAAATAACAACAGCAGAATAGCATTGAAAAATACATTACTAAAGCAAACAAATTTTATATATCTATTAAGTTTAAAGTTATGTAAGGGCATTAAAATAAACGCTGAAGCCTGGAGCCACCCCTGGTTTGTTTTGGATACGTTGATATGTAAACATGCAAATTGTTGTTTATGTATCGGTCATAATAATCAGCGTATCTCTTATAGGTATTACTTATCTTCATATTATTAATCTGAGGTTATTATAATTATTATACACTTAATATACTTTAATTTGATGAAAACAGTAGGGGTTACTGGAATAAATCATGTAAATGACGACACGAAACCTGACGTTTTCAACTTGATATTAATTTTTACTTGAATTATTTAACTTAACACATGATACACATAACAATTATTAAACTAAGCAGCATTATTTTTCTCGTTTGTCTTTTCCCCCAAGGACTCAACCAACCGTTGAGGAATAAATCTTATAAGTGTAGATATTAAAAGGATTTATTTTATAAAGAAAAATACATCGATCTGTTCGTTCACAAACTGTTTTTTTTTTTAATTGATCCAATTATAATAATTATAACTTATTCAATCTAAAAACTAATTAGGGTTAAAGGAGCGAGAGGACACTCTACTCGTCTAAGACTTACAAAGTTATGTAAAGTTTGTTTCAAACTTATTTACAACACACAAAACGTCGGCTTCTTTGATCCCTTCACCGCTGTCAAAGAAGCCAACGTTATTATGTTGCAAATAAGTTTGAAATAAACTTTACATATTTGACACACTTACAAAAGGCTACAAAATAGGAGGTAATTTATATAAGTAGGATAGTCATTGGAATGGTCTGTAGTTAAACCCCAAAAAACCAAGAAGCTTATTTTGTTATGCACAACAAAATGGCTGTTAGATACAGAATATGAAAGATTTATGGGCAGAGCCACGCCACGCTTTATAGGATTCAGTATATATTGTCTCAATCATGCATTAAAACATATTTTATTCAAACTTCTCACTTTCACTGCTATAGAATTTGTTTGTTCTACTTCAGTCTACCTAGATGGCAGGTCCGGATTAAGGTACTCGTGCACCCTGGGCAATAAATTTCAATCCGATCCCTTATGACCCATAATTAGTAACATTAATTGTGCCTAAACTTCCATTTCTTAAAAATGTTCAAAAATATTCATCTGCTGAGAAAAAATACAAACCATGTAAAGTAGGAAGAAGTAGAAACTTTCCTATGTTTAAGATGCAAAAAATTGTCAATTAAATTGTCTGTATTTTAATTGTTTATGATCTCATTCAATTGCTGCAATGGAAAGGTTAAATGTAAATGACCTTTCACCGCTCGCAATAGTCGCTGGTATTGACAAAAAAATTCTTAAAATAACGTCTATGTTAGGAAAAGTAGCACATAATTGTTCCTTTCTAATTGTCATTAACACATCGTTTAAAGACAATTAGAAAGATTCAATTTATTTGTCGAGTCCGGGTATAACGATTGAAGAAAATATTTAAAATTAACACATTCCTCGGGAAAACTGCTATCCGGATCATTTTTATAAACAGTTTTAAGTGTCTTGAATTTTTCTCGTATTTCACTATCGAAAAGAATTAATAAATTTTCTAAGGATCCAAAATTGTACTTAAAATTGTTGTATGATGTTTTTCGAATTAGTTCTCAACATATTGTCTAAAGCCGTGTTCTCCAAGAATCACGATCACCCGTGGGTGCACAACACGCAGAGTGCGAAGTTGCAGCAGTTGAACGAATGAATTTTGATTACGGAATCATATATTGTAGAAACATGCCGTTTTTACTAACCACCCAAGTGTCCATATGCTATTGCTCTATGCGTGTCGTGCACACACGGATGCGTGATTCTCAGAAAATACTGCTTAAGCTGTGTTTCCTAAGAATTACGAATCCGTGGTGCGGGATAGGCAATAACACGAATTAATTTTATATGTTTAGAATTTGTACTGTTGTGACATCCATATACTGAACGTGAATGCTGAATCACACATTGTAGAAACATTCCCTTTTCACTAATCACCCAAGTGTTTTCACGTTAATACGATATTCGTATCGCGCACCATGGATTCATGATTCTTAGAATACACAGCTTAAAAGCTTATGACATCCATCTTGTGAACGCGATCTGAACAATGAATTACACATTATAGAAATATGCCGTTTTCACAAACTACCCAAGTTTTCTTATGCTATTGCGCTGTGAGTGTTGTGCACCACGGATCCGTGATTCTTAGAAAATTAGGATTTAACACTACAAAAATAAACGAAAAGCGACCATTCTTAATTCATGCACGACCGCAGGTATCGACATTATAACAGATGTGCTCTAATTTAGTACAGCGAGTAGAGTAATATCGTGTCATTACGTCGTTTTACGTATTTAAAATAAAGACCGTTTGAAAACAAGAAGGTACACTCCGCTCTGTTGGGTGAAAATTTTCAACGATTTGCGCTTTATTTTCCGTTTTACCAATAAATACTGTAACGAGGATAGTAGTAACATTATAAAAATTATCCAAGTAATTTTTTCGGCATGTTAACTTGAATAACTGCATTCCCTTGTTAATTTCCGCCCTTGGGCCTCAATTGCCCCGTTATTAATCCGAACCTGCAAGATGGTAGATGATCGAAAAATATACGGTATGGGTAAAAATGCAGAATAAATTCTACATACTGTTTAATACAACGTTTCGAAAAATCTCCCAGAACCCTCAATTTTATTTCAAAATTGGGTAATCTCTGATTCTAGCAACGTCGAGATGACATCATCATAGTTCGAATTGTAATTTTTACTCCATCCTTTTACGTCTTTTATAACATATGACATAAACCTTTTCGTTATTTTTACTTTTTATCATATGCATCGATAAGCAGTGTAATTCCGTATTCTGTATAGAATAACAGTTTGTTCGCTCCTCGTATATTGCAAAATATTAAATTTACAGTTGTATTTTTTATCTTTAACAAAAAGCCTTTGTAAGGTAGTGTTAATGAACGAAGTACCGTAGACAAGGTATTTTAAAATCAAATCTTATTAGTAAACTTGTCTATCATGGCATTAGAGACATAATATAAGTAAAACGTCTGGCCTGTCACCATACGTGGGATTTACCGATCGGTTCCCAGAAATGGATTTTACACATATAATGTAATATATTGCAAACACCTACTGAAAGTTCCCAAACTACAAAAACATATTAAATGCATTTTATTTAATTTTACAATGTTTATGGTAACGTAGTTTTGTCAGAGAATGCATTATACATATTAAATTAAAACGTAATGCGTAATAGATTTTTTTAAATTACACTATATTGGCAACGCTAACGGCTGGCCCTAGCGTGAAGGGGAGAAAACATATAACACGATCAAATAGTTTCTTGCATAACGTGGATTCATTCGGACGTAGATACTAAAAATGCGAAGTTAAAATATTACAACTTACTAAATCGACGGAAGTTACAATAAATTCCTGGATTCGCGATATTGCCGATTTACAATTTGATGATAGACAATTGTATTACACTAGATATAACAAAGCAATTTCGTGGTCATGCAACACAAATATTAATAGACATATTTCCTGGGAAAACCATAAACAGAGCGTAGGTGGCTTTACTTACAGTGACATGCAACGTAATTTTAACTTAGATTTAGTGGAATTTATGATAGGATGTAACATACCGTGGTCAAAACTAGACAATCCACTTTTTAGACAATTTTTGAAAAAACATATTAGTGGCAAATATAGCAATGTTAACATGCCTTCGTGGTCTACACTAAGAAAAATATTTATCAACAGAGTGTGAAAATGTTAGACAGAAAATATCTTCTGAGCTTAAGGGGAAGTACATCTGGCTTAGCGTAGACGAAACCACTAACGCTTGCGGGTTTAAGGTAGCGAATGTTTTAGTAGGTGCATTGGAGGAAAATTGTTCAATGAGCGGGCACTTGATTGCCTCTACAAATTCTCGGACTATAGCGGAGGTAGTGAATTCAAGTCTACAAGAGTTTTGGGGTGACATATGCAGAAAATAATTCTTATTATTTTTTACCGATGAAGTCAATTATATGAAAGCTGCTGGAAGAATTTTGAAGGCAACATATCAGAATATACTCCATGTAACATGTTTAGCACATGGGCGTTATAGGATTGCTGAAGCTATTACGGGGTACTACCCTAATGTTAATAATTTGATATCTAGTGTAAAGAAAGTTTTTTTTAAAGCACCAAGTCGTGTACGGTTATTTCATGAAATTCTACCAAATACTCCATTACCTCCAGAGCCTACTATAACACGATGGGGGCAACTTGGCTAGAGGCAGCATTGTACTATTACTGTCATTTTGAAAATGTGAAATCCTTAATACAGCAGTTAAATCCAAATGACGCAGTTGCTATTTTACAGGCGTAACAGTCATTTATGGATCCAACTGTTCAAGAAAATGTGGAGACTATACAAGTTTTTCAGGAATTCCTCTAGCCATACGAGACCTTCAATATCAGCCAACATCAGAATTTACTATAGTTGATGCAATAAACGTTGTGGTTGATCTTCGAAAATATATTTTTCAATTACAGGGAGAAATTGCTGCGAGGATACAAACACAAATCCAAACTTAAAAAAAAATCCCGGATTTGTTACGATGACAAGTGTACAGACCTTTTAAACGGCAAAGAAATATGCTTTGCTACACCGGGCACGATTGTGTTGACTTTGCGAAAGTTTCCATATTTTAAATATGCTCCAGTTACATCTGTCAACGTCGAGCGGTCTTTCTCGCAATATAAATGGATTTTCAACCAAAGGCACCGAAATTTAACTACAAAATATTAGAACAGAGATTAATAATACACATTTATTCTTGTGACCGGCAGTGGAAAATACTGGTGTGTGTGTAGTTTACTGTTACGTATATCCCCCTACACCTTCAGTAAAATATTTCAAGCTATCGTTTCAAATATGTGTGCAAATCTGACACATAACCACCTAAAGCCAACCCCGGTTTTACATTATATACGATTAGTAAATCCTACCTCTGTCTGTCATACAACGGATTTCATTTTGTAAACCAATTATTTAATGACCGCTACCTTTATTTCTAGTGTTGGGCATAACCGACTGATTTGAATAATCGAGTACTCGGTATTCGAGTGATTTCAATAACCGAATGATTATTTGAGTTAATTTTCACTCGAATCTCGGATTGATTAAATGAAAGTTACTGTTGGGCATAGCAGACTTCTTTGATTTGAAAAATTGATTACTGGATACACGAGTAGTACTATCGTAATGGTATACAAGCAAGTAGTTATACCATACTCAATCTCAGTCAGTATCAGTACGTAAAACCGATAACCGTGATAACGACGCACGCAATGCACTCGACGATGCAAGCTAGACTACTCTCACCAATCACCACTAAAATTGGTTATCTGTTTGTCGAGTACTTGATTATTATCAGTTATGAATGTTATGATTTATGATTTATGATTTATGATTTATGATTTATGATTTATGATTTATGATTTATGATTTATGATTTATGATTTATGATTTATGATTTATGATTTATGATTTATGATTTATGATTTATGATTTATGATTTATGATTTATGATTTATGATTTATGATTTATGATTTATGATTTATGATTTATGATTTATGATTTATGATTTATGATTTATGATTTATGATTTATGATTTATGATTTATGATTTATGATTTATGATTTATGATTTATGATTTATGATTTGATTTATGATTTATGAATAATGAATTTCAATGACAACGATTTTTTCACTCGAATTTATAACTCGAGTACTTTTTCAATAATCGAGATATCGGTTTTTCAATAACTGTGTACTCCAGTACTTTTTCACTCGAGTGATCCCAACACTATTTATTTCCATTCCACAGATAACTTGAGCTGTACAGATACTATTCTGATAATTTTACTCCTATATTTATATTTCAATCGATAACTTACTTGAATCGCCCTGTAGATTTGAAAAGAAAATGCAATTTGAAATTCACAACCTTTATCTAGTTACTTGGAACACTATATAGTTTAAAAGTGTATGTCCTTGGCATATCTATAATAGGTGTATGTCTGCAAAATTTTACTGAAATCAGTTGGTCGATTTCTGAGACTAAGTGGCCATTTGCAACAGATGACAATGATAAGAACAATGGTAGACCTTTCTAAAACCATAACATGTCCCTTAGGTCCTGACTTGTCTGCAGAGGTAAATTGCGAGAATGAGTTTTACTGTCTACCACGATCCTTTTCTTATATTCGCTATTTTCCAGTCACACATATATTGCTTTATACATTTTTTTGCATTTTAATTTTAATTATAAAAGTATATTATGGCTTATTAAAAAGACCGTAAAGTGTGCGATTAAAAGAGCACGCTTAAGTTGATTTTATTACGAATAAAAAATATGTATATCAACATGTACTCCATAACAAAATTCTACAACTTAAGTCTTTTAAGAATGTTACAGAATACACAAATAGCCTCAATAAAGAACTTGCTATAACAGCTCTACGAGTTACGACCAATAAAGAATAAGTCCGAGTCTATTGCCGACAAAATGTATTTACAGCGCTTTATTATAAAATTTTCAATTTACGCTTGTGGAATTTAGCTATTTATTTTTGATCGCTGTTGGAAAATAGCAAATTTTTAAAAATTGCGTCCAAGCATTATTAAATAACTGATGGATCTGGGACCCAAAATATGGGTTTATTTGACAATTTAATGTCTTAATAAGATACACTAAATTCTTCTATTTTTCTCAGCACATCATACTATTACTGCGTTATGATATAAGGGGTAACAAGGATGAGGCATACTGGGCAGGATAAATATACTAAGCGTTTCGTTCTTTATTCTATAACTACCAAACAGTATGAAATATGAGTCGAAAATATTTTGACCAAGAAAATTAAAACAAATTTATGTACCACTGTTACACTTAGAAAGTCATCCATCATTTTAATCTAAGTACAAAGGTTTTCCTGCATCAATATGGATTAGTTGTTGCGGAAATAAATTATTCATTACTTATTTCTAGGATTACTTAAAATCTAAATTATTAGAAAATCAATGTAAAATTGTAGTTTAACTTTTTCATCTGTGTTTGTTGAGATTTTTAATGCATTTATTCTTTCGAGTTTTTCAAAAATTTTCAAACATGCTTACTTAAATCGTCTGATGAGTTTTCTGGATAAAAATAATATTTTGGCAGATAGTCAACATAGTTTTCGCTCTAATAAATCAACACACTGCTATGTATGCTTTTTATGTGAAGGATCAAGTAAATAAAATGGGAGTTCCACAGGGATCGATATGGGGGCTGATACTATTTTTTATTTATACCAACGACTTGGAAATTTTGACATCTGACGAATTTTTGATAATGTATGTAGATGACCGATCTTTAATAATAATAATAATGATAAATCTGATGAAGCACTAGACGATAAATATAATACATCCTTAAATAATTTACATATCTGGGTACTGTTAAAGTAAACAATACAGAAAAGACACAGTGTATAAGATTTTATAACTGGCAAAAGAGATGTGGAAGTTTAGACACTGAAATCAACAACAGTACGAGACTTTCGAACAGTAAAAATATGAGAGTTCTGGACATTGTATTAGATGATTGTCTCAACAGGAAGGCACATTGTGAGCAGTTTATAACAAAATTAAATTCAATTTCTTACTTAATGAGGTTTAAACTTTTCGCGACGGGACCAGATGTATCCGCAACAATTTTCGGTAATCTCCAAACGGGAAGCGGATAACTACGCAAAGCTGGAGATATACTTAAATGCTGGAACCTTACGCATCCGTCCACAGTATAGGGTTTAATAAGAACGTGTTCTTATGGCTTATGTTTATTTTGATATAACACTGACGCAGTTTTTCCCAAAACACCAAGACACCATGTACTATACTCGACGCGCATTTCGTCAACCAAGTTGGTGTCATCTGGAGATATTTAAAACTAACGTTATGCTAACAATGTCCTATTTATACCTACACTGTTGTCACAGTTCGATGAACCGTGGCCCACTAACCAATAAAGCGAGCTATTTGGAATAGGCCATCTGTCACTATTCATGCTATTATTGTACTTCGTGATTTCCAAGTTTTCAAATGCATCCAGCTGTCTATTATTTGTTACATTCCATATTAATCTTAAATTGCTAATATCTATTTTATGGTTGTTCATAAACGCATGTTGGGCAACACTAGACTTATCTGTTCTACCATATTTGAGATGAGTCATCTGCTCTTTGAATCTAGTTTGAATTTATCGTCTAGTTTGTCCAATATACTTTTGATTACAGTCCCTACAGCTAATTTCGTAAATCTCCGACTTTTGTTTCAATTTTGTCTTTTGGATTGCCTAAAAGTTATTGTAGTTTATTTCGAAATGAATGCACCACTGTCATACCTATATCATTTAAAATCTTATCAATGTCACGGGCGAATTGAGGGTTGAATGGAATCGATACAAATTTCGGATTGTCTCTTTCGTTTTGAAAGTTCGAGGAATCCATTACTCGCAGCTATATCCTTAATCAATGCCTTTTAGTTTTCAAACATATCCTTATTGAGGGGGAAGCTTAATAGACGATGGACTAGGAAATTGGAACTCGCCATTTTGTGTTGAGCACAATGGTCCTTAGGGGTATATCTTATAGTACTGGTATATTTTCTGTTATGACAAATTATAACTTATTTTGATATATTTTTACAATGAAAGCTTATTTCCTTATAATTTGTTTTTATTCATTTAAATATAAAACAATGTATTAGATGTCACGATTAGAGGACGTATCCGCAAGCGCTTCCACGGCCTTCTGTGCGACACGTACGACGCGCTAAAGCCATTACCGTCATGAAAGGGTTAAAGCCGATCGTGTTGAAAAAACAACTAATAAGTTTATAATCATGCACAAATGGCGGCCTAAATTAAGGTACGGCATATGCTTTTGGGGGAATTCCATCTTCTCCTCGGATGAAGTGAATTTTTCGTTACGTAAATTAGAAGCTAATATTTGACAATTCCAATACAAACTACAAACTGTCTAAAAGGAAGTATTATTATTATTAATATTACTACTTTGAAAAATATTGTTTTTCAGAAAAACCAACTTGTCAAAAACATTCACGAAATACAAACTTATGTGCATTAATAATAGCTAACGTACATCAAAATGAACCTAAAAGTGTAATAAAATTTCCCTTGTTAATAGACGAATTCCTCGTTAAAACAGGAATTTGGTTTCGGTCATTTTGCCTGAGAACCAATGCCTTCATGAAAAAAGAAACAAACAGATAAATAGTTTCCATACAAAAAAACATGGAAGTAAAACTGTCTACACCAAACTACCCGTTTATTACTCGATAATAATTTCTTTTATATTACACATGAATCTTGGGAGGTATATCATGCAATATAAGCGAATTAAGTTTAATCAGAAAAGGGTTCCCAAAAAATTGAGCATTTACAATATTTAACCCGTTAATTTCGAGGACAATATTTCTACAGGGGTGTACTTTTTGGGAAACAAAATTGGCCAAATCGTCCTATTTTCTACGTACAATCGCTTGGTTATACTTTATCAATTAAATTTCGGAATACTCTGTATATGTTGTTCTATTCTGCTGGTGCTATTTGTATATATTTATCTTCCACGTGTACTCCCACATGGTTTGGACTAATCAACCACGTAATACATGTAAAATGTCAAAACAGGGATTTCAGCTTTATATAATTTTCACACACAATGACACATAAACTGACAATGGCTAAGAAATCGTAGGATGTCAAACAAGCCTTTTTATACTACCATATACTGCACAATGCCTATACATAATTATATAATATTAGCCTCAAAGAATCTATAGGGAGCAGTGATAAATATAATAGGGTATAATCTATTTTCATTTATTTCCCATTCAAACTGCCACCTTGGTTTCATCAATTCACATTGTTTCAGTTCCGCTCAATTACAATTTTATTTTTGACATAATTCTCCTTGACAATAATTTTCGTAGTCACAGTTTATTGATCTAGATAAATAAATTACACTACAAAAACTTTCAAAAGAAGTAACATTAATACCAAAATACTGCTTTAATAAATATTATTACAAAAATTCGTAATAATAGATAATACAAATTTAAGACGCTGAAATTCCTTTACTTTTGTTAACTGAGATTTATTAAATTCCTGTAATTTATAGTTCAATATAGAGAATATTTTTTACCAAATGACGGGTATAATTTGTGAAATTCACAAATTTATCTGTATACAGGGTAAAGGGAAGTATGAGAGCCCAAACAACAAAAAGTTCTAATGCAATTTGTTCCTTTTCTACTTTTTCTTAGTTAACAAGGGTAAAAACGAACTATTATGTTTTATTTGTAACTAGCTGTTACACGCGACTTCGTCCGTATGGAACTCGGGACAATATATTAAAAGTTTTGTCAGTAAGTACTTCACTATCCAAACCCAGCTTTGGCCTCCAGGACTACAGCATTTATGGTAATGAACCCAGTGAGAACACATCGGTTGAATAAACGTGTATATTACGTTGTCATGGTTGAATAAACATTACTCGTTGAAAAAATTAACGTTATTTGACCACTTGAATTCAATCAAACGTTTATAATACGTTTATATAACCACTAATTCCAACATAAGAATGTTTTCATACGATGAAATGACGTGATTATTTAAATTGATTTCCACGGGCCCATTAAACGTTAGTGAAACATTATATACTAACTAAACAACAACTACTTGTTTCTTATTAAACGTTGTTTAAACGTGAAAATTAACTTAATTTTTACGTAAAATTTATTCTTTGTTTCAACGTTGAAAGATATAATAATTTCAGTGATTTGTATAATATGCGTGATAGATTAACGTGAAATTTAGGTATTTTAAAGACGTTAATTAAATTACATGTACAAAACGTTATTTATACGTGATAATAATTAGTTAATTCCCTGAACTGAATAAACGTCATAAAAACGTCAAAAATGTATTGAAAAATAATTACTGCGTTGCTGGTCAACGTTTTTTAAACGTCGTCACAATTAACTTGATATTTACGTAAATTTGTTCGTTACTTAAACGTTGAATGATATTACACTTTCGACGGTTTGTATAATATCGGTGATTGGTAAACATGGAATTTACGCATTTTAAAGACGTTGATTTAATTGAATATAATACACTGTATTAAAACGTGGTAAAAATTAGTTAAATCCATCATCGAATTATACGTCATAAAAATGTTAAATATTAGTTGAAAATAACTGTTGCGTATCTGGTGAGCGCTTTTCAAATGTTACAATTAACTTGATTCTACGTACAATTTTTCGTCACTTAAACGTTGAATGGCATAATATTTTTCACGTGTTTTAAAGACGTTAATCTAAGTAAAGATAATACATGATTTTAAAACGTGATATTAATTAGTTAAATCCAATAACCAACGTGTTGTAAACGTTAAAATTAAGTTGATTCTCACGTGAATTTTTTCGTCACTTAAATGTTGAACGGTTTGTTGTTTTCAACGGTTTGTATAATATCAGTGATCGCGGTTAACGTGGAATATCCGCATTTTAACAACGTTGATTTAATTAAGTATAACACACGTTATTAAAACGTTAATACTAATTAGTAAAACATTCAGTTGCTCTTACGGTGGTCTAAAAGTATAAGGCAAGTATTTTCGTTATTATGACATGACCTAATTAATTCATCTGTTATATGTAGTAAAGCAGTGGTGACACTACAATTGGCTTGAAAGCCAGAATGATTTGCTGGTAACATTAAATTTCTGAAAAAAGTGTTGAAAGTTATTTATTATCTTATTTATTTATTATCATATATTATATAATTTTGAATGTAATAGGTAAAATGCAAATTGGCTGAATGTGCCATTTCAGAGGGACTGGAGTTTTTAGACACAGGGGTAACATTAGCAATTTTTCATAATTTAGGAAAAGTACCTGTAGCGAGACATTTATTAATTATGAAAGTGAGCTGATTAATAATGTGAAGTTAACATGTTAGGCCAATGTTCTCTGCAACTTTAGTATTTGATTAGACAGTACCTAAACATGTCTCAACTTTGCAGCAAATACTGATTCAAAAGTAAATTCCTCAGTAGCACCAGGAAACATTTTGTTGGTACAGAAATTGTCTACAAAACTGATATCAACATTTGCCTCAGGCAATTTGTCAATAATAAAAACATTAAATTCATCAGGTTTGGCTGTATCAGATGGATTGTTAAAATTGCTTAAATGAATATTTAGTCCAGCATGTAGGGAGTTTTGCCGTGCATAAGGTGGGGTAGTAATAATTTCTAAATTATGTTGTTCAGGTTTGGGCCTTGACAAAAAATCCAAGTTTTCGACTTGTGTGGGGGGGGGGCCGCTCGAGTCGCCACCTTGAATAAAAGGTACAAAAATTAGTTTTTTCGAAATAACTCCGCAGCGGTTGATCCAACGACGAAAATGTCTTTAACAAAATTAAAGTAGACAAAACTCCTCACAATTTTTGTATAAACATTTTTTTTCGTAAGTCTAATATGTAACGAGTTACACCGGCGGATATGAAAATTTTTCCCAAAAAAAACAGTAAAACTCCCCATTTTTGTGATTTTTTCGATTGTCTCTCGCTATTACATAGTTATAATAATTTTGTAAATTCAAAGTATACTCATTTTCACACCACCATGACCACGAAATTATATTATTAGCGTTTTCCCTTTTTTGATGGTCCTGGTCGGTTGATGTTGACGTCTTCAGTATAATCTGCGTCTTCAATGTCATTCATCATCATCAGTGCTTCTGAGAATCCATATTGTTCTTCCATTGATAAATCTTCGTCATCTTCGTCCTCGCTGTCGATGCGAACCTCCGGTACGTTTGCGTATGACTGACCACTGCAGAAGACACACACAACAGAGCAGTTCAACTCAGTTTTCCTGCAACCACATGCTCTACCGCATCCTTTTCCACCAGTGCATGAAATGAATTTCAATAATTTCTCGGGCGCTGGTAGCTATGTCATTGTGACTGGAGCGAGCTCATTCTTGCCAGGTTTCCAGCCCCAGTCTTCTGGATTTTTTTGGATCCCATATCATTTTTGGACTTGGTGGTACATCCTGAATGCATGATACCGCGCAGTGTCCATCGTTGGTGGCAAAGAAGCAAGATTGAATTTGCGTTTTATAGTAGATTTAGCAAAACGTTAATAGCAGACTTCTTCCAAGGTTTCGTCTTCCATGTTGCCACCATAAAAAGCAACGAGAAAGCATGCTTCAGCGTCTGCGATGTGTTCTGGTGTTGCATCCTGATGTTTGAAGATGCTAATAGTGGCACTGAGTCCTGCGGTTTTCTGAATAAGCGAATAAAATTTAGTTTTTCCGTGGTTGAAGATGGACGATGTCGTGTCGCAGCCACTAAATGCATGGAGAAACAGAATGTTCTCAGCCACTTCTTCATGTTTCAAACCATTCTCGGAATATAGTCTTTCAGCAATTCTGCCTCTTCCTGGTTTGCGAAGGTAGATGTTACTTTGGGATTATTCACCAAAGAACTGCACCGTATACACCAGAGCAGAATGGTTGCACTGAAAGAATCAATCGCTCAATAGTTGAGAAGGCCAGGTGCATGTTGTTTGATGCCAAGTTGGAAAAGAGATTTTGGGCCGAAGCGGCTAACACAGCTGTGTATGTCAGAAACCGAAGTGTTGTTTCTGGTCTGAATAATGCTGTCAGCAGAACAAGAAGATCAACGTCTTCGCCAACGACGGAAACAACATCAAATGCTGAGCACAAGGAAATCGCTGTGCTGACAATCAACACATCAGCATCTTCTTCCGTCTGTTTAACAGTAATAGCAGCCTGTTACATATTTGTTGTCAGCATCGAAATTAGACGGACTTTATTGTTTTCATTGGCTAAAAATCTTTCTTGGGAAACTTGAACCGGCATTGTTTCATCGAAGAGAGCATCCGCAAACATATGCTTCTTCGATCGGCGAAGTCTTTCTGCGGTCTTGGTATTACTTTTGCTACCATCAATCGGATATCCATCGAAAACAACGACTGCATGTGAACGTACTTTTCGCAAATGGACGCAAAAGAATCATTACAATGCCATACAACTTTATGCAAAAGGTATCCTCTATCTAAAACATTGATTTGGATCTCCGAATTCCACACCTTCTGGAAGTTGTATGAAAACTTTATACAGTGATGATTTTGTGCCTTTGCGCATTCCTTCTTCCAAGAAAAGCGACAAAGGAAATGGGGCAAGCTCGAATTTAAGATAATCCTTCAACTCGTCGTCGAATTTCTTCGCAATGCACATTCTTTGAAACAGCATGATTGGGTTGATGAAAATTGTTGCTTCGCCGACTTTTATGCTGCTGTTGACTGCTGCCAATGGGATGACCTTATCTTTGCGTTTGAATTTAATGGACTCGAAATTTTCGAATGTGGTAACCATGTTCAACATCCCCGCGATACCTTTTTCTCTGGACAAATGACAGTTAATCTTTTCATCCCCGACAACTCCAGTACTTATGGAAAGAAGTGAATCTATTTCGGGTAAGGGGAAGATGTTGAGTAAAGCAATTCAACAGTTTTTTCCAGTCTTTATCTTCACAAGTGATGCGTGAAGTCCTCGTATCGACATGTTGCGCGGATGTATCGGATATACATAAGTAACATATGTAATTTTGCTTTCTCAATGACATAATAATATATAAATTAAAATACGACCAAATATTATAATCAACTAATCAATGATTCTACTACATTAGAGGAGGCCTTACCGTTTCTTGTTGAACACGTATCTATTCCCGAATTCAAACTTCGTGGAAATTTCTGTACGAGACTACTCGATACGGGCACGATTAATACCGAGCACTCGAGTTGAAAGGCAGACTTTAGACACTACTCAGTATCCTGCCGTACCCCTCTTTCTAAACTAGAAGTGGAGAGAGGACTGCCCTTTTCAAAAGAAATAAAAAGACGCACGAGGAACGGTCTATACCTGCTACACCTGTTCTAGGAAACATCTCTTCCACAAACCAGAATAAAACATGGATAAATATTCTCTACTAACTTATACCTATTACGCCACTACGCCTGCGGCGGTAAGAAAATTTATATGTAACAAGAAAAATCACTGTAATTTGAAATAGATATCGCTGTATAATCTTATTGTAGTGTGGAAAAAACATTAATAATAAGTGTAATCTGTTCTTACTAAATTTAGCGAGTTTTACTGTTTTTTGGGAACAATGTTCATCTTCTATCGCAGTAACTCGTTACATGTTAGACTTACAAAAAAAAAACGTTTATACAAAAAAAATGAGGAATTTTATGTTCTTTAACTTTGTTAAAGACATTTTCGTTGTTGGGTCAACCGCTGCCGAGTTATTTGAAAAAAACTAATTTTTACTGAGGAATTTACTTTTGAATCAGTATTTGCTGCTAAAATTGAGAAGATGGCGGCTCGAGCAGCCCCTCCCCAAGGTCGAAAATTTAGATTTTTTTGTCAAGGCCCAGACCTGAATAACATAATTTAAAAATTATTACTACCCCATCTTTTGTAATGCAAATGCCTTTTTTGGCCCCTACAGACTGGATTAGCTAGGAGACCTTAATATTCTCCAAACAATTTAAGGTACATTTTAAACTGATGCTGTAAGTATCCTCTCTTTTCTAATTTAACCGACATGTTCACTAAATTTTACTGTTATTTACATTAAATTAACCTAACCTACGTTTTATTTTCTAATTAAACATTTAAAATTTCATATAGATATCTTCATGATATGAAAAAAATATTCGAATTCTATTCATAAAATTTCTTGCTTTAAGCGAACATGAAAATTTAAATTGCTTTTGAATTCATTAATACCAATACCGATACCTTCAGTAAACATATAATTGAATGCTACGAACGACACTGAAAAAGTTGTTTTTAATAAAAATTCGTTTTATCCTAAATTATTTCCAATTAAACTTGAAGCGTACACTAAACTCTCAATCTTTATCGCACTTTCATCATCCTTCTTTCGGTGTTATTTTATGGTTGTTTGTCATTATTTTCAGAACTCTAAAATATTCAACGTAGTGTATTTTCGTCGGGAGAAATATCTAGATATAGGAATATAAAAGGAACACAAATAAAACACAATTTTTACATAAAATTTCTTACATGAAATAAGTAAACTGGAATATTAGTTTATTATTTGCACAATCGAAATTTTCATCGAAAAATTTCCACCAGGTCTAAATTTATTAAACAGCAATTATTCATGTTCAGCATTTTATAAATTGGTTCTTTCCAAAATAACCACAAACATTTCCTTTCAGAATTTATGAGAGCAAATGTTTATAATGGTTAATTAAGAATTTTCTGTTAAACAGGCCTTAATTTTATTCATTGTGATTGTTATGGTGCTATTGTTAATGTAATCATCCTGAAAAAAAAATCCTTCGTTAAAAAAAATCACATTCTAGCGACTGTATATGATATCTAGACATCGGACAAGTTCCGTGCGTCCAGGTCCGCCACATGAAATAAGAGACAATAACCATCATTTGTACGAAATAATTAAAATACATAACTCGAGTATCTTAACATTTCATGAATTTTTCTCTACTGTACTGAAGGAATTGATATCGATTAAGGTATGGGCCAGAAAAATTACATGAATTATATTGGGATACGTGGTTCGTAAAAGTCTGACAGCTTTACACATGAATGTCCTAGGATAGATGTAACAAGAGGTGTAAGTGATAACAAATATTTGTTCACTTTTGTTATGGCACCTAGAGATTCAATCCTGCTTGATGTAAAACTAAGATATATCAAAAATGAGTTGACCGGTCTTTGATAAGTCAATTTATACAAATCGTCACTAATAAACCTTTTTTTCAATAAATTGCTAAATTATTTTGAATTTTTAAAAATCACTTTTGCAAGTTGACAGTGCTCTGAAACTAGAAAAAATATATTTTTAAAATAAACTAGTATTATGAATAACTTTTCCTCTTAACGTTTTATCTTATTTTAAACAAAAAAACTGATTACTAGTGAAAAAGTGGCAGTTCCAATGAAGTCAATTTATATTCCTAAAATTTGCCTTCTAAACTATTTTTTTTTTAATGGAATTTTTTCATATATTTAAAGATAAAGGTAGTTTATTTGAGAGGATTTTTAAAAAACAACATTTTAACTCATTTTTGATATACCACATCTTTGCACCAAATAGAACTGATTCCCAAATGCCATTCCAAATTTCGAAAATTGTCCATTACACTCTTGTTACATCTATCCTGGGCACAGTGTATATGTCGCTGCATCCGATATAAGCTGTAAAACATTTTCACTTTTAACACCAATATTACACAAAGCATTTTGCGCATGGGTTTGCGACACACATTTACTACATTTTAACAACGGAGGTGTATTCTGAATAGCATTTAAAATACGCATAATAACAATTATTTTATGTTCCTTAAAATTCACGGCTTCATCAACACAAATCCACACATACTGATTTTTTCTCGTCCACCGTGATATTGTCAACATAAAACATAATATAAACATCAAAAATTAGAAAACGTCCGAATCCAAAGCCGAAGTTGCATAGGCATGGATTAAACTTGGATGAAAAAACGCGAACACACAACAATTCCCACCGACATTGCCAGTGCCTGTGGCGGTATTCGAACTCCCAGGACGATAGATATTACCTAATTGCATTTGCTATCGAGTGCTCTAGCCAACCACTCCATCGCACCATAGTTGTTACTATTTATTTTTACTCTCGTGCCAGCCATCTACACACGCCGACGTTTGTAGATAAACGGTAAGTCGAACAGTTTATATTAATACAGATATCTGAAATTATTCAACAATTTTGCAGGTGAATTGGAGCAGTGTTCTTTGACAACAGCTACATTTGTGAAGGAAGTGGTTGAGCTGTAGTGGATGAGCTATTTGACAGCTTCAATGGTGTAGAGCTTCACCTCCAGACGGAAAGGAGCTGAAATGCTGTGTGACAGAAAAATCAGTTCAACTAAAATATTGGAAAGGAGCCTTTGAAATGGTTAAGTGGTGGCAGTTCCGGAGATTTACAAAAACAGGGAGTCTGAAAACCAGCAAACCGCCTTCCCAGATTGGTTAGTTAGTTAGTTTGAACACCATCACGCAAATTTGGACACACATTGATTTAATAGGAGTAACTGCTTTAGGACCTCGCTCTGTCAACCAGGATACGCTGGAAAATGATATCTCAAGCATGTGAGGTGGTACGATGTTGTTTATCTGTTGTTAAGTTAGTCTATTTATAACTTAGATATGATCATTTCTTTATCTAAATTGGGTATGCTATAAAAAGACAAAAGTATTTCAGAAAATGCATCACATTTATATATAAATTTTATAGAAATCAGTTCGATGGGTATTATTTCTTAGATTATTGCATACTTTTAGATGTCGCCACATTTGATTTCCGTCTGAACTGATTTGTTTGCAGATGTTTGCAAAGTACGTAAAAGAATAATAAATAAAAGGTCTAAAACTCAAAAGCACAAAATTAAATTCAACTGTAAGAAAAATTTCATTATATAAAAGTTGTTTGTTATTTTCATTTTATTAAAATTTTTAATTTGTATTATGAGATAATAAAAAGTAATATCCAAGCACGCCCTTGCATTTTCTTTTCATTAAATTTTAAAATATCAGGTTTTATTTACATAAGACCAAATCATCTAATAAATGTCAATTTTCAGGTTCTCTTAAATGGGCAGTTTGTTTTGTTGTTTCATATAAATTGTATTAATATATATTATACAAAGTTAGTTCATATATTTCATACAAATCATATTTGTTATATTGTATGCAATTTAAATTCAAAAGTGCTATACGATATATAAATTAGTGTAAAATTTAATATAGATAATTAGTACACACTCTACAATTAATTATTTATTGCGAATAAATTTGTCAGCCAAAACAAATTAAGATTATGGTTTGTAAAATATCCCCAGGACAAATATTTATTGGTTATTTGTTCTGCAAAAACAACTGGTCCTAGATACACAATAGATTGTAGTATAATCTAGTTACCCAGGCCAACTTCACAGATAGAAAGACAGTAGCAAAATGATTGGCGTTTTCTCACAGATATTTAACAGTACCACAAGAATAACTAACATTATTCTTGTAACAGTACGCATGTAACCAGATGCCTGGAATATACGTACATACTTTCGAATAGAAGTTGAAAGCCACATGACAAAGTTTGACGTCCTTCCGGTCAACTGTTTTGTTACACGCTTGACATTTACTACGTGTAGGTGGCTCCATAAATATGTATTAATAATCTGATTTAATTTAAATTGATTTAACCTTATTAAATAATTGATTAATTATTTCTCATAGTCGGTTTCCAACTATCATTTATTTTAATAATAACAAATTGTACTCAAATGCTCTCTCTTATAATCAAATTATGGCCTCGAATGTTCGAACGCCACAAAAAACAAAATAAAATAAAATGATTGAATAAATATTTTAGCAGTCTGTGAGTGATTTTGATGTTATTATAGATAATATTAGATAAGTCTGACAGCTTGCTGATATTTAAAAGAAGCAATGGCTCAATGAAACAATAATCATCCTCAACAATTATTAATGATGATGAACGTTATAGAGCTGTAACATTACTCCAGGAAAGATATTCACAATGTTCTGTTGCCCAGTAGCTTAGGATTGTAAAGAGAACCGTGTGGAAGTTTTGGAAACAATACTTCTTCTTCTTAGTATGCCGTGCATAATTATGCTTTGGTGACTATCTCAAAATGAGAGTTCTTTCTCTGGTGGCATGAAATAATTCGCCGGTGTTAGTTATCCCTGTCCATTGTTTAATGTTTCGCAGCCAGGATATTTGTTTACGTCCTACGCCTCCCTTGCCTTCGATTTTTTCTTATCTTTTTCCGAATTTCTTTATGAGTTTCTTTATATTTATGTTGGCCACCCTGGATTTTATGTCGTCTACGCACTTCCATTAGGTCCAATATTTCCTCCATCATCCACTCGTTCTTTTTCTTTTCCTAATCCATCCTTTAATATTTGTGTTCGAATTAACAATAGCTTCTTTCATATCTATATAAATCTCTTCGATATTTTCTGTTTGTTTGATCTTCGATGCAGAGGAACAGATTTACCGCAACGAAGCGACGAGGTATTGGTCGGAGAAGGAAAACTACAGGAAATGATGACCGTTTTCTGTGATTGGAAGCCCTTCGAAATCACACACGTACTGTGTGGGACCTTGAAGAATATTTTGTGAGGGCAAGAGAAACAAGAATTAGTGACCGAACCGTCCACAATAGGTTAAGAGAGGCTAATTTGAGATCAAGACCACCTGCAAAAGTGCCAAAATTAACCAGAGAACATCGTCAGAGAAAATATCAACTTAGGAGAAATCACTTCGCGTTAAACTAATATCATGTGCTTATTACGTCTAAGAGTTTGGAGGAGGACTCGAGAATGTTTTATACCAAAAACAGTGCATAAAACTTCCCTTTTGGTTAACAGCTTGAAGGTACGTTGATGAGATTGTAGAACCTCAAGTGATCCCATGTTGTTGATAAAATTTTTATCTTCATGCAAGATAATACCAGACCGCACACCACTCAAATCATCACTGATTGTCTTAATAATCAATACATTCATAAAATGATTTGGCCCACATGCAGCCCATATTTTTGGGATCAATTAGAATATTAGAAATTATATTAATTCAATAACATTCTTACAAAGATCATCCTGAAATGTTAAATTTTAACGAAGGTAGGTTGATCCCATATGAGTAATTATTCATAATAAATCAAAAAGAAAAATTCTCATAAAATTCCTTTATTACTGTGACCGGTTTCGTGAACAAATTAATTACTTCACATCATCAGACACAGGACTACAATAGAAAATGAGTATGGTGGTTACATACATACATAAATAAATGTTAATAAGTTAATAAAACTTAAAAACAAGGAATACAGAAAACAATTATTTCAATTTTTTACTAGTAAAAACTAATTGGTAAAAAATGTTTAATAAAATTTTTGTACAAGAAAGATTGAAATTATTCAAATTGAACAGGATTACGTTAGTTTCAAATTATAAATTAGAATAATGTAACATTTAAACAATTAAAATGTGTAAAAAGGAGGTTCATTTTTATTTCTGTATTCCTTGTTTTTAAGTTTTATTAACTTATTAACATTTATTTATGTATGTATGTAACCACCATACTCATTTTCTATTGTAGTCCTGTGTCTGATGATGTAAAGTAATTAATTTGTTCACGAAACCGGTCACAGTAATAAAGGAATTTTATGAGAATTTTTCTTTTTGATTTATCATGTTAAATTTTAATTTGTCTTCTGTAGGCGGTTACTTTGCCTTTGCCTTTTTGTTAATTCTAAGTTTTTCTTTTTAATTGTCCAGGCTTAATTGTAAAGAACCTTCAGAAATCACTGTTACAAGCAAATCGTATTACTTTTTAGAGTAATTCGACCCCGCCGATTCTGAAAATTTCGTTTGTGATCTAGAATTTAGTGTTGAACTACCCCAAAACCACCTATAAATAAATATACATTTTTTCACCCTGTCGGAAATATCTCCGGAAGGAGTAAATTGAAAAAAGTCAGGAGAGTTGAAATGTTGTAAAAAATTCTTTAAAACGAAGTTATGATCCCAATAGCTCATTAGTGCGCAATGAGGATTTAATATGAGGCATATTTTAGAAAATGAATAAAGTAATTGTCTAGAGTTCACATTATGTTTTAAATGTATTCAGATTTTCATCACCTGTAACGTTAGAATTATTACGGGCGTAGAAAACGGGTAGTAGTCTTGACTTAATTCTCAGAAATGTCTTCAAAAATTACTCCTAGTTGCAAATTATATTAGTTTTTGACAATCTGTCGTTTAAGGGTAATTCGAGCTCGTTTAATTAAAAAAATTTCAATTCACAGTCCAAGATGATGATCATAAAAGGGCTCTAAATTAAATACAAAAAAGAATCAATATTCAATTTCATCTTCATGCGAATATTCGCCTTGCAGATCTACATATATTCGAGCATTCAGGAGAAGATGAACAAATACTGGAACACCTTAAATCAGCTTTACTACATTTGCATAGTGGGTTGGAACATAGACTAGTTTTGCATGAGCAAGAGACGATCTGTCAACAGGCATGGATTGTCAGTGGGAGGGTGGTGAGAACTAATTTTAATCCTGAAAAAAATTTTACATTGTATATAAAGTTAATATACATTTCCGAAATAAATACGATACCATTATCAAGTTTCCAACCATTATCTGTCGTAGATATGAATACTTCGGAAAGGTGAGTACTTTCCAAACAAAAACTTGCTCTGATTTTAGGTAGATAGTAAATCAAACACAACACTTCTAATACATTTTATCGTAGAAAATATAGTTTATGTATTTATTATTATTGTTATGTTAGGTTTGAAAGGATGCTTATGTAATACCCAATAATTATTGTGTTATTTAAGATATATAAATGTGTTGACATGCCCGTTTTATATACATTGTTTACAATACAATTTAAAAAAGCGATTTGAGGAACACAAGAAATCTGTTGTAAACAATGTGTATTGCATAGAAAACAGTCAATTTATAGATTTAAATAATGTCAAATTACTCCATTTGGAAAAGAAAGGAAAGAAACTTGATCTATTAGAACAATTAGAAATAAGCAAGGCTGTTAAAAATAATAAAAATTTAACGAATGAACAACAAATATTTACCGGTCACGATATTTTCGATAATAGTATATTAAAGTATAAGTGGATATTAAGGTCTTTAAAACACGCGCGACCAGATATCCACGAATACTTTACGCTATTTTTTTTATTGGTACACTTTGAAATCATAAATACTGGTATTAATACTACAAAAAATGGAAGTAAGAACTAAAAATGTAAAATGGTTGAATTCTTGATGTGACATCAGGATACCTTTCATTGTCATGGAAATGAGAAAAACAAAAATTAATTTGCAATCTGTCATATATGATTAATTGTTGTCACTACAAAGTTGTTACTGGTTGTATAATGCTTTAAAATGAGTTCTAACATTGATTACTTAAATAGAAAAGCAGAATCGTGGTTAATACCGCAAAAATCTGAAGACGCTTATAAAGAAGAATACAAGTTCATCAAATGGATGGAAGAGCAAAAGGTAACAGATACAGATGAACGAGTTGTGCTTGCTTACCTTCAGAATATGTTGGAGCAGTACAAGGCGTTGACTATGCAAATTGCAAAGTATGTTGAGGATAAACAATGGAGTCGATTTAAAATCATTTGTGAAAGTGCACGCATTCATGAAGGCCATTAGCAAGAATGACGTAGCCAAGAAGGCATATGTATTTAAGGAAGACGATTTGCGGAAGTTTTTCATAGATGCACCGGACATTATATATTTCTTTTTGAAGGTGGTAGCCATTTGCGGTATCTTTGGCTCTTGTAGACGATGTGAATTATGCGATTTACGCTTACATGACATCAAGGAAGAAGAAAGCGTATTGCTTATTATTATCCGACCATCAAAGACAGTGAAGACTCGGCGTTTTACTGTTGCTGACAGTGATATAATTAGTTATGGGCGATTGGTGAAGCAGTATTTATCATTGCGCCCCCAAAATATAAGTACAAACCGAGTTTTCTTACGGTATGATAAGGGGAAGTGCATCAATCAAGTGGTTGGTATTAATACATTTGGATTATGTCCCTTGCAAATTGCACGTTATCTTAAATTGGACGATCCTGAGAAATACACGGGACATGCGATTCGACGTACGTCCGCTACCATTATGGCGAATAGTGACATGACAATAGATCAAATCCAACGACAAGTAGGATGAAAATCGGCAGCTGTGGCGACTGGTTACGTTGAAGAGAGTATTAGCAATAAGAAGAATGTTCCAAACATTATTGGGAGTGCCATTAGTGAAAGTGCAACCTCAGTGACTTCCGAGAATGTTAGCAGTATTAATTTAAACAAAATTTCCTCTGATGTAAAAAACCGAAGTATTACTATTTCAAACAATATCAACTGTACTTTTCACATTCATTTAAATAATCAAAATTATTAAATATTTGAATAAAGCTTTTGAAATATTTGTTAGTAATATTTTATTTGAGTTATAAGGTGTTCATGTCACATCAATAATTAAAAAGTTGACATTTTGACTTCACGTTTCTCGGGTTGTTGATGTTGCCATGGTAACTTTAAAACGCGCGTTTTTAAAACTTGGATTTAAACACTCTGAGGCGTACTTTAAATAAGCAAAATAGGGTACCAATTTAAAAAAATAATTTAGATTTAAATAGTAATGTCCAACTTATAAAAGCATATTTTACAATAGTTCTATAGTAGGTACCAGATGTGATTATATAAGCAATGAACACAAAGTTTACTGTTTAGCATTCCCTGTACTCTTGACAAAGACCTAAAAAAGTTGAAACACGTATAGAGTTTCTAATAAAATAATTTTGAAACATTGAAAAGCAAATTTCCTTCATAATTTTAAAATATTTAATAATGTTTCACAAGGAGCCAACGCACAATCAGTTCAGTGTATTAAATAAATTTATGCGTAACATACTATTTTGATGTTATATATGTAACAAAAATTACTCTGTTAAATGGTTTTATCGCAAATGGCAACGACGCAACGGATATATTACAGGTGAATAAAATATTAAAACTGTTATAATATGTACTGAAGAAATTTCGAAGTTGTTTTAGAACCATAATTATCAACTTTTCACAAACTGTGTAACTTCCTAAACTTCATCTATAATTTACCTTAACCTGGTTTTATTATGATCTAATTTATTATGTAGGTATTTCGAATATTGGATTCTGCCGTAATATACATTGTGATATTAAATCAAGTCCTGGAAGATCATCCTTACCCAGAGGTAATTTTTTGTTGTCCAGAATGTATAAATAATGGGTCTGATGAATAAAATAGAAGCATTTACCTGAAGTAAGAAGTAAAAGCAGAAGCAAATGCTTCGAAGCAAAAGTAGTAGTAAAAGCATATGTTTCATTTTCAATGAATAATATTTTGCTTTTGCTTCATAGCAAATACTTCAGACTTTGTAACCAATGCTATGTTTTAACAGTCTTAGATTACTATATTAATATTTATTATTGCCTAAATGTTTATTTTGTTTCTTAGTACATGGTTTTTTTATAGAATTTCGAAAAAAAAATATATTTTTTAACGAATCTTCATCGAACCAACAAAACATTTTTTTCAAATTGCACAAATTTTTTTTCCAATGAAATGTCATATTTTGAAAAAGAAATTTTTTTTGTCAACGAGATTTTAATTTTGAAAAAGAAATAGTTTCCCAATGAAATTATAATTTTTATTGAGATTCTACTAAAGGTGATGAAAGATTTTGTTTCATGAGATTTTGACATCTCTTCGTGGTCTGTAACTTTTTTTAAAAGAAAATTGACCCCGTCCCCTTTTTTTTAATCTACTCTAAAAAGGGTGCTACATCTGATGGTGTAACACTCGATTTTCTATATCGATTTAAAAACACCATAATTCGCACATTATGTGTTGCTTTACCAAAGCGAAGTCTACTGAGGTACCTACCTACAAATTTATTGAAGCAGTTTTATTCACATAATTAATTCTATTAATATTTGTTGAAGCTTTTGCTTCTAACAAATCAATTGCTTTTAATTTAAGTATGAAGCAATTGCCTAAAAATATGAATCATATAAATCAAAGGTTTGGTTTCAAAAATATGTAGTAATAACATTTGCTATATTTTATTCATCAGACCCAATTTCTCATTATCTTTACCTCTTCGAACAAACGTTATACGCCATTAATGCATAATGGTCTGTAGTTTGAATTTAGCAACTGAGAAATTACGCAAGAAAATCTTTTGATTCATGCTCGATTGTCACTTCATAAGATAAATTCATTTTTATATTCTGATGGTTGATCGAATTTTAAATTTATGATTTGTGACGGTTGCTATTAAGTATATTTGTTTGGAAGCTGAACCATTGGCGTTGACAGTATATGATATATCATTTAGTTATTTTAAAGCAACTCGTCTCACCATTAGTATATTTCCATGACAGCTTAAAACAAAATATAACAGGCGAGCTCTCTCTAAAGTCTGATGCCAGTGGGGTACCTAAAAAATAAATTTCAGTATATTTAGATACATGGGAACATAATTCATTTGAACAAACAAAAATGGGATCGTGCCATATACCCCAATGTCAAACATGATGCTGCTACGAATATCGGTGTTTCGAAATTACTATTCCTCATCAGTGCAGCTTGGCTTAAGAATTGAGATATAAAATATTGTATATCAGAAAAACTAAACAACATTTGGAAAGTTTACCACACGGCACTCTAGTATGTATTACCGTCCAATGGGCCGATTTTTGGCCTAATTAGCAACCAGCACACAGAGCCTCTGTTCTATAATTGAATTTGCTGAAAATGTTTCTCCAATGTAAAAAGAAATAATTCAGACGTAAAATTAAATTAATTTGTCAGGAATGGGCACCGGAAAGTATTTGAGTTGGACTGAATACTCATTAATATGTATAGAGCGGCAAGAGTAAGGCAAATACAATGTTTACTTACCTTTCATTCTCGCTAAATCAAATTCGGTTTAATATTATATCAGTTTTACAAACACTTTGAAAGACTGTTTCCCTTACAATTAAATTTTTTATGGAGTGCTTTATATAAAAATGTTCCAAGAGCAAATAGGGATAATGGTGAAACAGATGCCCCTTTACGTATTAATACATTTTATTCTGTTATTCCTCAAATGCTTTCAGTGGATCACATTTAATTTATTCTATTCGTAAGCACCTCTAAGTTGCAAAGACCATTATTTTTTTACACGTGTATATAAGCAGGCTACCTATTATTTAATATCAGAAATTACCATACGTCTATCAGTTCCGTTCACTAAAAATGAAGCAGTGTCCAGAAACACGGAAATACGTGGTACTACATTCGACGCGAGTTCAAGTTGGCATCAACTGGAATTGATTAAAACTTTTAATTAATTAAGTTTTAATCATCTCCAGATAATGCCAACTTAGTTGACGAAACATGCGATGAATATATACCGAGTGTTTTTGTGTATGTAGAAGCTAATTCAATATTAGTGTCGTCATATTAAAGGTGCCAACCCACCTTCAAATCCATTCAGTGATCCACCAGATGCCCTATCGCATTCTGTTCACAAAGCTAAATTCTTTTTAGGACTTTCTACATTATTGAGGAACATCCGTAGTTGATGCGACAAACTCTGTCATTATTTTTCAGTTGATTGCCGTAATTGTTGCGCCAAAAATTCTTCCAATATAAGGAGTTGAGCCCCAACATTATTGGCTTTAATGTTGGCCTAGGGATGACAGCGGTCGAACAGGACTATTGCTCTTCACCCATTTTGCATCTCTGTAGGCCCAAACCAATCCTCGTAAGGAATGAGTCTATTTTCTTT
The DNA here is from genome assembly GCA_029963845.1 of Rhamnusium bicolor. Classification (NCBI taxonomy): domain Eukaryota; kingdom Metazoa; phylum Arthropoda; class Insecta; order Coleoptera; family Cerambycidae; genus Rhamnusium; species Rhamnusium bicolor. The sequence goes on along the minus strand of JANEYF010004785.1, from coordinate 337,296 downwards.
GTCTGGTCATTCTTGCAAATTCAGACATGTAGACGATATCGACAGATCCCTGGTTCTGGTTTGATGGACCCTGTCGAATAGGTCGTCTCTTCTAAATTCGTTTTCTTTCTTCCTGGGGTTTAGGGTATTTGAGATCTGACTGTGTGTATGTAGAACGGCAGTCAAACTCTCCGACTCATCGGAAAATGGTATGGCCCACACCACATTTTATTACGCTTAGTATGGCCTCTGGAGAACCGTGAACGGGTTAGAGGTGCATTTGCCCTCGATACTCACAGGGGTCGGATAAGGATGGTGGTATGTCATATCTCTTCTGAAGGTTTTCTTGCCTCTTGTAGGCTGAAACAGATAAATCTTATTAGTTTGCTCATTTCTTGTTCAGTATCTACAGCTTCGTTCTCTTATGCCTCGGGGTCTCTGCGGGATCGCAGTTTGTAGCTTGTCTGATTAGAGGATTTACGTGGTTCTCGACGATTGAAACGAGGTTTTAGCTCAATTCTGGATCACTTCCGTGACCAGCGTGTACTCCAGTTTCTAAAGGTGTCGATGTTACTCACAAAGCATGCTGCATGTTTTCCACGGTTTGGATCTTGTTTAGATGAGTTTTGGTGGCTTATCCCCAAGCTAACGGAAAGTTACTTCAGCTGTTGTAGCCGAAGTATGATCCTGATAAGTGTGAGCTGTGAGATAGCTGTTTCTATCCACCATCGGGTAGATTGTTGCTCGAGTCAACATGACATTCTTGACAACATCTCTGATGTTCGCTTCCAAAGCCTTTGATCCATGGTCACCCCTATACATATCTGACGAGTTCAGGCTAATGGATGTCCTTGCCGTTCATGGTGGTGACATGTGGATAGTTGGATATCTACATTCTTTATTAATTCACAATATAATATTGTGTACTTGTGTACGAATTTGCAAGGAAACTTTTTTGAGGTAAGGACCAACCAAAACCTAATATTCATAGGGCATGTATTTTTGGTCGATTCTAACTTCACAAAAAATGTTGATATCTTATGTTTAAAGATTTCTGCAGTAGATGGTACTGTCAGAAGGTTGTTTATTAATTGATAGTCTAGATGATTATTTATTTTGGAAATAAATTTACTCAACATGTGTGCGTTCCACATGTGTATTAATCCATAACTAATCATCTCACAAGTCTTACCTTCAATCTGTAAAAGAATATAAATAGAGATGCCATTATTAAATATGATTTGAAGGAAACAACTACTCAGCGGGCAAAAACCCCGACCTTCAAATCATGATAGATCGATAGCCAATATCATTTGTCAATTCCTAACCAGACATAGACCGGTTGCGAACTTATTTGTTCTCCTAAGTATGCCATAGGTTATGGAACAGACAAATGATAGTGGCCAACCTGCTAGTCATATACTAACTAAGGTAAATTGGGTAGTGGTGAGAGGTATGAAACAACTCGTATGGTCTAAATGCTACTATCCGAACGACATCATAGATGCCTCTGTCGCGGATAGCGACTTGCGAAGCAAGTACCAAGAGCGGCGACCTCTAGCCCAGGTGGACTAAACTACTGTTATTAAATATGATTTGAAGGAAACAACTACTCAGCGGGCAAATACCCCGATCTGCATTGGATTACACCTTCAAATCATGATAGATCGATGCCATTACAAAAAAATTATAGGAACTGCAAATAGGAAAATGACTTTTGCATAATTTTGTACTATTAGATCAGTTTTCACTGTATCGTGTATGCGTAAAACCATTAGATGCAACGCTGAGTATCAAAGTTTGTACACCGCAAATTGGTCTAAATTATCACAATTTTATTCTTAGTTTTATCGCATGGAATACATTGTCAGATAAAATTAATTTAATCACACCGCTATTGTCGTAGTTTCTTAAATATGCCGACGTTTCATGACATTCCCTTCCCCAACTGATATAAAAATAACTTTAATATCCCTCACCCGGTACCGTAACAAAGACTTCTTTGTGAAATTTTATGATTTTCTTTATTGCATCACATAATAATTTACATTATAATTTTTTCTTTTGTTAATATATTTAATAGAAGCAGCTAATGTACTAAACAAAGTTTGCGAAAAGTTTCACACTGGTCCAATTTTTTGATAATATAGGTTTAAAAAAATTTGCCTAAAAAAGTTGTTCGACAAATTTATTTTCACCAACTATTTATTTATTTTAAGAAAAAAATTAAATGTTGTTAAATAAAAAAATTTTCCAAATAGGTACTTTTAAAAACATCTCTATTAATTCTTTTAATAATTGATACCAAACCAATTAACTTTACGTTTGTTTAGTGGTAAAACTGACAATATTCTGGTTTTTATATTGTCCTAACTCCATCATCGAAGTTATACCGTGTGGCCCAAATTCGATGTTCACCATTGGTATCTCAGAAATGGTAAGAACTTCAAGGTCGGTTAAGTGGGATAAGTTTTGGCAAATTTTATGCTGATTCAAAATCTGTTAAGAAATCACGGCTAACTGAAACCATTTTTGAGATTTTCCAAAAAAAACGAAAATTTTGTAATTTCTCTTTTTGGCTGTAGCCAAGTAATGGTCAGACAGGTTTTACATTTTTACATTAATGGGACACTTTTTGGAGATTAACATTTTCGTCTAGAAACGAATGTTCGATAGTCTTTTGTTTTCGAAATATCCAAGATAACTTTGGTTTTTCTTATGGCAGTCATATAGGAGTTTTCGTTTTTCAGATTGCGTTTAAAAAAGAGCTTTCAGATGATGTATCGCATGCCGAAAAAAAAATTGTTTTTCAATGGACTAATTTAAGAGAAGTTATTCATTGCTTAATAAAACAAAATGGTAGGCCATGGAAAATCAAAAAGTTTTTGTAAAGCCGGTATGATATTGATAATGTTGACCGCACAAATAATATTCTGGAAGTTGTTAACAATAATCCCCGCATATCAGAGCGACAAACTGCAGGCGAAACAAATATTCCTAAGGCAACTGTACACAAGACATTAAAATAAATACGTAAAACAACCTGATTTTCAAAAGAGTTATATGGTCCGATGAAAGTCGTTTTACAAATTGTGGAGTCTTTAACCAAGCATAATTATCACCACTGGCCCACAGAAAATCTGCATGTAACTACACAAAGAAGATTCCAAACTAGGTTTGGATTGAATGTTTGGTGCGGCATGATAGGTAAGTATTACCTTTTCTCTTCCTATTCAATTCCTATGATCTGCCTATATCCCTTTCCTTAATTATTGTATTTAGATCGCCATTTAATTGGTCCATTCATTTTACACAACAATTTAATGGTAGCAGTCTAACGTGAACTTCTAAAAAATCAAGTGTTACACGAGATAGAACCGCTTTTTACAGAACAAGAAATAAACGAATTGTGGTTCCAACAAGATGGCTGTCCTGCACATAATACTAATAATGTTTATAACGAGGCTTTCCTGCCCTATTATTTAATTTAGTCAGTCACAGATTGTGGACTAAATAAAACAAAATCTATACACAAAAACATATATTAAAGAAGAACATGACATCTGACTCTTTTCTCCAGAAAGGTGAAGCGAGCAAACAAATAAAAAAACCGACAGTAATCAACTACTTGAATCCTACAATTTATCCAATGTACGGAATAAAGTTTGTTAGGCGCCACCGTTTTTTAATTATTTTAGCAATGTTCCGGCTAATCTAAATACATTTGTTACCATAAAAAAATTAAAGCGGTTAACTATTTCACCAAGTTTCTCGGGACACTAATTATCAATGTCAACAACACGGAAATCAAATAAATTTTATGCTTAAAGTTCGTGAACACAGAAAGATTTTTTAATCCGGACAGTTAACTTAATATTCGCCCTTTAGCGGGCCTCTTCAGCTTACATCAGTGCACTTGATTTAAAAAAAATGGTACAACTCTTGTAATCGAAAATCTTAATAGTTTAGTTGTGTGCATATGTCTGTACATAGGGTTGGCCAGGCATGTCGAGAGGGGGGTGGAGAAGAGGTGATTTACCCCGGACCTGGGTTTTTTGGAGGAGATCGGTTTTCTTTGTGTTTTTAAACTTATTAAACCTATCTCTTTTATTTTATTCAAATGGAATTTTAAAAAATAATTACAAAATAACTTTTTCAAAACATTTTCAAGCCTGCCATATTATTGTTTAAAAAAATAATATTTGTTACGGATAATTCTACTAATGGTTGTAATTAAAGTACTAACTGAATAATGATAATTCTATTTTTAAAATAAGAAAACAAAAATACCACTTGAGATTAAAAAAAATGTTAACAATGCAAACTGAACATAAAAATACAATAAAAAAATAAAATAAATGAACTTCAATTACGTAATACAGAATTAACTAATATTTTGTCATTGCTCCATTAGCGTCTAAAACTGCCTGAAATCTTGAAGGCATGGACAAAATCAGATTTCTTGCTAGGTCAACTTCTTGCGACAAGTTCTCCCAAGCGTCTTCAATTATCCCTTCCAATACTTGGGCATTATTTGGATGGTTATTTAATTTTCTTATATATTTCACATGTCCATCGTTACAGGATTTAAAAACCTTTTCGTCAGAAAAGACAACTTGTCCCCAGAAGTTTTCATCATTGTATATAGTTGAGAGCAAAAATAATCCTACCCTGCTTCTTTTCCTCTGAAAGTTTGTATTTTTTTAGCCGCTGAACAACTCTTCAAGTCGCTTTGTAGTTTTATTCTTCTGCAAGCAGTAGATACCGAAGCAGGGAAATTTGTCTCTGAAATTGCATTTACTGCAGTCTGAAAAGGGTTTTCTATTAGGTAATTTATAAGATTTTCATCTTCTTGATTATTGCTCTTTATGGGCCTACCGGAACCAACTTTACGGGATACCGTTTGGTTGGTTTCCCATTATTTTTTAACACTCATTATCGTGGTTTTACTCACATTGTATTCAGCAGCAAATCTTCTTATGGACCCACCATCTTCAATTTTAGAAACAATTCGAAATTTTTGATTATCTGTTAGATGTCGAACCATTTTTAATAATGACGCCACTGATTATCGTCAAAGTGACATTTGTAAGATTATTAATATCAATCAAAGAACGAATGATTTACATAGCTAAAAGAAAGTGTACCAGTTTTTATTAAAATCAACTGCACACGGCGTAACATTTCTATGTACCTAGATTCTAATTTAATCAAGTGGATCTTACCAGGGATGGTCGCAACTCCCAGACATTTTCTCACTCACAAAAGGTTAATTCAATCCAACTCGCATGCGCTCTTCAGCCCGTGGCTCTGTGTGTTTCTCAGGTACAACAGAAAGATAAAACAACATCACAACCCAACTCCAACACACAGACCCACGATCCACCGTGGCTCAGCGCTTTCTGTTTTCTCCCCTCCAATCACACTGCCCGAAAGCATCCTCACGTCAACGCGCGCCAGTTATAAAGTCTATTGCACAATCTCGTGGTCCATGAGCGCCAGTATGTAGGAATAATCAATAGTTTTTTTTTATTATTTGATACAAATTTTCAATTAAAAAAACGGACCGTTACATATCGGACGGATATTTCAGGAAAATTTTAGTAACCGCATAATTTCAAATAGAAGACCAGTATTGTGGCCTCTCCGCTCACCTGATATAACCTCTCCTGATTTTTATTTGTGGGGTACGGTGAAAAATGAAGTGTATGATTTTGAAAGCATGGAAACTATCGATACTTTGGAAGACATTAGGGACATTTTCGGCACAATAAATGCCAATATTCTCAGAAGAGTAATCGGCCCATTTAGGAGTAGATGCCAAAAATGTATTCAGCTAAATGGAGGTCATATTGAACAGTTTTATTAAATCTTCTTACTTCTTTACTGTCATTTCTTCTGTTATATTAATTTGCTGTATTAAAAAAATTTTCTCCATGTCGATTATGTTCAATATTTTAACAGAAAATCAATATTATTTAAACATGTCAAACTGATAACCTTAATATTACTGTTGTTTTTTATAATGGTTGGTATTAGGTATATCCATGAAATCAAAATAACGTTTTGATTTTCCATGGCCTATCTAACCAAAGATTACTTGGCTACAGCCAAAAGGATAAATCACAAAATTCTCTTGTTTTTTTTTTTTGGAAAATCCCTAAAACTATTTCAGTTAACTGTGATTTCTTAATGGATTGGAAATCAGCATAAAATTTGCTAAAACTTACCCCATTTAACCAACCTAGTAGCTCTTGTAGTTTCTAAGATCGCAATGGTGAGCATCGAATTTGGATACACAGTATACTGACTAGACGTTGTGGTGGAAAATGTCGCCATAGAAAGAGTTCTAACTACTATTGTTTTACTCTGCAACCAGTAACATTAATGAACAAAAGTTATTAAATTATTATCTGTGGACTGTCAACACGTTGTTTGTTACTTTAGTGGGCTATATTTTATAAGGAACCTACCAGCACTCTAACATATCACTAAACATATTTATTTTGAACTGCTGTACTTACTCTTCCAGAAAAAATCCAATAAAATAAAAGATTTGTCAACGAAGGAGCTTAGCGTGGGTGTATTTTAATTAAAATGAATTTATATCATGTCACGTTACACTCATAAAATATATTATGTAATTATTTAAATTAATATTTTGGTTGCAGTTTCCTTCGATGATATCTAAACCTCTGCTTTATTTGTTATCTGATTACTTTACTTATTAATACAAATATTCTTTATACCATTCTCGTCAAGTATATCTTACATAACACATACTGAATTTATTATTGCTTTCTTTGTGGCGTATTTCTCTTTGCTGGTATTTGGAAAATTCTAAGTAATTAAAATGAGCTAAATAATACCTAGATTGAAAAGCATAAGACTGAATAATACCAGTTCAAATTGTGTTGGAATATTTCATTACTTGTTTTATACTACCTTATGTTCGTATGTATTTACTTCAAAGTATATTATCATTGTCATATTATAAACATTGAGGGAGAACGAAAGACAAATATAACATATTTGAAGAGATGAAAAATCATTTTTTACAAAATCAGCAAAAAGAGAAACTGCTATTTATAAAAGTATTATACATTAAGCAAACTAAGAAATATTATGTATACATATATGTCTATATATAAATCGATTCTTCCGTATTATAAATACATCGGAATATTCTGAGTTAATCTAGAATTTTACATAAAAAATTACTATTAATGAGAAAACGTACCTTGTATTGAACCTTCTAAATTTTAGAATGTTGTTTAGTTTCTTTATCTTGGATTTGTATATTATCGTGTACAACAATATACATAATGTACATAAACACTGCATATTTATTTATGTCAAATTAAATGTTAAAAATATTTTAATGCCTAAAAATATTGCATCAGTTCATCAGTTTGATATAGTCAAATAATCACATTTGCAACCAATCAAGTTTACTCTCCCAAATAATCGAACATCCTGCCAAGAATTAAACACATAGTGTAAAATAGATTAATAAATCAGACGTTATCCTTGCCGAAGTTGCAGGATTGCTCAAATTCTAAGGGCAGATGTGATAATTAAAGCTGCAAATCGTCTTTGTATATCATGGTCGTAGAGTACAGATGTACTTACTGTCGCCGACATTCACCTTGATCGCGATACTCTTTCTCCAGTCCAGTCTATTATTAGCTTTCGAGTTATGTACACGTTAAGTCACTTGGGCGTATAGCATATTGTTTTTATGTTTTTATTTTATTTATTGTACTGTATTATTGATATTAATTTAATAATCAAGCTTCGCAGACGTACGCAGGGGTAGACAACGGTCATTTGCTGACAAAGTGAATAAATTCATAGGTGAATTCCCGGATTTATTCTATGATGATGCAAAAAATAATTTGTAAAGTGTGCGAGAAAGATTTGATGTGCTGGGATAAGCGTGATTGTGGACTTCACGTAAATAGTGTACACCATAAAATTTAAAAAAATGGCGTGCCTTCGATAACACAGTTTTAGTTTGATTTACTATTAATGCTGATTGCCTGTGATGTTTCGCTGCACATACTCGATAAACAACCATTTCGAGAGTTCTGGAATAAATACAATGCCCATGTTACGTATGCGTGTATTACATCAGTAGATGTCGAACGGTCGTTTTTAAAATACAAGAATATATTTTCACCAAATCGAACATCACTCATGGAGTCAATCATAGAAACATACCTGATGCTGCAAAATGGCTGCACATCTTCTCCAGTTTGTGATAAGCAAGCTAGTTCATCAACCTAGTTAAGAGGGTTAAGTTTTACATACATTGTTATAAATTGTAATAGTTTATTGTTTCTCGTATTAGTTAATTTCGTGTACGCCACTGTCCCACGGAATATTTTGACAGCCCTAGTGATAATTCAGTATTAGGTGAAAGCTGCATTTTACAGTATTGTCAAATAATATCTCCATAACATTTATAAAGAACTTTTAAAAGAATTAGCAACCATTTTGGATTATAGCATTTATAAATATTTTAGCTGAATTTTTGTATTCTACTGCTTAGATTTGTACAAACTGCCACTTATATCCCCAAAAACTTGATATAATAAATGACAGCTATCTATTACAAAGCCAAAGTTTTAAATTTTAGTGTTCATTTAAACTAGGATTGGTAATTATTAGACGTTAAATAGAACGTAATACTAAAAGGTATTGGTGTAGATTTGGATTTTTCAACAAGTTTTGTTAACATCCTATGTGTTTCTATATAATCATATCCGAAATATTTGTTTTTGCCCGAACTTTAAGAATCTAAATCCATTTTGCAGCAATTTTGGAAAATGTATTATTCTTGAAATTAATCTTATTTCGGCTACGTAGCAGGGGTAAATTTATTCACACCCTATATAGTAGCTTTCAGTTCCATACAATCAATACAATTGGAAATATAAAGTAAATATATCTAATTTACAACTGAGTGATTGTGAAAAGCTCGTTGTTCAAAATGACAGATTGTCATTTAATTTTAACTTAAAATTCTGTTGCACATAAAAACATTAGAAATCCACTTCTGGGCAATGGTATATTCCAAGTTTATTAAACAGCGAAGAAACAACACAGAGTGAGAAGTACATAAAAATACAGATATTACGATGAGAAAATTTTTTAATATCTAATCAAATTTAAAAACAAAACAAAAATAATAATGGGACCACGTAGCTCTGAAGCAGAACACACCTTAAAATGATAAATAAGAAGGAAGTCCTAGAAAGTAAACGAATAGCATGTAAAAAATAATGACTCATTATTCAAATTAGAGGATATAGATTTCTAAAGCCATATATGCAATATGTTTTATAAATGCTTTGTTTGCTGCTGTAATAATTGTAAATGATATGTTTAATTTACAATTTATTTTAATAAAATGTTTTAAATAAATATTACCGAAATGCAATCAAGTTTAAAAGGTTTTTAATTAAATTTACTAATAACGTGTTTATTTGTTGAATAAAAGCATAATAAAGGCATCATACACTGCAAATGGGAGATTATTTGAAAAATGCTTTTCAAGTTCAACTTCCACTATTACAACATTTAATTAGATAATATACCAGAGCTGAGGACGAATCCTTTATGAAATCGAATTACGGATTCGATGATTTGATTCACGAATACCAGCTTCGGATCCTTTTTGTATAAAAAAATGATTCGAATCGCAGGATTCGTTCACGGATCCGAATCCTCTGGTTAACTTATTATTGTTACAGTTGCAGTTATTATTTTTTTACTTTAATATTATGGTGATTAGGTTAGTGCTTTGCTTAATTATGTAATATGTAAGTGTAAGTATTGAAAAATTAAATAAATAATAATAATAATATTAATAAATTGCACTTTATTATAGCTTTAAGAGCCTACACTAAAAAAAATTAAAAAAATAACAACAATGCTAACATTGTTCAATTTGTTAATTTATAAACAACAAATAAATACTTAATACAAACGGCGCCGGCGGGTCATAGTAACGAAAACTAAAACAAATGACAAATACCTTACGCTATGGGTGTCACCGTATCATAAGAAAGAAGATATTGGTTTCGTTCTCCTTCAGGCTCTCTACTCTTAACAATATAATGCACAAAACCTGCTCAAAAAGTGTCAGAGGTACAAAAATTAATTCGTGTCATCGATAAAGGATTTGAATATGAATCATTTTTCATTTGTCTTACGAATCCGGATCACGAATCTGTTTATATAAAAGTATTATCCCTACCCGACAACAAAGTTATGATTCAGAAAAATGTTCAGTGTTAGATAGGCACCGATGGGCATAACTTCTGGCGTTCCTGATAGCCTATTACAGAAAACATGCTGTCATTAAATAAATGATTAAAAATCTGAGTCATACTCAGCATTATGAATCTAAAAGAATTGTCTGCTTAAATTAATTGTTTTTTCGGAGTAGATTCACTTTAGGTCAAAATGATCAGAATTTGTATCACATTGGCTGAATGCATGAAGAAGAAGTATGCTGCCTGCAATTACTTTCTCCAATTACGAAGTTTAAGGGAAGTGAATTTTTGTAAAGTTTTCCATTTCCCTGATTTCAGTAGATACAAATTCAGCACAACAAAGAATCGACATATTTTACAATGGTCATAGATTCAAATGTGAACAGGTCCATAACTTTGGTAATGATTAATAAGCCAGTATTTTTTATGGCATTCTCTACATATTACATCCAAAGTTTAAGAACATAGCATATGAAAACATTCCTATTCAGGGAAATAACAAAGTTTCTGATGAGGGTTAAAACTATACTGGAAATTGACCTCATTTTCAACATTTCGCTTCTTTTCATGATTTTGAACAGTTTATCGAGACTGGCGAGACTACCAAATACATTGAAAATTAGCAAGCTGGCATGATAAAAAAAACAATATAACATAAATTATGGGAGATTTAGTTTCTCTTTTCTTCATTTTTTTATGTTAGGATGCAATGAAACTATGATATTTTGGAAAAAGTTGTGTTTACTGTCATTTTATGATGGAGTATAAATTTTAATAATGAAGTTTTATATCTTTTTTTACATTTAAATATTGTATACATTCCTTAATACTATGTTATATAAAGAAATTATATTACATTTTATCTTAAACAGTATAACATAACCCCTGTATAAAAAATCAATACCTACGTTATTTATTAAGACTTATTTTAAGGCCCTTTACCAAACCCTAAACAATCAAAATGCAATAATCCGATATTGACAAACCAAAGTAGCCAACAAACTCCTAAACTCAGCAATGGCCGGCTGCGCAGCATGTAGTTGGCAAAGGGAGTCATTTTAATTCACGCTATACGATTTCTTACAGCAATGAAGTATTACAAAATGCTTTCTGAATCATTTCTTGCCATGAAATAATTGATGAATAACATTTTTCACATCCTCAACTAAAACAAACAAAACAGTATTTAAAATACTAACTTAATTCGCAATAAATAGTATAATTCATTGTCTGAACGGTGACATCGGCTTTTCTTTTTGGAAAACAATTACGTTTTTATTAACTTTATAAAAGTTTTTAAATCAAATTCAAGATTTAACAACATTAACTTTAATGTTTTTTTAAATTTTTAATGAAACGGTATATATTACAAAACATCAAGAGTAAATCGTAGGAGTGAAATACTGCGTTTGAAGGTTGTTGTTTTCATTTCTTTTCATTTTATCTCAATTTACATTTTATTTATGTTCTCCCAGGTTATTATCCATAATTTATATATTTTCAAAAGAATGTTATTAGCTCTTTGCCTAATTAAGAAACAATGTGTGTTCTGTAATTGGAACGAATTCTTTTATTCCCATCCTTATTTTTTTAAATACCTAAACATCAAAGTTAATTAATTTTTTATATTTTGAATTCTCTGATTTAATATTCAGTTACTGTTACTCTGAAACTTTCATGACTAACGAAAAACGAAGTTATATTTACCGCTATTAAACTTAAATATCCACAGCCCATGCTGATAAGCCAACGACTCTGACTATTACCTCCTTACTCATGCCACATAATTTTTCATTCTCTTGGTTTCTGTATCTGGCAAGTACAGTTCCCAAATGTGGAATGAATAATGTTGTAAAATTGTGCCTTCACCACCTCACTATTCTCTCATGTTCTTGAATTATTCAAGCAACATTCCTTTTCCAATTTCTGACATGATGGAAAGGAAGAATATTTTTATGAGTGTGAAAATAAATACATACGGAGGAAAATATGTTTTGTAAAATTTAACCAAATAATTTGTACAATACTCATACGCTTTTGTATATGTTTACAACAGCAGAAAGGTTTTTACAAAAGTTTTTATGTACTGCTGCATTTATAATATATTCATATAATTTGATTTACAAATAATAAACAGTAGTTTATAAAATGGTTTTTAACCATACTTTTTACCCTAGTTGTTTCTGAATTAGCATTGGCTATGACATTTCCTCCAACAAATTTCGACGTTTGAGGGCAATAACAAATAAACTTTTAAAAGTTGAAACAAAGATGTTCATTTAAGCTACTACAAGTCATGAACTCAGTATAATGCGCTCGAGCCGCCATCTTGGAGTGGTGCTTCAATTCAGTTTTTTGCTTATTTCTCACTAATCATTAGCGATATCGAAATTATGTTTCATATAAAAAATTCTCTACTAAATAGTGATATTAATTTTTTCCGTATCTATTATTATTACTAAAATAGCACAGGTAATTTAAAAGTATATACAGAACGAACGACGAAGTAACTTGAGCTGAAGAACACTTCTATTTGTGTATGGAGCATCTGCAACCGAGGCATCTTTAAATCGACATCGATCTCTTCGATCAGTTGGAAAAGAATGTTACCAAGCTGCTAATATATTAGTGTTGGGAAGCCAGATTTCAGCAATAATGTAACTCCTAAGAGGAGAACAAAGATTTGCAAAAGGGGGGAAATAAAGACTACGTTTTGTTTTGTTTTGTAATAAACGGATCTGGAATGTACTAGACTTATTGCAGTTATTATAGCAGCATTATAGTGATGGCTGGTAGTTCTACAAGGATTGAATCTGGGACCGCTCTCATTTTAAATTTTTTATTGACATAACAACAGTTATTAATTTTGAACATTTACTATTAGAAGATGATAAAGATTATTATAGAATGAGGTACGTATTTTATTACAGAATGAAATAAATTAATAATTAAAATTTGTAACTGGTCGGCAAATTTCTTAAAGTTTAATATTTTCATATGTAATGTTATTATCCCTAACTGCTGCAGCAACGCACCAGCACTATTTTCGAGATATGTACACCATCAGATTCAAAAAATAGCGTGGATATGAAATGAACTCCAAGCTTTGGGATTGGAAGAAAGTGATCGTCATTGTCACACCTGTACCAACAGTCCAGACACCTGCCACGTACTCTTTGCTAACATTGATGTCCTGAAATTGCAAAAAGGATTGCACTTCATCTTGTGAATGCAGAAAAGCATTCTGTCTGTGTGTCTATATGTCTGTTAGTCTGTGTGTTGCCCGTCATCGTAGTACTATAATTTTCTCAAACATGTCTCAACATAGAAATCTGAAACTATTATTTATCTACTTTATTTTGTTTATCTTATTTTCCTATTAATCCCATTTATCTCGTTTGTCTCATATACCCGTTTATCCTTTGTCTTCTTTATTTTGTTTGTCTTATTTATTTCTTTTATCTTATTTGCCTCATTTGTCTCATTACTCATAGGTCTCATTTGTCTCATTTATCTCATTTAATTTTTCCTATTTATCTCATTCCTTCTATCTTATTTATCTCATTTAACTCATTTGCCTCATTTCTCATTGTTGTCTTATTTGTCTTGTTTATCATTAACTTGTTTATTTTGTTTATCTTATTTGTCGTATTTGTCTTATCTTATTTATTTTATTTATCTTATTTATCTTATTTATTTTATTTACCTTATTAATCTTTTTATCTTATTTACCTTACTTGTGTTATTTACTTAATTTATTACATTTATTTTATATAAGTAAAATAAATGAAACTATTTTTAATTAAAATGTTTATTTCTTATATCAAACTAAATATGAGTATGAGAAAGTACTATCTACGTACACCTAGTCGAGAGAATTTTTTTAGACAATCAAGCTTAAAATAAATATTCATGTGGGAGTACGTCCCAAGGAAGAAAAAAAAACAGAACACCACTAATAACATTGAAACAATGTTCACTATTGATGTCAGTTTTGAATTTATATTTCATCTTCGATATGTACAATGTTTTATTGATCAAGTCAATGTGTCTACCGAAAACAACTGTGTCGCATACAATTTTACCATGGAGGGAAAAATTTGCATCTGCCATGTTCTTCGAAAACTCTCGATCTAAACTTTAAAAACTAATCTAAAAAGATGTGTCAAAAGCCAGGTTCATGAAAAAAATATTCTATTCTAATTGAATATTTTTTTATAAACTAGCCTCAAAAGATGTGTCACAGGCCAGATTTATAAAAAAGTATTCTATTCTAATAGAATATTTTTCATAAACCTGGCTTATGACACATCTTTTTAGGCTAGTTTTTAAAGCTGAGTTTAGATCGACACAAACTCTAGTTTGTTTGTTTGAAGGCAGGCAGCCATTTTGAAAGAACGCATAAAAAGACATTTCAAGGTCAAACCCTATATTGACTTGCCTGTTATGTTATTGTTAAACATCATGATTATTTTTTGTAGTCAAGAATAAACGTAGAGAAACATTTTAAAAAACGTAGATAACTTTTTGAACTTTCATTAAAGAATATTTGTTAAATCTCTTCAGATAAAAAAGTTACGAGTTTAAAAAACAATTCAGTTTTTCCGACATAAGCAAAAAGAAGGTCTAGTTTGTTTTCGTTATTAGAGTGGGCGGGAAATCTACAATCTTTATTAAAAAAAGTTTTGATCTAACCTCAGTAAGCGAATTATTTCAAGTGCCCCAACTAAAACAAAGTCTGTATGTATACATAATTTAGTTTGAAACGTGGAGGCATTACGGTTAACAATATAATGCCAGTGTTTTTCTAAGTAAACGAAACAAGAATTAATCTCAAAGGCTTAATTTCCTATAAACTCCCTAACATTACATAAGCACATTTTCATATAGCTAGCTAAAATAATACCATATAAAAATACAAACTTGTTACTAAAGTTTCGTACGGAAAAGTTGTTAATTTATGTGTACTGAGTAGAATGGACAGTTTTTGAGATAAAGCTTTCAGATTTGGTATACATGTTCTAAAGGCCAAAGACAATGATAAATTCAGTAATGAGCAAAATTGGCCAGCTGAAAGAAGGTCCACGGGATACTAACTTTTTTTGTATTTGGCTACAAAAAATATATTCTTAATTCTTGAAAGATTATAACTTATGTCTACTATATCAAGCCAATAAAATATATTTTCCAAGTACTTAAATAAAGCTGATATAAATTTTAATTTTTTACACATTTGACCTCATAAAATGGGGTTAAGATAAATTTAGCAGTTTGACATTTGAAATATCTAATTTAGTTACAAAAATGTCAATGTCAATAAGAAGAAATTATTAAAATATACGACATGAATTATTATTGACAGTATCAAAGGACGCTGATGATTAATTATTTAAAAATTTTAATGAAACATTTCAAGGTACGCTTTTAAAATTTCATTGAGGTAAGTAAAGAATTAAATAGAATGATTTTTTTAGATCAGAATGATATATACTGGTATGAGAAAGTTATGTACTGGCCACCTCAAATACTTTTAAATAAAACAAAGTATTTTTATCATTTATAAAATATTGTGGTTTATATTTTATATGATATTAGAGCCTCACGTTCACTTGTCCATAATCGTATATGAAAAATGTGGATTTTATTTAACATATAAATAATCCTAAATGAATGGGCCGAAGGGAGTTCATTGCCAGACCTCCGACTTAACTCATCTTGTCTGCCTTAAGCAATTTAGGGTAAGGTTTCTTTTGTAATAATGATAATATTTTTTAAAGTATAAAAATAATGTTCTTTTTTATTAAATATATTTATATGTTTTTAGCTTCTTTTTCTTGATTTATGCTCGTTATATGCATTACAGTAGCCAAACACTCCTCCTATATATTAAGGTTGCTACACAGTGCTCGTGACTTATGGTGCAGGTGCCGGGGATAATTATGCTTTAAAATGGTTTCACTATTCTTACATATTTAGGATCGCTTTAATTTTAAGAAGGAATAGACATATTTTCAGGTTGGTTACATGCTCAACACATAAAGATTAAATTGTTTATGGGTGCCCACATTAAGAGAAGTTTGTTGCATTTCTTAACCCAATTAACTGGTGAAAATTGTGCCTCGGTAGTAATTTTGTCCACCTTTGACCGAGTTCGATTTTCATTTCTCTACAGCTTCAGTTTTAAATTCAGCTTTGTAACGAAATTGCAAGCCATTTCATTCCAGTTTGTTGTCCACGATGAATTAAGTTTCTGCTAGTCTAGTCCAAATGGCGCCACTGATTTCTACTGGAACCATTGGTTTTGCAGATTTTTGCAGTAAATATCTATCTATCTTTATTGCTCATACTCTACTCTCAAATGTTGTCTCTTTACAAACTATAATCGAGTTTAGATAGCAGAATACTACGATGCTACTTCCTTCTTACTAGTGTAGAGTTCAGAAGGAAAACATCTTTAGTTCAGCGATCTGGTCAAATTTATATGTTTTCTGGTATTGTTGTGTGATTTTATGATCATCATTATTTAAAAAGTTGCTATATTGATTTAAAGTACCTTTGAGGTAATTTTCATAATAATATCGTACCGTAATTATCTTAATTTACGCCTTGGGCGAATTTGTTTTTCGGTGATCAGTTCACCTTGGTTGTTCTTTGGAACAGCCATCATTAATATTTATTTTTTTTTAGCTAAGGAGTTTCGTATCCGCAATCTCTTAGTGTAGTTTTATTAGTCGGTTTGGATAAAATTAGTAAAGAAATGAGAATGAGAATTTCAGGTTTTCTTTACTAATTTTATCCAATCCGACTAATAAAACTACATTAATAATTATTAGTATCGATTTATCGTGCCTTGTTGGCAATTTATCTAATATCCCTCTGATATTGTAATAATTTCGTGTGCTAATTTAAACTAACTTTCGGTTATCGTAAATTTTAGATATCGATATGAGGATATCGCCATTTTGTATCGTGGTTAGTTGTCTTCTGTCTTTGTCTGTTGATGTTTTAGGTTATTTGGCTACGTTCGTAGCGCTCTGTGAACAGTGGTGACTGGTGACAATTGGAGATTGGTACCCCTTTTTTGGACTAAACCTATTTGTTTATAACCTTTGTGAAAATTATCTAATGTGGGGCATTTGTTTTGTGGTGGATCGTTTTATACCAGTGCATATATTTATCAACCAGACCTCAGTAAAGTAAGGTTTTTCTAAATTTAAAATATCGAATGCTTACTTGAACGTTTACTTAGTGTTTAGTCAGGAACGCTGCTCTAGTGGAGCCTTGCCTAGTTATCTGGCAAAGATACCTGACTAGTTATTTGGCAATTGATTAACTTTTGATTATCTGCAGTAAACATATAGTCAAGCTATATATCTTTATTTAACTTTATCTGGAATTCATTATTACCTCTCTCCGAGGAACTAATAAATAATTTAATTTAACCTTACCTTTAATTTGAAAATAATCATAATGTTTTATATTTAGAAAATATTTATTTACGTTATCTAGTTGTCTGTATGTAAATAGACATTCTAAATTCTATTTTCTTGAAGATTACCTTCTTTTAGTAAAAAATATCTTAACATTTAGTGAATACCTATTTCACTTTGTTTATTATCATAGCTACACCTAGTTTATTTGTTAGACTAGTATTTTTTCTATTTAACGTAATTTTTATCGATACTTAAGTTAGTTGAAGTCTTCAACTTCCTAAAATATTGTGGGATACCGATCCTAGTTTGTTTAGTTTGCAATTTACTCTGTAAATTTGTGTTAACTCATATTTTGTCTACGTAGCTGGACAATTCAAACGTCAGAGCTTTTAACTTTGTTTTGCCTATAATACTGATCTCATAAAACTCTCCCCTTTTTATGTAAATACCTGGACCAAGAGAAAAGGATAACTGGTGGATAGAACTGATCATTATATACAGGGTGGAACAGGAAAACGATATTTTATACAACTGGCATTTTTTCTCAAGGGTAACTGCAGTACTGACAGTGGTGATTCAAACTAACACCGAACCCATTAAGAGCTTAGCCGTTGGTGGACTCTTTACTGGACTAACCTATTGGAAGTTACGTAAGATCTTCGTTCCCAGCGAACGTTTATATTTGGTCAGAAGAACTTTTAAGAGATCAGTAATTTTTTTCTCTTTCAATAACGTCATATCATTTTTTGTGTGGTTGTTGGTCCTCAACCACACCTAGATTTTTTGACTAAAAAGGGGCCATCTGAGCCAATGTAAATATTGTACATATACCAGTCTTTATTATACTTTTTATTAAATAATATCTTTTTATTCGACTTCCTTCCCAACAGAATTCAAGTTTTAACGTTATCTTTACCTTTTATAGTAAACTTTTAATTATTTGGTACTTACAAAAGTCCTGGCGCCCAGCCTAGATTTTGGTGAGAACTCAAATCAATCTAATCCCTTATTCACGACCTGCTAACTGAGCTACCGGTCAATAAGTACAACCTCCAGCTTATTGTGTTATGCCAGCAATTGGACGGGGGGTGTTGCAGCTTAAAGTTAAATATAATGGAGGAAATTGAATATTCTTCTTAAATTCCTATTCATACTGATTTAAGAAAGTTTTCTAAATGTGTCCCATACACAAAAATTAGACGTAATTCAACTTTCTAACTAAATTGGAAACAGCTTTTATGATTCACGTTTAACGTCCACAGTGTCAATACTTCATTGACTTTAATATACAGAGCTAAAGCTTCAAAAGTATTAGTAATGCATAAGACGAGAATAAAGCTATTTTTGCAATATTTGAGTGAGAAGTAACATCTCTGCAGATGTCATACTGACTTATTTACTACTTATGTGTGTTTGATTTCCATGCCCTACATGGTGACAGAGCGTGACTAGAATCAGCTGTCAATCAGTTCGACTTGACAATTCATCATCATCGAAACACAACCGCGAATGTGCAAAAATAAAACTGCCTCTACATAAAATTAGAAAATGTCTGTCTACACAGTAGAAAAAATACTGCAAATAATTAAGTGATATGTCACATCCCAGAGCTCTGAAGAAGTCGTTGGGCGATTTGTGTTTGCATTCGAAGAGCGACCAATACCGATTGTAAAAACGATAATAAATATTTTTCGTAGATTTGAAAAATTGGGATGTATCAGAAGATGCAAAAAGTGCTACTCAAACCATTGCTTGAGGCAAGGTTAGAAACAGAAGTAACTGTATGTGCTTTTGTGGAAACAAGTGAATCTTGTTCCAGAAGACTGACACGCGGAAGAAATTAATGTCCCTGCGTGAACAGTTTGGTGTATTTTTCGAAAAGAAATGGATACACATGTTACAACTTATGGACCCAGCAAACATATTCCATAAAATTAGCTATAACCCGACAAATTTACTTATTAAGGTAGCTATAACGTAAAATTGACTGGAAAAATACACTTCCCATCGAAATTTACCTATTAGTTTTACTTTATATTTAAATTTACGTAAATAATATCAATAAATCTACCTCATACACTATTTTGCCTAAAAGTACTTTAAACTAAAGCAGCAAGAGAAAACAACTAAAAAAATCTATCACAAATGACCTTAAAGGTAAATTTCTCTTAAAGTCGAAATAGGTAGTGCAATTAGGTAATATTTACATTTTTGGTGACTGGAAATCATCATAGTGGTAGAATATTCCATCTAGGTAGATTTTGTTGGAAATTCTACGGCGGCTTATTATTTCAAGGGACACATTTAAGTGGCCAGCCGGATTCCCCGACCTAGCGTCTAACGACATTTTTCTCTAGGGGTATGTAAAAGAAACGATTTACGGACACGCACATGAAAGGCCACGTAATTTAAATAATTTACGGATCAGAATTGTAGAAGTCCTACAAAATATTTTCCCTGAAATACTAACATACTAGGAACCGAAGTCTACGATAAATTAAGTTATTGCGAAGCACAAGGGAGGAACATTTTTGAGCCGCTGCTAAAATGAATTAATTTTTTATTTATTATTTCAATATATTTGGAATTTTTTTCGTATTTATTTACACCATTATCATTTTGGCATCAACGCAAATTCTAAATGTGTTTGTTTATCATTAACGATTTGCATTAACCCATTTCATGTTTTGCATTGTTACCAGTTTTGTTATAGCGGCCTGGTCATCTCTGTATATATCTACTATATTATCTTTTTTAGAATAGCCCTAAGTGCTTTTATAAACAGGATTATTATATTTATACCAAAACAAACATTTTCGAATTCATTAATACACAATTTTTGTTTAATCTGTTTGTTTATTATTTACTAAAGTAACTAACTTATTAAACAAGGCGAAGAAAAGCGAAAGAGTAACTCAATTATCAAGTTTCATTAAATAATTTATAGCTGGTTGTATTAGATGCGTCATACATTTCTGGTAAGAGAAAATTTAATCTTAAGAGGTTTTGTTAATAATATTATATTTACTCGAGATTATAAATGATGAAATAATTAATTCCTGCTTACATCGAGTACCTTGTATATTGTACCTAGTGAAATGTGTAGAAACCAAGTGGTATATAAAAAATTATTTATCATATGATCGAATTATTAAAAGTCAATTCTACTTAAAACTCTTCCAGCATGAAATATGACCATTTTCGATTTTAATTAATAATTCCCTAATAAGCAAACTATCCTTAGGGATGTGTAAATACCCTACACAGGAATAATTAATTATCCCAAATAAGGGGCTTTTTAGGAGATATTTCACTAATCTGATGAGTTATAGAGATTGTCTCATAATCCACCAATAGTTAAATATAATGTAAACAACATTACGAGTTTATAAATTATTTAAAATCCACTTTTCAAATTGTTTGTAATCCGCTAATATATTTACAAGAAATTATAAGTCAAAAAGGATTGATATATATCCAAGGATGTACTGAAGCTTGTTAATTTTATTAAGTTTGTTCCAGCAGAAAATCAGAAACGGTTTGAGGAACTTTTTGAATGCGCATGTCTAAACATATACAATTGTTCCAAGATATTTTACTTACTCTGATTCTAAAGTCTTTAAGTCTCCGTCAATAACTAAAAGTCCTAAATTAGGTAGGTGTATATTATATAATGCAAGCACCATATAGCTGTTTTTTTTTAAATTCATTGTTAATTTGTTGTAGTCAAACCAAATTTTATTATCTTTAAATTCCTGCTCTGCGATATTTTTTACTCCACTCCAACTGTTTGCCTTATGTAATATCGCTGTATCATCAGCGAAACTTATAATTTTCCCTGAGTTAATAGTACTTCTTAAGTAGATTGTTAATATGGGGAAAAGAGAATCGGCCCTAAAACTGTCCCTTGAGGTACACCATATTTTACTCTTTGACAATCACTAGTTACATAATTTATTTTAACAAGTTGTGTTCTGTCAGTTAAGGAACATTTAAATAAATTATATATATTGCCTCTCAGACCATTGTTATATAATTTATCTGATATAAACGCCTGCGACATACGATATTACATGCGACATATACATATATGCAAAGACATTTTGTTTTTTTTATCTAACGCTGAGTACATATATTTAGTCAATGCAGCTATTACATCTTCTGTTCTGGAAATCCAAATTGATTGTGGCATTAATATAAATTTTTTTAGGAACTGAAGTAAACGATATTTAATAGTTTTTTCGAATATTTTCGCAATATTTGTGATCACTGAAATAGACCTATAGTTAACAAGTCCAATATTGCTGTTTTCTTTTTACATTGGTTTTACTAAACCTATTTTCAATTATTTTGGAAAATAACCTGTATTAAAACATTTGTTTATAATATATGTCAAGGGTGCTGCGATTTCTTTCTGTATTTCTTTTAGTGTTTCAGCACGTATATTGTCAATTCCTGGTGACTTATTTGGTTTTAATGATGCAATTACTCTCATACCTTCATTTATATCAGTGGGATGTAAATGCATTGAATTTTGTAAAATTTTCTTTATAGTTTTGTGGTGTATTTATTTTATTTGCATATTTTTTTACCTAGCTGTGTGTAGTATTTTACAAAGAAATCAGCAATATCTTCCTTATTTTCCAGTATTATACCATCCTCACTTTTTACACTATTAATATCTTTCTTTGAGAATTTTTTGTTACAAATATCATTTATCGTATACCACAGCTGTTTTGTTGTTTTATTGGTTTTTTGTATTTTATTTCTGAAATGCATTTTTTTAGATTTACTTAAGACTGTTTAATTTATTTTTATATTTTTTTATTTATTTGATGAGTCTAATGTTTTGAGATAAAGTTCTTGTTTTACTTTGATTAACTTTAATTATCTGGTTGTTATACATGGTTTTCGTTTACTTTTTTTATATTTTATTTTAATTTCGTTTGTATTATTTAATATAGCCTGTTAAAACTTTGCCAAAAAAATATCTATAGTAAAATCAATGTCTTAACCATTATGTACATCACACCAACTTTCTTTTTTTTAAATCCTTTTTTTAGGTTTTTAAAATTTATGTTTTTTATAACTGGTTTTATTTGTATTTTTTGTTCGCATTGGATTAATTTCTATAATGGCTATAATTGGATAATGGTCGGTTATGCTTACTTCAAATATTACAAGTATAATTTTACATTTGCCTGCTTTTATTAGAAAATGGTCTAAACACGATTTTTGTTCCCCCTTTATTCTAGTCTTTATTAATGTATGATACAAAACAATAGATAATCAGTATATTTAAATATTCTTTTGTATACTCACTGTCCGATGCAATGTTGCAAGATTGAACAGTTACATAATATATTAATTATTTACTCAATTTCAAGTTAGAACTATATTTTATAAAGGTTATAAATGTTTCGAGATACAGTTTACATGCTCCTAATGATTTTAGCATGATTCTTTTTGCAATCAATGATAAAAATGTTGCCTCTTTACAGATAACTTTTTTTGGGTTATTTGGTATAATGTCGAAATAATCAATGTCTTAGTTTCATTTAAGTTCACACCAAAAAGACAATAAATCAGGGGTAATTTACTTCCAAGTGTTTTGTTATTAATGATAATCTTATATACTAGCAGGCGACTCAATAAAGGCTATTAATAAAGTAGCTTGTTATCTAAAGGAAATTTCCTCTCTTCTTTTTGTTTTACTTTGAAATTCGATGGGAGTCTACTTCATTAATACAGAATCTAATTGCCAAAGAAATTTATTACATAAGGGAATTAGTTATTTAATCTGTTCCACAAATATGTATTTCTGGAATATGAATAAATGTTTCAACACAACATGAAAGTTTTTTGTTGCATAATCTTTTACCGATACTGAGTGGATAAAATGATCTAGGAAGTCCACTATATTTGGAATAAAAGTCATGAAAATTTCGCACATTTGTTGAACAACTGCAGTGCAATGTTACAATTAGCATTGGTTTCCAGATATTAGTGATTACTATATTAAAATTGCTAAACCATGGAATACAAAAAGGTTTAACAATTTTCTATGAAATTCTATACATGTATAGAATTTCATAGAAAATTTCAAGACAAGTTTTTTTCAATTCATTTAATCTCAGTTTAAGGTTACGCTTCACAGAATTCTAATAATGACCAGAGTATTTCTCTCGGTGAAATAAAAGCAATTTATATATATTGCTCGAACCGGATCCTCCACCATTTGTTTAAAAATCGCCCAAGCTAAACGGTAAGTATATGGATTTATGTATTTACTTCGTGTAACGGATACTCTAGTTTCGTGGTTTGTATACAAAAAAAAATAGATTTTCATTATTTAAAAGTTAAACATGTGAACGCGTTTCTGCAACAATAATTTAAATCTGCCCCGAAACTATTTTCGAATAAAGCAAATAAAATAAAATAAAATATCCAGTGAAGGTATAGTCAAGAACAAAATTATTCAGCGGCGCATGTATATAAACTTTCTAGAGAGTGACACAGCTATCCGAAGATTTTTCACGACTAGGCCCCTTAAGATTTGTTCATAGACAAAAAAAATTAACCAACTGATAATATAGATCCAACCTTAATTAATGATTTTCTTTTAATAACCTGCCTTAGTCTCAGAAGATCTAGAGTAATTTGATCTTACAAAAATATAATTGTGAGAGTCCTGTCTGAATTTAATTTTTTTAATGTTACTTTTGATTAAGTCGAAAAGTTACTAAGAAATAAATCATATACAGAGTTGGTCTTGTAGACTTTACACCCCCGTAGATTGTTTTTCTTAATGATATAAAAAAAATTTAAATATCAGACTCGATACCAAAACTGTAAAGCATTTCTTGGAGATTTTAACAGTATTAAGAAAAAAGTTCATTTATAAATCATTTTTGAAAACTAAATACTAATTTTTTTTCAAATAAAACGTATATATGTATATTTTTTCATAACTGTATTCCTTATTTTTTTTTTTATTTCAAAAAGATGTAATTTTAATAAGTTTTATTAATTAATAATAACTGTTTCTTACTTTTAGAACAATTTAATAAAGTCAGTCACAGAGCTAGTGGAATAAAAAGCAGTGGCAATTTTGACATTTCTAGTTATCATAATTTGTCACAACTATGTAGTTTAACTTTAATAAGCTACAAAATACTAAACATGAAAAGTACAATACATAAACTATACTTAAAAATGAACTACAATAATGAAAACTTATTAAACATTATGTTAATTTATAGAGAATGTAAACAAAATATCGCTAAAGCGGAGGAAAACTTTGCTGAGCGATATCCCAACACAATGCCAGTACATCGTAATTTGTTTCAAATCTTGTGTAACAAATTTGTTACAAATTTTTCATACCGGAAAAAGAAAATCGTGATTAATAAATCAGTTACCAATAATGAGGGAAATCAAATTAATGTAATGATTGCGGTTACTGAAAATTCCAACATTTCGTCACGAGAATTGGCCACTAGATTGAACATTTCCAAGAAATTTGTTTTAAAAATTCTTCAAGATAGAATAATGCATCCTTATAAATACCAACTGGTCCAAAAATATGTGAAAATGGACAAATGAGCATTCTATCAATGGTATCTCATAAAATGTGAAAAGTTGAAAACTTTCCAAGCAAAATAATGTGGAGTGATGAGTTGAATTTTTTCGTTAATAGCAGAATCAATCGCAATAATACACATTATTGATCAGACAATAATAAAATTGCTGATCGATAACCTACAGTAATGTATCCGGCATGTTGGCAAGATTTTACAACCCTGGATTTTTTCGTATGGGGTTACATTAAAGATAATGTTTATTATGCACAACCAACTACACCAGATGTCACGAAATTGCTTATAAGAAATGCTTGCAACATGCTTCATGCAGATGTGATACGGAATGCTACTTAGACTGTACGGTGTAGGGCATTATAATGTTATCAGCAAGGTGGAGAAATTTTTGAACTTTTGTTACAATTAGGAAAATTTAATTTTTTTTTTTTTTGTTTAAATCGAGGTGTCAATAAAGTAGTCGCCAGTTCTAGAATACTATTTTTTTACATTTTTGGTGAGTAAATTTTTTAATCTCAATATTTTTTTGATTGTTAATACTATTAGGATGAACGCTATTATTTAAACCAATATGCTTTTGCATGTAGCAAGAGTTTTCTGCACAGTTTCTGCGATAAAAATATATTTGAGGTGTTGTTTGGTTGTGTACTTAAAACTTTTCTACTAACGCAATCAGATAAGAATGATAATGTAAAATACAGAAAACTACAGGTAGTTTGTTGTATTCATGTTACGTTTAAAAGATGCTTTTGTCATACCCAAATAATTAATTTATTTTTTCTAAAGATACGAAGCAAACTAAATGTCAGATTTTTAAAGTAATCATTCATAAAATTTACATTTACATCATTTATTAATAAAATTTATTAAAATTATGTTTTCGAAAAAAGAAAAAATTAGGAATACAATTAAGAAAAAATATACACGGTGGGCAAATTTCGACGTTTGTATAGGGTAACTCGGTAACTGTAAGAGATACAAAAAAATGTAAGACACATTCTCCATCTCTCTTTTGGAGACAAATTCACTGGCGAAAACAAAAACTTGGTATCGTCTTTTGTTTTCAAGTTATAAACAAAAGTTCGATTTTTCGACTTTTAGACACATGTCAATATCTTGGTTGTTTGCAAAGTTATGGAAAAATAACTTTTACACTTCTGAGACACTTTTTTCTGTATAATACAGTAGCGTCAAAAAAATTTTAAAAAAAAGGTGCAATTTCGAGTTATGGTATAAAGTTTTATTTATTTTTAATAGGAATCATAGTTGGCTATAGTTTATTTAAAAAGATTTTTTCTTCTCTTTCAAACTATATATCATATGTGAGATCGCTTTTGATGTGTAAGCATTTAATAGCGAAAATAATCTTTTAGTAGATTACTTTTTGCGTTTTTTTATATTTATTCCAAGTAGGCGTGTATCATCTATGACAGTGTTTATCCATTTGTCAGTAAACTGCATATTAATGATTTTGCTTTCGTCATAATTACACCACATTTAATCGTAGTAGTGAAGATGTCTTACGAACATTACGAGAAGTATATGCTAGAATGCCTTATTCAAAGTAGTAACAATTGTGATATTGTGTCCGAAATATATTTCAATCGCTATCCAGAAAGAAGACAAGCTAATAAAGTTATTTTTAAGAGGATAAACGAAAAACTCATTAATTGTGGGTCTTTCAACAAGCCAAGACCAAAAAATCAGATATTTATATCTAATTTTATGATACATTACAATTAATAATAATAATAATAATAAAGGTCTTTATTGATTTATCATGTTTATAAGTGTTTACAAACAGGATACAAAGTAATGGGCGAGATTCAGAGAATTGGGCAGAGTGCTCAATATCTGTTCTTCCACCTAACCCAAAAAAAATAATAATAATAACAATAATAATAATAATAAATAAAGGAAACTTGAAGTAACATAAGTTAACGCTTTATGAAGTTAAAAACAAGGAAGTTTAATATATTACTAGGTGAATAGGTAACAAATATTAAAAATAGTAAAAAGACAATATAAAAACAGTATAATATAATTTAATACACACGTAGATACACATAGAAAATATTGACCATAATCACTGAGTCATCATCAGAATATTAAATAAATACTTTTTTCAACGATATTTTGGACGTAAACTATTAACACATTTAACTATGTTGTACGAAAATGATCTCTCAAATATGGCCGTTCGGTGTAGAAGAGGCGTAAGAGTGTTTTTAAAGCGAATATTAACATTGTGAATATCCGTTCTTTACAAAATAAAAATTAAAATTAAAGTAAATGTTCAAACTGATGTTCGTTATGTTCAATACATAAATTACACCTCTTCATAACACTCTGAACTGCATTATAAATATGAAGATTTGAAATAGAATTCACACAGTCTATGAAATTTTGTGAGTTTATTTATGTCGGTACTGGTTTTTTTTGTATAATTTGTCTTTAAAGTGGCCCCAAAAGAAAAAATCCAGTGGCGTAAGTCAGGTGCTCGTAGTGGCCACCTCACTAGTCCGTTATTTCCAATCCAGTTATTTCCAAAATTGGTATTTAATAATTCTGAAACGTTCCTGATATTATGAGGTAGTGCACCACCTTGTTGAAGAACTGATTTCTTGTCTCAAGTAAGGATAGATTGTCCATAAATTCCTCAATAATTTTCTGGTTTAAGATTTCGTAGTACCGTTGGTCATTAAGATTGTTTTGATATATGTGATATGTTAAACACGATAATCACGTAGAGCACACCAAACACTATAACCAAAGCGTCTCTGAGATTGCACGTCAACGGTACAGAGGGAGTTCATATAAGACCAATAGTGCCCGTTATGTCTATTGAAAATTCTTGCACTGCTAATGTAGCCTTAATCTGTTTAAACTACATTTCTAGAGAAGAATGGATATTGTTGACTTTTTTGACGATACCATATGCAACTCCAATCGTCGCTGAAGATCATTTGGTTGCAGGTGATGTTGTTTCCTTATCGTATAAGCATGAATTTGTGTGTCTTCAAGATACACAAAGCTCGACATCTTAAAATCCCGGATTCAGCTCAATTTGACAACGTGAAATTGAAGGATTTGTAACCGCCATTCTAATTACAGTTATAGAAATTTCTTTAGCATCTTCAATGTTGTAATTTTTTGGTCTTGTCTTGTTGAAGGACCCATAATTGATGAGATTTTCTTTTAACCTCTTAAAAATAGTTTTATTAGGTAGTTTTCTTTCTTGATAGCGATTGAAATATATTTCGGATACAATATCACAATTGTTATTACTTTCAATAAAGCATTCTAGCATATCACATTTCTCGTAATTTTTGTATGACATCTTCACTTTTACGATTAAATGGGGTGTAATTATGACGGAAAAGAAATCATTAATATGCAATATACTGACAAATAGATAAACACTGTCATAGATGACTCACGCCTACTTGGAATAAATATAAAAGAACGCAAAAAGTACTCTACTAAAAGATTATTTTCCCTATTAAATGCTTACACATCAAAAGCGACCCCACGTATGATATATACTTTGAAAGAGAAAAAAAATGTCCTTTAAATAAACTATAACCAACTATGATTCCTATTTAAAAAAAATAAACTTTATGCCACAACTCGAAATTGCAACTTCTCTTAAATTTTCTCGACGCCACTTGCTTGTTTTACAAACAACCAAGATGTGTCTAAAAATCGAAAATCGAACTTTTGTTTATAACTCGAAAACAAATGACGATAGCAAATTCTTGTTTTCGCCAATGAATTTGTCTCCAAAATAGAGAAAAAAAATGTGTCATCCATTTTTTTGTATCTCTCACAGTTACCTATACAAACATCGAAAATTGCCCACCCTGTACATCTTGTTTTATTGGAAAAAACATTTTTTTTTAATTTTCATAAATGATTCTTAAAAATTTTTTTCCTAATGCCGTTAAAATCTTAAAAAAATGGTTTGGAACTTTGGTATTCAAAACTTTTTGATACGATTAATAATAAAGAATCCACGCTGAGTGGAAAGTTTGCAGAACCCACACTGTATTATAAACAGTTATTTCTTAATAAGCATCTTGGGTTGGGGAGACGATAACATAATTCCAATACCAAGAAAACAGTAAAACGTGTGAAATGAGTACTACTGCCTAATAAGCATTCTGCTAACTCCCAAAAACACTAAAAAAATATTAAATGAATAATTAAATGTGTACCTCACTAACAAATACGTATTTGCTTTACGTACTCCGTGTTTGATATATTTTGCGAGAGTTCAATAATTAAATGTTAACTAAATATTGAGAGACAGCTATTATTCTTTTGTTATAATAGCTACTTTAAATTTTTGCTAGAAATAACATATCCTTTTATCATTCCCATTGTTATTTAATCCCACAAACCGCTTTGCAACCTGAATGGTCGGACAGATTTCAGGGTGCAAACAACTACTTGACCCTGTCTCTGACGTCTAATGTCAAATTGTAGCAGACCAGATTTTTCCTTTAGGTAGAAGTAGCAGAGGCCTTCCTTTTTAATACTGCATTTAAATTTATTGCGTTTTTTATGTCTAGTTTACATTTTATTGGTTTTACCCTATAGCCATTAGACGCGTAAATATGAGAGTGGTCTGGTTTTATTTTATAGCTATAAACCCTTAGGCTATGGTTCTTTATATCTATAGAAGTAAATAATCATTTCAGTTTACTTAGCTATTAAATACAGACTGTAAAAAGTATTATTAATTATTAAACAAGAAATTTTGATAATTTATTATCCTGCCTATATTCCAATAGATAATAGATATACATTTATTGGACCTTTATACAATATAGTAATATAGTATTTACACAAGGCAATTTGACAGTAAATAAAATATATATGAATAACGTGTTAAAAATATATAACATAATAATAATAAAATATCTGATGTGGCCAGCACATAACTTCCTTATACCAGTATATATCATACTGATCTAAAAAAAATCATTGTATTTAATTCTTCACTTACCTCAATTAAATTTTAATAGCGTACCTTGAAATGTTTCATTAAAATTTTTAACTAATTAATTATCAGCGTCATTCGATACCGTCACTAATAATTCATGTCATTTTAATAATTTTTTGTTATTGACAGTGACATTTTTGTAACTAAATTAGACCTTTCAAATGTCAAACTGTTAAATTTATCCTAACCTCATTTTATGAGGCCAAATGTGTAAAATATTTCAGTTTACATCAGCTTTATTTAAATACTTGGAAAATATATTTTATTCGCTTGATATACTGCCCTCATAAGCCAAAATGACATATCTCAAAAGTGAATTATGTCTAATTCTGTTGGGTTTCTCAAGGAATATTGAGATACATTGTATTAGGGTTTTTCAATGCTTAATGGGTGATATATGTCTGTTTTGTTTAGAAAATATGATGAGTTTGATATAAGACTATTATAAAACATTATAATAAAGAAATGGGTACATTTTGAGTTATGTTATTTTGGCTTAGGAGGGTAGTATAGTAGACATGATTTAAAATCTTTCATCAAGAATATATTGTTTTGTAAAGTCAAATACAAAATGTCTGATGTGGCCAGCACATAACTTCCTTATACCAGTATATATCATCCTGATCTAAAAAAATCATTCTAATTAATTCTTCACTTACCTCAATTAAATTTTAATAGCGTACCTTGAAATGTCTCATTCACTAATAATTCATGTCACATATTTTAATAATTTTTTTGTTGTTGACATTGACATTTTTTGTTACTATATTAGACCTTTCAAACGTCAAACTGTTAAATTTATCCTAACCCCGTTTTATGAGGCCAAATGTGTAAAATATTTCAATTTACATCAGCTTTGTTTAAGTACTTGAAAAATATACTTTATTCGCTTGATATAGTAGACATGATTTATAATCTTTCATCAAGTATATATTTTTTTTGTAAAGTCAAATACAAAAAAGTTTGGGTCCCGTGGGCTCTCTTTCAGCTGGCCAATGTCCATCACCGAATTTTTCATTGTCTTTGGTTTTTGGAACAAGTGTACCAATGTTGAAAGCTTTATCTCAAAAACTGCTCTCGCGATACTACAGGCATGCGGACAGATTTTTTTTTCATAAAGTTATGTTTTTTTCATCATAATTCGTCGAGATTCGTCCAGCAATACAATAATTTTTTTTCCTGAAATGTACCTTTTTTTCTTCTTTCATTCATTATGTCACACACACACACACACACACACACACACGCACGCACGCACGCACGCACGCACGCACTAACTACTGGTCTATAATTAGCAGGATCAACAACAGGCTATTTTTATTAATTTTGTTAATGTTACAAGAGTAATGTATTTGTACATTTTTTAAATTATTAATTACGTCAAGAATCTGCATGTGGTATACTTTTCAAAAATACAATTCCCGTCAAAGTCACATATAATAGAATTATTTATAATGTGTTATAGGGCTGGTAAAGTATTTACTAGATCGAAAGGAATAGTTCCAAAATAAGTATTAAAATCGTCTAGCGATCCAAATTACTTGTGAGAAAGTGACTTATTTTTATTAATTAAATTTCATATCGCCATTGAAAAATTATTGTTTTTGAAAATATAATTATCTTTAGCAAATTTTCTAGCCTCATCTAATTCAGATCTATCTTAAGGGGCCTAGTCGGGAAAAAGCTTCGGATAGCTGTGTCACTCTCTAGAAAGTTTTTATACATGCGCCGCTGAATAATTTTGCTCTTGACTATACCTTTACTGGACGTTTTATTCACCGATTTCATTGAGGTGCGATTCCCGATAGAGGTAATACTTCCTTGCTTCATTTGTAGTGACAAAGATACTTATTTAGAAAATTCTTTTAACCAAATAGTACGGAATAAAAGTTTGAAACTTGCTGAGCATAATTATGAAGATTCATTCTAGACGACATGTATGAATTTTACCTCGAATTTTACCGATTGATATCATAATTCAGGAGCTAATGACGTCTAAATTTCACTTATATTTACAGTATAAATTTTCCCTACATAAAGTGAAAATTAATTAAAATAGATATACATGTACCCTCTATTACACTTTCAACTACTGATCCTCCAAATTTGGTGTAATTTGACCAAACCGTATGGAAGAAATAAATTTTGAAAAATTACCTTACAAACACTGGTTTGATTAGCCCTCTTAAGCTCTTTTTTATTTGCTATACATATTTTTAAATAATTTGGAGAAGAAATTTTGTGCACGTCTTGCAAAAAAATGAAGAGAATTCCTCATCTGTCTATACTATCTGAAAACCAACTTATTTTTAATTTGTTGGCATTGCTTAAGATTTTAGATTTTATAGAAAAATAAATTTTAGGAAAAAAACATCTAGAGCATAAAATTTGATTTAAACTCTTTCTTCTAATTTATTTTAACAAGGACGTCTAGCAAATGCTCTCTAGGGCTTTTTTTCCGGCTGATTAATAAATTTTGAATTTTATGCTGACACGTTTGGGCCGGAAACACGGCAGATTAATATATTTTTTTTGAAATCCTCTAAATCATATGGATGATTTAAACTAAGATGAAGTGACTAATATTAGTCGTAACATTAATATTACAATCGAATTTACTAAGTGGATTAATTATTAATGGAATGCTCCTTATCAGACGTTGCAACTAAATCAAGTCTTTATAATTAATTGTATCCAATAGTCAGCTACAAATTAGCTGAGTCGACCTACAGAACCAATTAACTTGTATGTAGAAATATCAACTATTTGTGAATCAGTGGTTATTTTCTGTATTACTATTTAAGTATTCGTTTGTTATTTAAAATATCAACAATTTTTTTAAGAACTCTGAACTTTCTTAGCAACGGCAACGGCAGTTAGCAATAGCAACGGCAAAGCAATCGCAATCCAACTGCAAAACGACGCATAGTGGTACATGTAAAACTCTGCCAAAAAGGAATTTTACGAACATATTTTCGGAGAGTGGAAATTATACCTACACTAAAGTAAATAAGTTGAAGTTTCATTTGCCCAAATATTTTATTGTTTGAAGTTGTTCTTATTATTCTAGAGGACCCTACACTTGACCTTTTCGGTAACGCGCACAAAACTAGCCCGCATGTATACCTTAAAAGAGTGAACAAATAGAAGAATAGATTCTTAAATTTAATTAACTTATTATATATACATCATTGTAAAGGACATTTCTTCTAGTTTTTATAAATGCCATGTTTCACTTTTAAAATACTACTATGCTTATATACAGTGCTATTTTTCGTAGCTACGTTCAAATCAAAAATATATCAACGTTGAAATGACTTTTAACTATGTGCTCCATCTACCTCCATCAAGTGCAATACATCACGTGATAGCATGTCTATTTAGCTATAAAATGCACCTAAACTCATTCTGCATTTCGATGCATTTCTATGTGAATATGGAATATTTCCCGACACAGGTAGGATAACAGATTTCTACCAAGTAACATAATTGCTCATAATTTGTATTTTAAAATGTATAATAATATGCATTTCAAATATGTTTTTAGTGGTACAAATTCACTGCTGTTCGTTTTTTTTATCATTTCTGTAGTTATGCGGTGTCTAGTACATAATATATTTTGTCAATACAAATATAATATAAATAAAAATATTTATCACCACCAATCAGGATATTATTCACTACATAATGTATTTTTAACGAAAGTAATCACTAATAGCCATGAATAGAACAACCACATATGGGATGTATACCCACCCGTTTCTATTATTTTTTGTATATTTCCGCACCTTTTTGCGGTTGAACAATTATAAAAGGTGTTGTGATATTTTAGAATTGTTAGGTTTGAAAATACCATCATTCTCGCAAAAATTACAACTACATGAGCTCTATAAATATTAATGCGCGGGAATTAACCCTTCGTCTAATAGGACACGGAAAACATATCCACAGTGGAGCGTTATATCGAACTCTTCCAACTCTTTAGTCCAAGTCTTAATAAAGAAAGACACTGATAGAGTGTTACATGTACTATATGCTTAGCCAAACCAATAGAAACGATTGATCTTGCACATGTGACGCAAAAACCAGAAAGAGAAGAAACATTCAGATCTGGGCTCCTAACTTTACATGTTTGGATTAGATTTATGGAGTTAATTCTTCACATATTATTCTTCACATATCATAAGAAGCAAAAAAAATGTTACCAAAAAACTTATAGAAGAACGTTTTAGAAATGATTTACGTTTAATAGTAGACAAACCTCGTAAGTTAGTGGGACTATCAATGATGGAAATACTGCAAGGAGATTTTTTAGAAACTTTGCCTGTAAGTCTGAAATAACAGGAGTTCATGAAGAATCTATTAAAGGATTTTATATTATACTTTAAAGTTTGTCTTGTGGTAAGACCATTAACGCAACAAAGTTTGGCAGCTACACACGTATTGCAGTTGAGCTTTATGTAAGAAAATATAATTGGTACTACATGCCCGCTTCAATTCACAAAATGTTGATACACGGAGAAAACAAAGTTAGATACAATGGCGAGAAATGCCGGATTTACTGGAACTACTCGTTCCCGACTGTCAGGCTAATCCAAGCCAACAAACCTGACATAGTCCTCCTCGACCATCAACTCAAGGTGATGTATGTCATCGAGTTCTCGGCACCTGCGGAGAAAAACATCACCTTGAAGGAGGAGGAGAAACAGACCAAATATCGCGATCTCCGGTACGAGCTCCAAGTGCTGTACCCAGGCTACTTGGTAAAGATGGTCGTCCTTATAATCGGTGTACTCGGAGGGATAAAGCCTCCGTTGCTCTCGGAACTGAAGATCATCCGGCCTGCCAAAAATCAACCGAGTGGCTGGCAGGCCAAATGCAGAAGGCGGCCATTCTGGGTTCTCTCCGTCTGCTTAGGGCACACGATTCTGGTATCTACAGTCACTAACCCTGCGGGATGTGGGGAGTGGCTGTAGTTGATGCGCCGGTGCGACTCCCGTGAGGCGTCGTAGGCCACGGGAGGACTGACCGGCATCGGGAAACCGGAAAAAAATAGTATTCAA
Organism: Rhamnusium bicolor; assembly: GCA_029963845.1. Classification (NCBI taxonomy): domain Eukaryota; kingdom Metazoa; phylum Arthropoda; class Insecta; order Coleoptera; family Cerambycidae; genus Rhamnusium; species Rhamnusium bicolor. Next base: position 301,932 of record JANEYF010004785.1, on the reverse strand, counting down.
GTCATTAAAGACAGGATTCGACTTGAAATAAACAATCCGAATGTAAATAATGAAGCCATTTCCGGTGCAATTATAAATATAAGAAGACGTTATCAATTATTATACATTGACAATAATGGTGGACACATCGAACATATTTTATGAGTTATCATTTATTTATATTTAAACTTCCTAAATAAATATTTGTCTATTTTGTGTAAATATTTGTTTTTCTTTCGTCCTCACTGTAAACCATTTTGATTATTTCATTAAAGAAATGTCACTTATCAAACATAATAAATGTCATTTTCATAGCTCACTTTAATAATGTTAACTTTTCTGTATTTACAGTAACTAGTTTAACTAATATTTTCGACGTTTAATAACATAAAAACGGTATATGGCAGGGATAACATATGGTATATTTTTGAAATCAGGAACAAAGGAGCATTCCATAAATTTAATAATATACAGGCTATCCCATTTAAAAAAATATATTCTTTTTTGTATCCCCTGAAATCTGCATGCCACTGTACTTTTGATAGCATTTTAACAAAATTCAGTCATAACTATACAACTCTTATTTAAAACTTTTTTTCTATAGGCAATAATAACGACGATAAGGGGTGGATAATTTAAAATGAATAACACTGTACATATTCAACGAAGTAAAACCTACTGCTTATAAATTGTATAATACTTTATAGATTGTGATCGCAGCAAATGTGATATTTTAATGTAATCCTTTGTATATAAATAAAAAAAGTAAATTCTATTATTGGACACTTCTTAGAAGCGGCTGCCATATCTTTAATCTCAGCTATTCACACCAAACAAAATGTAAGACCTAGGAATGAAAATGTAGATTATTGTGTTACTTGAAGCTGCTTGATATTTCACTTTGTTAATATATGTAGTTAAACGTCAGCTTTGTGTGGCGATGGTGATTTATTCCTTAGAAAAGCTGTTGCATAGTTAAATTAATTAATTGATACAATTTCATATATTAAAACGAAATGGTTAATTTTAATTGCGTTTGGTTTAAATCATGCCTGTCAAAAGCGTTTTGAATAATTTCATGTGCCATAAATATCCTTAGCGTTTCATACATTGACGTTCAATAATTCCAATATATTATTATTTTTTGCTTTTTTATCAAACAGTCATAAGTTTATCGTATCATACAAAGCGCTTCAGGCACACTCAGAATAAATAGGAGTTCTATATTTTCAGGCGTTTTAAAATTTTAAATAGCTTTTCGGTTCATGTAGGGTAAATAATGCCTTGTCAATTTGGATAGCTGGATAGGATTCAGTCGATAAAAATGGCATAGGGCGCTTTCATCAAAGGTTCTGGTGAAAGAGTAGACTATACAGGTAATGTATGTATTTAAACTGGTTACGCAAATTTTTATTAGTCCGGGTGCTTATGCAAAACATTAAATTATTTGAAATTGTCTCAAGAGCAGACTATCTACAGGGTGGGTTTTAAATGTGTAGATATATTTCATCACACAATATATTTCATCGAATAGAATTGATTAGCACTGTCAAAAAATAAAAAAAAATTGAATTACTGACTGTTTCTGTGTTCTCCAGCAACTGACATTTTGATAGTCATTGGATAACTCTGTAAACACCGTTCACATAAATGTCATAAGTAATAAATAACAGCTTGCTACTAAATGCAGTGTTGACACCTCCAGAGTTCGTCGCAATTATCCTATTTTAAATTAGTAAAACTAATTATTATGTCTAACTTATGATTTAACTTTAATGTGGTATCATTTATCTTCTAAAAATGAAACTAAATTGGCATTATCTCATTTATAAAGAAGTATCTACTTTAAAAGAACGGAAAAGCAGATTCATTTACGTACCTAATACAACAGTTGCTACGAGTGTATGTTCATGTGGGGCTTGACGTTTGCATAGTGTTCCATGTAAAGCCGTATTAGCTAGTATTTTCATCGGCGTGAAAATATGCCTTCAACATATTCATCCGCTCAGCATTAGTATAATAATTACTATTCGCCATTGTTAATCACTATTTTTCACGAAATGAACCACCAAACAAACAGATTATAAATAATAAATAATGGTAACACAGTAACTAAAACTTCGATGAATTACTTTAATCACAAAAACTATAAATAACGGTATAAAATACACTTTGTAAATAACACTGACGTAGTTTTCCACAAAACACCAAAACACCATATACTGCACTCGACGCGCGTTTCGCCAGCCAAATTGGCGTCATCTGGAGATGATTAAAACTAAACTTATGCTAACAATCTACCATATTTATACCTAAACTGTTGTCACGGTTCGGTGAACCGTGACCACTAACCAACAAAGCGGGCTATTTGGGATAGGCCCTCTGTCACTATCATACTATTTTTACACTTTATGATTTCCAAGCTTTCAAATGCATCCAGCTGTCTAGTATTTGTTACATTTCTAATTAATCTTAAATTTCTTATATATACTTTATGGTTGTTCTCAAACGCATGTTGGGCTACACTAGACTTATCTGTTTTGCCATATTTAAGATGGGCCATATGCTCCTTGAATCTAGTTTGAATTGATCATCTAGTCTGTCCCATATACTTTTGGTTACAGGCTTACAGCTAATTTCGTAAATTCCCGACTTATCGTTTGTTTCAATTTTGTCTTTTCAATTGCCTAAAAGTTGTTGTAGTTTGTTTCCCCATGAATGAACCACTGGCATACCTACATCTTTAAAAATATTACCAATATCACGGGTAAGTCGAAGATCGAATGGAATCGATACAAATTTCGGATTTTCTCTTTCATTTTGAAAGATCGAGGAATTTCGAATCGACTCTTTAAACTTTCGTTTCCTAATTATTATATCAATTAAACTTACAGAATATCCATTACTCGCAGCCATATCCTTAATCAATGCCTTTTCTTTTTCAAACCTCTCCTTATTGAGGGGGAAGCTTAATAGACGATGGACTAGAAAATTAAAACTCGCCTTGAGCACAATGGTGAGAGTCCCTAGGGATATATCTTAGAGTACTGGTAGTTTTTCTGTATATGTAAAATTCCAACTTATTTTCACTATTTCTAAGTATTAATACATCTAAAAATGGTAGTTGTCCAGAGTTTTTAGTTTCATATGTGAATTTAACTGACGCGAAACGAATGTTTAATTTAGATACAAAGTTATCAATATCAGCGACTTTTGTATCGAACACTGCAAAAATATCATCCACATACTTAAGTCAAGCCCTGGGGAAATACTCGAATTCTTCTTTTGCTTTCGTCTCGAATCTGTTCATGAATGAATGGTGACAAAGAGTTATCCATTGCTGTTTCTTCATGTTGTTCGAAAAAATTATTGTTGAAACGAAAACAATTTTGTTTCATGTAAAGTTTAGTGAGTTTAAAATATTCTTTTACTACATCTTGACTGAGATTACTTAATTCAAGTAGATCCTTAAGGTAGTCCAAGGTCTGTGGTATCGGAACACTTGGAAACAATGAACAAACGTCAAAGGAGATAAAAATTTCACCTTCTTGCAACTGAATATTTTTCACCTTATTAATGAAATCGTTGGAATTAATGACAGAAAAACTAGGTGGTGCAATAGATACATTTTCGAACTCTTCTGTTAACCATTTTGATAGGTGGTAAGTCGGTGATTCGATTGCTGAAACAATAGGACGTACCGACTTTCTTGGTTTATGTATCTTAGGCAAGCAGTACAATCTAGGTACACTTGGGTTAGATATATGTAACTTCCTATTTAAACCTGAAGTAATAAGGTTGTTGCAGGATTTAAGTACATTTCTTACTTCAGTAACCATTTTTGGTAATAGATTTCTAGAAAGAATTTTATAAGGACCATTACTAATCAGATTATCTACCCTTTCATAATAGTCCTCTTTATCTAAAATAAAAACCTTATTGCCCTTATCAGCTTTTAAATAAAAACAATTTTTTTCACGCAACCGTTTGATAATGTTTCTGTCTTTTGTAGATTTTGACTTTTTATTTACTTTAGTGACAATATTTCTCGAGATTTGATTTCTGCAAGCTTCTCTGACAAATCCTTTAGAGGAATCAGGAAGGTATTGAATTGAACTTTCAACACTTGCAACAATCTCATCTAAAATGCCTTTAGAGGCAGATAAAGCAAAATTTAATCCCTTGTTAAGGAAATTAATTTCTTCTTTATCAAACGACTGTGAGGAATGATTTTCTGCAATGCTGAGAACTTTTTGAGGAACACTTTCTTTTGACGTAATACCGATCTTTTGAGGTTTTTATTTTGTGACGACATTTTCTTAATAAATTTCGCATGTTCCTCTGAAAGTCACACCATTGTTCATGTTCTAAATTATTTAACTTATAGGTAAGCTTTTTGTAAAGTCCATATGCTTGTAATTCAAGCGTACTTCGTTTACTGTACAGATACTTAATTTCTAAATCCAGCCATTTCTGCTTTGCAAACATTGTAACTTTATTTGAAATGTGTGAAGAATTTGGAATTTTATCTTGAATAAAATTTGGAAATACTGAACGACGTTTGCAAGTTTTTAGAAACGAAATACCTCACCCTATTAATCTAATTTTAGCACTGATCTTATGATCCAGATTCAGTTCCGTTGACCGTGAAGCCATCGTAGTCCTGGAGTGAGTTGGAACCTTTGATGTGAAGATAACACTGACGTAGTCGGTGGCGAAATGCGTGTCGAGTGCAGTGTATATCGTTTTGGTGTTTCGTGGAAAACTACGTCAGACTTCACATCAAAGGTTCTAACCCACTCCAGGACTTTGTAAATATTAGCTCAGCGACAGGTACGCACACTCGCTAACTATCAAATTAGCACTGATTCTTGAGAGGCGGTTACGGTTAAGCAACATGATCATTGATCGGTCAGAGAGGTCACAAGATCTGGCAAATTCGTTACAAATGGTAATTATTTAGTACTAGTAGTAGTACTAAGATTATTCAAATTTCCTTAAAATTTTTCTACGTCCCATTATGAGATAGGCTGAACATGAATAAGTAGTTTTTTTCTCCGGAGACAAGCCGTTCTGAAAAAATAGAGAAGAAATGTATTTTCACACACTTCTTTTAGTTTTTACACTGGATATACCTAACAATAGGTCATCAAACGTAAAATTTTTTGTAATAAGTACTAAAATTCGGCAAGTGGGGCAATATTTATGGAGTAATTATTGCACAGTTGCAGTTAATACGTTAAATAATAAAATATAGAAAAATAGCAACTATTGCTTGAATATAGGCAAAGCTATTAGTTAAACAGGATTTGCTTAGATTTCCTGATAGTTAATCTGTGTATTTACAACCGAAATGGATATAATTATTTCCTTTTCAATAAATAGTTTGGTCGTTGTTGTAATAGCAATACAATATAAATAAAAATCAGTAAAAATGATCTCAGAAGACGTAGGTAATTAATATATCAATTAGGTCCAAATAAAATAACAAAACATAATTATTGCACCAATGCATATATTATTTACCGTAAAGGGAGTTATATTTCCAGTAAAGACTACAGACAGATGGAAGTTAATATCTGCAATCTGTACTATGAATGTCGTTTCTGTGTGTGTTCACCATTTTATTTTCATTTTCTCAACTAAATTTACCCGTCATTCTAAATTGAGATTTATTATTAAATTAAATATTTTACTGTCCGCATAGCAGAAGAAAAAATGGATTTAAATGATATTTTTAAACAGTGTTTACTGCACGCATTTATATCTTTTACAATTTTGCCTACTTCAAGTACGATTATTCGTTTTATGACTAGAGATCCCTTTTTTGAAAAATTCAACAGTATCTCGGAAACGAAGCGGACAAAACTTCATTTGAGCATTTTGGTTCAAAATAGGTTCTTAAGAATCACCCTATATAAGAAAATAATCTGTTTAGTTTACTAACTACATGTCTTATTTAATGTAGATGATTTAGCAACAATGCTTTCTTTCATTTATTGTAACTTCAAATTATAGTAACCCTAACCTTAAATGATAAAATGTAAGATAATGACAGTTGCCAATATGTATTAATTTTTGAGCAAATCTGAGATAGCCTAATCAAGATGCTGCGACTTATTATCGCCGCTATTTTTTATTAAATTGTTGTAGCTCCTGTATTGGGCCTACATAAACTTAATCGATCCTGGATAACCTGGATCTGCATCTTAATAATTAAAATTTTATTTTAATTTTGGAATAAATTACTATTATCGTATTCCCGTACTGACTGCTGTGCTAATATTAGTGATTTTGTTGTGCATTAAGAAAATCGTTTAAGCATATTTAAATAATATGAAATTATTAGGTAAATAATACATAATCCATAATTGTGTAAAGTTTTCATGCCTTCCTAATAAGTACGTGCTACTTTTAAGCTTTAGAGGATAAGAGCTTCAACAAAATATGATGAAATACTCGACCTCTAATACAGTGGATAAATATATATTTAAATATTCAGTAAAAGTTGAGGTTTAATAAAGAACGTTTATATAAATATTCTAATTAGTCATAATAATTATACTCGTACGTTGCCGAATTTTAACACTTATTACAAAAAATTTTACTTTTGATGACCCGTTTTCTTGAAAAAATTATTTTCAGTTCAATAACATATGTATATATATATATATATATATATATATATATATATATATATATATATATATATATATATATATATATATATATATATATATATATATATATATATATATATATAGTATGTATATATATATAATAATAATAATAATACACATTTATTGGTTATAATCACTATTACATTACATTTGCACTAATTTAATTATAATTCAAAGAGAAAACATCACAAATGTAATAATTCAATATAAACCAAAAGGACAAAATTCGGCAGAGCCGTTTTTCAATTTTACCTAAAAAATCTTAAAATCTAACACATAACATGAGCAACTTATATTTCAAATTTAGATATTGGCAATAATTTGGATTTGAGAAGAAAATAATGCAAACTAATTACAGATTATTTAACTGTTTAATTGGATGTGCAACACTACGGACTTGAATGCTTTTTTGAAACTATTAATTGAAGGCTGAGAAAAACATTCCGGATATTTATTTAACAGTTTAGGCGCATAATATTCAAAGCAGTACTTGTATTTAACAGAGTTGTGTTTAGGTATAGTATATTGACACTCGATATTTCTTAAATTAACATTATGGATATCAGTTCGAGATATTAACAAATCTACTAAGTACTCTGGTAATGACGAGTGGATAACATTACACAGTAAGGTTGCATATATTGTCAAGAACTTACTTTCAATTTTCAATAACCCAAGTTTATTATACTGAGGAGTAATGTGTTCAGCTCTTCTTATATTAGTATAAGAATACCTAAGACAGGAGTTTTGAAGTTTCTGAATCTTATTTTTAAATTCATTAGTTAAGAAATTGTAATAAACACAACATCCAAATTCCATATTACTCAAAATTAAGCTATTACATAAATTCCACTTAGTTTCAGGTGATAATACAAATTTGTATCTCCACAGGGCTTTAAACTTAGCATAACATATACCTAACTTTTTAGTAACATGCGACTCAAAGGTTAAATTACTATCTAATATGATCCCTAAATTATTAGCATTGTCACACATATTAACCATTGTATTGTTTAACATAATGCTGGTATTTATATTTTCTTTCGCTTTATTGACTAAATATCTGGTTCCTATACATAGTAACTTAGTTTTTATTGGATTAAGCACTAGACCGTTTCGTGATGACCACACGCTTACTGAAGGCAAAACATCAGAAAGTTCATTTAACACATGATCGCTTTGTTCTGGGATACAGGATTTGTACAATTGGGTATCATCAGCGTAGATGTGTTTATTCCAGCCATGTGGGATAATCAGGGGCAAGTCTGCAGTAAACAGTATAAATAGAAGTGGCCCTAGAACGCTACCTTGTGGCACACCACATATTACATTCCTCTCCTCAGATAGTCCTGTGTCCAATTTAACAGTTTGCGAACGTTCAGATAAGTAATTTATCAACCAGTTCAATATTAGTCCATTCACTTTATAATGACTTAGTTTCTGAATTAATAGTTCATGATTAATAACATCAAAGGCGGAACTAAAGTCAAGCAGAACAAGGTAGGTTATTTTAGAGTTGTCAATAGCTTTAGCTAAATCACTTGTTATCTTAATGAGAGCAGTATTGGTGCTATGATGACTTCTGAAACCACTTTGGACAGATGGAAGTATTTTATTGCAGTTCATATGTTGGCTTAAGCAATCTAATACGTGAGTTTCAATGATTTTAGACATAGCGGTAAGAACATTAATAGGCCGAAGATCATTTAAAATATTTGCAACCGGAACTTTAGGTACTGGAGTTATCAAACCCTTTTTCCATATACTGGGAACAACTCCACTATATAGAGATTTATTTATAACATGCACTAATGCCTCCATGCAAAATGGTAACACATATTTGAGCATTTTTAGATTAATACCATCGACTCCAAATGCATTGGATTTCATTCTCTTTACAATTTGTTCTATTTTATCTGGTGTAATAGGCTCTAGCTCGTACTGTTCATAAGTCAAATTCGTTTCATTAACATAGGAGTTAAGTGTTCCCTGGTTAATGTTTATTTCTTGTACTTTGTTAATAAAGAAATCATTGATTAGAGTAGGATCCCTCAGTTCTTCAGATATATATATATATATATATATATATATATATATATATATATATATATATATATATATATATATATATATATATATATATATATATATATATATATATATATATATATATATATATATACATATATATATATATATATATATATATATATATATATATATATATATATAATCATATATATATATTTTTACTGATTTTTATTTGATATTACAACAACGATCAAACTATTTACTGAAAAGGAAAGAATTACATATATCTATTTCGGTTGTAAATACGCAGATTAACTATCAGGAAATCTAAGCAAATCTTGTTTCAAGTAATAGTTGCTATTTTTCTATATTTATTATTTAACGTATTAACTGCAACTGTGCAATAACTACTCCATAAATATTGCCTCACTTGGCATTCACAATAGACCTCCAAAACTTTAGTAAGACAAACGTGACTTTTCTATGCATATATAAAATTTAAATTGATTGATTTTATTTTCTGCGCTTTTGCCGTTTTTAATTGCAATTGAAGGCACGTTTAAAAATCGTATAACATCTGAACGATTTTCATGAAGTTGAAATTATTTATTTGAACTTAACTGAAATAGTTGGATAATGGGGTTATATCTACGTGTATTTTTACTTTCTTATACCTAATATAAGGAAGTATAGTAATCGTGATTTTTCTCGAGCTCGAGATTTTGATTGACATATCGTTTTGAACCCTCCTGAATCCATTCTGACTATTTTCTGAACGATGTCTGTCGATGCGTACGTGTGGATGTGTGTGGATGTGTGTGTGGATGCGTGTGTGGATGTGTGTGTGTGTGTATGTGTGTATCCGCGATAACTCAAAAAATACTAATGGGAGACTTCCCAAATTTGGCAGTTAAGATTGTCAACAACATTTTAGGTGACACATTGAATTTGATGAATGTGGTACTACCAGAAGAGGCATAATGAATAAAAGAAGAAAAAAAGATACAATTTTTTTACCGAATTTCGATGAATTATAATGAAAAAAACATAACTTTAGGAAAAAAAATCTGTCCGTATGCTTGTAGTATCGCGATAGCAGCCACAGTTTTTAAGATAAAGCTTTCAAATTTGGTACACTTGTTCTGTAGGTCAAAGACAATGAAAATTTCGGTGATGAACAAAATTGGCCAGCTGAAAAGGGCGTCCACGGGACCCAAACTTTTTTTGTATTGGACTTTACAAAAAAATATATTCTTGATGAAAGATTATAAATCATGTCTACTATATCAAGCGAATAAAATATATTTTCCAAATACTTAAATAAAGCGGATGTAAATTGAAATATTTTACACATTTGGCCTCATAAGATGAGGTTAGGTTAAATTTAACAGTTGTTGACATTTGAAAAATCTAATTTAGTTACAAAAATGTCGATGTCAATAAAAAAAAACCTCTGCCAATTACTTGGGGATCAGAACTTCCTCACCGTAGTAAAACTCGACGTGTGGTGAAATTTATAATAAAAGTAATTTTTGACGTTTCAAAAAAGTCACATTTTTTGACGTTTCAAAAAAGTCACATTGGTGGAATGTCACCAAGATTTTTTTTAGACATTGAGACCGATTTTGCTCTTCAACGAACTCAATCTCTTCCTTGACCTCTAGAACGTGTGTACCAAATTTGAAAGCTTTATTTCAAAAACTATAGCTGCTATCGCGAACCACACAGACACACACACAGACACACAGACAGACAATGTTTTCTGTCTGAAATTTTGTGAATCGTCAGAATTCTTCGAGATTCGTCCAGAAATGCAATAACAATTTTCAAATTTTTTTTCACGAATACAATACTTCCTCACTTTGAGGGATGAGGAAGTAATTATTAAAATATATGACATAAATTATTATTGACAGTATCGAATGACCCTGATAATTAATTATTTAAAAATTTTAATGAAACATTTCAACCTGCGCTATTAAAATTTAATTGAGGTAAATGAAGAATTAAATAGAATGATTTTTTTTAGATTAGGATGATATATACTGGTATAAGAAAGTTATGTGCTGGCCACATCAGATATTTTTATTTGTATTGTGTAAAACAAGATGTGTCTTCCTTCTCCTAAAGTACCTACCCGTTTTTTATTTTTATTTTATGCGTAATAAATTTTAAAGGTTTAATATATCCAATAATACATGAGTACGTACATATTAAGCTGACTAGCATTTTTTTTTTAACAACAGGATCCAAATATCGTTTATACAAGTACAATATTATTTTTTGTATTAATTTCTACATATTCTGCTACTATTTGTCAAAAATAATTATAATTGCCACATTTAATAGCGGACAGAGTTTAGTAATAAAATTAAATACTGTTCCATGCTGAGATTGGATGACAGTTGCCTAAATGAAATGGATCACTTCGACTTCAACCGGTAGGCGTGATAGCGATGGTATAAAACAGTTATTAAAGTTCGATATAATATGGTTCATTTACAATATTCTGTGATAATTCAAAGCAAATTTTATGGAAATAGGTACATCTTTGATTTGTTAATAGAATACGCTGTATTCACAGTGAAGTTAAAATTTTTCATTACTAATCAAAACAAAATAATAATTCTAGAAAAATTTGCATTACCTTATTTTAATTTTTTATCTTTCCTTGTCATTTATAATAAATTAAATACATTAAAATATTTAATAAACACAAGGATATTTCTCCAAACGATTTTTGGTGTAGTCTTGTACGTAAACATGTCCATCTATATTTTTATAGGGACATATAAAGCACACGTTTTTATTACTCCTTTTAGAGCAGGAATACGCAATATAAAAACTAAATGTGAATTGAAAGAGTTTATGGTACTATTAGAAATCTTTATATCATCACATATGTACTTAATATATTGTCTTGGATATATAAAAAGATATTATTTTCAAGGTTAAATGGGCTATTTATTCCATTCTGTCTAAATACACTACAATAAATTTTGTCTTGAACATGCTGATCCCATAAATATTCTAAAGTGTGACAGATTGTACTATCCCTTGTCCTTGACTTTTTATTAGGAAAATATGGCAATTTTCACAACGAGTAATGTTAGTCTTCCTTCTTTATTGACAACATACTTTTAATAAAACTGGAAATACCTATTTTGTTAAATTACAAAATCAATTTTACTGATTAATAAAATGAGAAGAAAAACAAGAATATTGTCTTATCTCCTTGTTTGCTAAATCGACAAAAGAATGAACATTACATTTTATTTCAGGACTGAAAAATGTTTACGTTACGTCTTTATTACTTTGCTGTTGATTAAGATGGGAAAGATTAATTAATATTGATTAACTTGTTTATTTAAAAGAATATAAATCGTCCTTTTTAATGCCGCTATTTCGAAAATTGTTTCAATGAGATCAAATGCTGTATTTTTTGTAGTGCATGGATTTTGTTTATAAAATTTGCATATAGGTCTACACCATTCTATTGATAAAATGTAAGAATTAATAAGTTCTTGTTGCTAAGGATGGGATTCAGTGAATAAGAAGCAGTTTCAGGCGGATCAACTCCTTCTGCTCATAGGTAGATTATTGAACCTTAAAAATAAGAAATTATTTCTTCAATAAAAAACAGAAAAACTTAATTTCCTATTTTTATTACTAGAGGACTTCCAGCCAAGTACATGAACAATTTGTCCTACGTTTTGTCCGAGTTTTCGGACTTTTTCAAGGTTAAAAGCTAAAAATAATTAAAAATAATGGTTTTACATAAGTCATAAATTAGATTAGTGACAGAATACATATCTAAAAAGTGTTTTCTTACCTAATATAAATTTGCTATTTTAATTTTATTGTACGGGTGGGTTTTATTTTGTTTTTCATCATTGTTTTATTTGATGGGTATGTGATGTACGTGTAGTTCGACGAGTTAGGCAGAGAATGATCAGTATTTGGTGTGGTCGTTGATGTGTTTCTTTTTAAGAGTAGGTAATTATAACAGCTGAAGTATATTTATGGTCCGAGTGACAGAGTTATTGTAAACATTCTCATGATATTGGATAGCCGTTGAGAAGAGGATTTGCAGTTAGCACGTATACAGGATGTTTAAAAAATTGTTACTATTGAATAAGATTGCGATATATGCTACTTAGATTTTCTATATCTGTTTGATAATTTACTGTTTTTTTGTTGTTTTGTATTTCGGCCATTTCCAAAAACATGCGTTTTTTGGTATTTCTTTCTTTATGCAGTATGGTTGTATCCGGAAAGTTAAAACTGTGTGAATTATTTATGGCGTGTTCTGTTAATGCTGTGCTACATGAATAATTAGGAGTTGATATGGAATTTCTAATTGACAATTTATGTTGATTTATACGTTTATTTAAATATTTTTGGGTTTGTCCAATGTAACACCTATCGCAATCTGAGCAATCAATTTTATAAATAACATGGGTTTGATTTAATTTCTCTATTGGATCTTTTAGTTTTGAATATAATTTATTTTTTATGCTATTATCATTTCTGTATGCTAATTGTATGTTATATTTACCTAATTCTTTCTGAAGTTTTTCTGATACTTGTGGTATGTATGGTGCCGATATGTATATTTTGTCTTTATTTGGATTGTTTTGATTTCTGTCCTGGTTGGTGTTGTTAAATATGGGTCCAAAGCAGTTAGGTTGTAAATCTATGTCAACTTGATTTTTATTGCTTTTATTATTTATTATATGTATTCTCTTTTGGATATACTTCTTTTTTTAGATATGTATTCTGTCACTAATCTAATTTATGACTTATGTAAAACCATTATTTTTAATTTTTTTTGAGCTTTTAACCTTGAAAAAGTCCGAAAACTCGGACGAAACGTAGGACAAATTGTTCATGTACTTGGCTGGAAGTCCTCTAGTAATAAAAATAGGAAATTAAGTTTTTCTGTTTTTTATTGAAGAAATAATTTCTACCTTAACAGCCAACAACTTGTGTAAAATATCATCTTAAAAATAAGTATATCATAATGACAGGAATATGTTTAAAATATTTAAAATTAACAGATAACTTGGAATTATAATATCGATACCTTTATGAGAAAAGATTGTAAGTGTAGTTGAGTAAAGTTTTCAGGAAACCAAAGTTTTGTTCTGTACATGATAGCAATACACATTTTTTACAATAATTTGTGTTTTCTTTTCTGGGCACGGTATTTTAATAAATATGTAATTTCTGAGTTTTCTCTTTTAATTTATCATTTTTGTTACTTACGCTAGTTTATCGATTCGCAAATCAGCAGTTGTATCCTAAAACTTATACGTAATACGGTAATTTTTCGGCTTTATTTGTGGTGATAGGAAACTCAGAGTATCTTAAATATTAAATTAATTATGATTAGAAACTTTCGTTCGTTTGTTTGAGAAACTTCAAAAACAAACGAACTCTTTATTTAGTAAGCTAGAGGAAAGAACTTAGCAATTGAAGAAATTAGTAATGAAAACTGAATAAGATTTGCAGGGAACAACTACTCAACGGACAAACGCCCCGACCTGCATTGAATTAAACCTAAAAATCTTGTTTGGTAGCTAAGATCATTTGTCAATTCCTCACTAGACATAAACCGTTTCGAACTTTTTATGTTCTCGTCAGTATGCCATAAACAATAGAAAAGACAAATAATAATAGCAAATCTGGCTAGCCTAAAGCAGACTAAAAAAAACAGACACCGGTCTATGTCTAGTGAGGAACTGACAAATGATCTTAGCTACCAAACAAGATTTGCAGGTTTAATTCAATGTAGGTCGGGGCTTTTGTCCGCTGAGTAGTTGTTTCCTGCAAATCTTATTCAGTATATAGTTTAGCCCATCAGGGTTAGAGGTCGAAGCTCTTGGTACCTGCTTTGCAGGTCGCTATCAGTCACTAAGACATCAGTGATGTTTGACTGGTAGTAGCAATGACCACCAGAAGAATACACTTATCACTCACTAAATCGAATCATTATTATTATTATTTTTTTTCTCGGTTTCCCGATGCCGGTCAGTCCTCCCGTGGCCTCCGACGCCTCACGGGAGTCGCGCCGGCGGATCATTTTTATTATTTTTTTTTTTTCGGTTTCCCGATGCCGGTCAGTCCCTCCCGTGGCCTCCGACGCCTCACGGGAGTCGCGCCGGCGCATCACTTTTATTTATTTATTTTTTTTTTTTTCGGTTTCCCGATGCCGGTCAGTCCTCCCGTGGCCTCCGACGCCTCACGGGAGTCACGCCGGCGCATCAACTACAGCCACTCCCCACATCCCGCAGGGTTAGTGACTGTAGATACCAGAATCGTGTGCCCTAAGCAGACGGAGAGAATCCAGAATGACCGCCTTCTGCATTTGACCTGCCAGCCACTCGGCTGGTTTTTGGCAGGCCGGTATGATCTTCAGTTCCGAGAGCAGCGTAGGCTTTATCCCTCCGAGTACACCGATTATAAGGACGACCATTTTGACCGAGTAGCCTGGGTACAGCACTTGGAGCTCGTACCGGAGATCGCGATATTTGGTCCGTTTCTCCTCCTCCTTCAAGGTGATGTTTTTCTCCGCAGGTGCCGAGAACTCGATAACATACATCACCTTGAGTTGATGGTCGAGGAGGACTATGTCAGGCTTGTTGGCTTGGATTAGCCTGACAGTCGGGAACGAGTAGTTCCAGTAAATCCGGCATTTCTCGTTCTCGACAACGGACTCAATATCTCCGGGGACGTAAGGCAGCACTGGTGTCTGGTCTACCCCGTACGAGTGCCTTAGATGGTAGTATAGCACTCGTAGAGCCGCGTTATGTCGGTGGATGTAGGCCGAAATCGCATATATGGGGCATGCAGAAAGTAAGTGCATGAGCGATTCCGGCGCCTGATGGCAGGTCCTGCAGTTGATATCAGGAACCTCTACACGCCACACGCGGCTACGGTAGACCAAAGTGTTGATAACACCATCTTGGCAGGCCATAATGAATCCCTCGGTCTCCGACTTAAGCCCTGCTGACCCTAGAAAGGCGAAGGTCAGCCTGGTCGATAAACCCAGTGTTTCGATGTTCTTATAGAAGACACCATGCTGGGGTTTATCGACGTGCTGCCGAAACATATTTTCCTGTTCGGCAGCTCTAATTCGGGCTTTCAGACGATTTGGCTGAAGTTCGGTGACTGACTCAACATCAGCACCTCGCCGGCCTCCTCGCCTGATGTCAAATGCGAGTCCGAGTTCATCTGCGGCTCTTTTTGCTGCCTTGAACAATCCTGCTCCCACTCCTACAGTTTCGTGATGTTTTACGAACCGCAAGAGGGGATCTGAGCTCCTGAGTATGTTACATGCCATACTCAGTACTACTCTGCCATGCGTACACTCCAGGCTCAAGAGTCCTTGGCCCCCCCCGTTGACGTGGGAGGTACACACGAGGAACGGACGATCTAGGATGAATACTTCTGTGAATATTCATCATCTTGCGGGTATCTCTGTCTAATTGACGCAGCTCATCTACCCTCCACTTTACTACTCTGAAGGAGTAGAGCAGAATCGGAACGGCAAGCATATTAGTTGCAGACACCTTGTTCTTCCCCGAAAGTTCGGAAGACCAAATCTTTCGGAGGCGGTGTCTGTACTTGCCGCGGAGAGAATCTTTTATTTGTGATACATCCTGGATGTGCCTTTGTTGCACACCCAGATATGTATAGGTCTCTCCGGCATCCAGATGTCTTAGGATGCTTCCGTCTGCGAGCTGCGCATCTTCAGAGAATTCCCCGCATCGTCCTCTCTTGAGGTGGACGACTGCACATTTGTCCAACCCGAACTCCATACCAATTGCCCGCGTATATTCTTCGACCACCCTAAGAGCGTTTTGTAGTTCGCGCTCTCCGGAGGCATAAAGTTTAAGGTCATCCATATAAAATAGATGGGTGACCTTATGCCTCCGGTCGCTGGGTGGCCCGCATTGATATCCGCGGGTTTGGCGGAGCCCAACAGACAACGGCAGCAGTGAGATGCAGAAGAGGAGAGGACTCAGGGAGTCACCCTGGAAAACTCCTCTCCTAAATGCCACCTGTCCTGTCGTGACCCGCTGTGCACCTGATGTTATGGTGAAGCGGGTCTTCCAGAGCGGTAGCAGCTGTTCTATGCATCTCACTAGTGGTGCTGGTACCGCAAGACATTCGAGCAAGTACAACAACAGCTCATGCGATGTTGTATCAAATGCCTTGCGGTAATCAATCCAGGCCATCGATAGATTCCGCTTGTATTGCACAGAATCCTGTGTAATACAGCGGTCTATCAGCAGGCTGTCCTTGCAACCTGCCATGCCCTTCTTGGCACCACGCTGTTCGTGTATCTGCTGGAAGACCGGATCAACAGACCTCAGCGTCCTAGCATACAAGATACGTGTAAATATCTTGTAGCAGGAGTTAAGGCAGGTGATCGGCTTATAATTCCTCGGGTCGGAAAGATCCCCCTTTTTGGGGATAAGCACAGTACGTCCCTCGACGAACCAGTCCGGAATCTGCTGCCCCTCGTTCAACCATGAGTTGAAAACTCGCGCCAGACGGCGGTGAGTGGAAGGAAATTTCTTCCACCACCAGTTGTTAATGCCGTCTGGGCCCGGGGCAGCGAAGTTCTTGGTACCAACAAGTGCTTGTTGGACTTCCTCCGTACTGATTGCCGGGCACACTTCTTCTGGCTCTTGAAGATGTCTGTGACACAGAGCCTCGAAGTGTGCAATTGATGGAGTGTCGCTATTGAATGGACGCGGCGTTTCGTAGATTCCCTTCCAGAAGGTTTCGACATCTTCTACAGTCGGCGGATTCTCGACAACACGCTGTGGCTCTTGAAAGAGGCGGGAAGGGTTCGTACGGAACAAATTGTTTTGTTCCATACTCCTCACCCGCCTCTTCAATGTTTTCTTTATCGCCATGAGCGCTCGGATCCTATCTAGACAGTGCTGCTTGATGGTAAGCATCACTGTCAGATTTAGAGTATGGTGTTGACGTCTTAATCCGGCAGCTATGCGCCGGATCCTGGGAGTAAAAACTCTACCAGTCGTCTTATATTCCACCACACTCTGGATCCGAGAAGCGTGTTGTCTGGCCGACTGTATCTTGCCTTCGATTTTCTGTACACGCCGCTTGGCTTTCTCGATCCCGTGATTGATTGACCTCTCACGGGGGACGAGTTGCTTCGCGGCGTTGTACACGGCACAGTTGATTTGCCAGATGTCTACATCTTCCGGAATTTCCTCATCGATGACCGCGTCCATTCTAGCCAGGTCTTGTGGCTTTAGGTTAGCCCTGGTGTTAAGGCTAACCCTCGTCCTTAAGTCTACACCGGTGAACTCTAAAAGATGTTCCCCATCACCTGGTAATTGCCGCGGTGGTACTGCGGCTGGCAGTTCTTCCAGCTGATGGGGTGCCCTTACGTAACCTGTCCTGAGCAGAAAGGATACTTGATCTCTCAGATGTTGTTGAGAGAAGGCGCGATGCTCTGGATGCATTTCGCACCAAAGTGCATGCATTCGCGCCATGTATCCCCTTCGCTCAGGTTCGCTACTCTCGCGGCAGGTCAGCAAGTCATCCCGTAGTTCCCTCGTCCACTTAAAGCGTCCGTGTTCAATGCCTAGGTTGTCAACGTTGAGACCATCCGGTAAGGCCCCTCCCACCTGTCTCTGACCCCCATCCGCTTGGGGTCGATTGTGAGGGCCCTTCTCAGGTTATAAGGAACCCATAGCATAAAGAGTACCAGGGTGGTTAGCCCTGATACCCCCGGCCGGCATTAGTCAGGCAGAGATGCCTCTGCCTGTCCAGGGTGCACCAGCGTGGAGGTTGCCGGTCCTTTGCACCCCTTTATTATTATTATTATTATTATTATTATTATTATTAACGTTACTGTATTTTTTAGATAACCAAGAGTTATTCATGTGGTGGTATGACTCAAGAAAGACAAGTTTATGCTTAATATAAGCACAAATTGGCATATTTCATTACCCAGTGTGGTAGCCAACTTCACTGAGACAGCGCTCGTAACACCTAAATTCGTAAATAAGTTGATAAGAAATGTAAAATCAATTGAAAAATTGAAGTAAACGTAATCTTACCATCAGTTAGAATTCCACTAGTATCCCTAGCGTGAGTAGATGTATTTTTGTGATTTCAGTGAAAGCAATACCATATTTCTACACCTGATGCTTCAATAATGTGGTGATAAGGACGTCATAGTGATCAACTTCCTAGTTAATTAAGAAAACGTGAGCTAATGGTATTATAAATAAAGAATTGATCTAAACACTAAATTTAAGCAGTCAACGTGATAAACTAGGTAGGTTTTATGAACACCTAAGAAAATAGGCAAATTCATCAAGTAAATTAGTTGTTCACTATTTTAGAATTTATAACAATTAAAGAAATAAATAATAAAAAAGAATTGTAAGAAAAACTAGTTATCTTTAATTTGAAGATCATTAAGAGATCTACATTGAAGCTGCTCACTGCTTAAAAAAACTGTTAACGCAAGTAACTGAGTATCCTAAATGCAGTGCCACAGCCTTCTTTACATCCCAGCCACGAAATAAGAAATCATGCAACGTCGCATGAAGACCTTTGGTTCCGAATAACACGTACAAAAGCGGCTAGCTTGTGTACGTGTAACAAAATAGTAGGCCATGGTGGCCTATTATTTTGTTTGGTTAAGCAATGGATAACTTTTCTTAAATTAGTCCCTTGTAAAACAATTTTTCCTTGGCATGTGATACATCATTTGAAAGCTCTTTTTTAAGCGCAATCTGAAAAACTAAAAATGCAACATGGCTGCCATAAGAAAAACAAAAGTTCTCGGATATCTAGAAAACGAAGGAGTATCGAACATTCATTTCTACACCAAAATATTAGTCTTCAAAAAGTGTACTAATAATGTAAAAGTCTAAAATCTACCTCATCAAGGATTGGCTACAGCCAAAAGGAAAATCACAAAATTTTTTGTTTTTTTGGAAAATCCCACATCGGCTTCAGTTAACCGTGATTTCCTAACGAATTTGAAATAAGCATAAAATTTGCCAAAACTTGTCCCAATTAACCGACCTTGTAGCTCTATGGTTTCGGAGATCGCAATGGGAGCATCGAATTTGGGACACACGGTATGCATATAATATGCATATGTATATTATTTACAGATCGTTATGGCTACTAGGCATAAGGAAAAATACCTAAAAACCTGTTAAGAGCAATTGAGAACCATAACTGAAGTCGAAAATATCGAGCCGCCAGTTTTTAAGTTTGTATAAGAGAAAGTTTGGCAAAATAATAAAAAGTAAACAAAAGGAAAATAGGGAAAGGAGGGTTAATTTGGAATTTTGCTTGATTTTGGTTGTCGAAAGATTGGAAGCTTTTGTTATGGTTGTTTGTGTTTGATATGTTTGTAGGCTCAGTGTCTCAGTGCTCATAGGTTAGGCTTAGGACTAAGGGGTCCAGGGGTCGAATTCTGACTAGATAGGAGAACTTCTTATCTACAGTAAAACTGGCTATTGGTAATATCTACACAGGTTCACTATTTCTGTACTCCACACAAATAATGCATAATGGTATTTTTAAAATTCCGAGATGGTGCACAGTTGGTTAGACCGTTGTTATGTGGCAGAAAACGTCTAGCCACTATCTATCCTGAGTTGAGTGTGTGTCTATGTGTACGTGCGTGCGTGCGTGCGTGCGTGCGTGCGTGCGTGTGTGTGTGTGTGTGTGTGTGTGTGTGTGTGTGTGTGTGTGTGTGTGTGTGTGTGTGTGTGTGTGTGTGTGTGTGTGTGTGTGTGTGCGTGCATGCGTGTGTGTGGGTGAGCGCGCGCGCGCGCGTGTTTAATTTCAATTTAATACCAGTTGTAGTAGCCGCTTTGCTTGGTCGGTTGTTACTATGCTCATAAATTCCAGTATTTTTTTCGTAGGATTAAATCCTATTGTTACTATCAAGTCATTCTTAGGAGTATCTTTCGCAAAAACCAATTCAATGTGTATTTTAAACGTTTCCACTCCGTAACATTAAGGAAGAAACATGTATATTCTAAAAAAACAAATTATTTTTTTTAGTAAATATTATTCAGTAAAGCAACTAAATTATCTAATAATAAATAAGCATTTCTATTAAGAAATAAATAAAAATAAAAATACTGCCCATTCTTAATTCGGTGCTTAGGGTTTACTAAGCTTCTGTTTAGATCATATTAAATTAGAAATAGCCCTTCTTATAATAACAAGCGACAACAGATAGATTCAGATTTTTAAAAATCATGCTAAAAGATCCTTTGTGATTTAAAACAATAACAACTAATAATATCTCATTTTGAAATTCTAAACAGTAACATGCATGAAGAGATCTAAAATTTGTTTATCTTAGATACTAACTATCTCATTATCTATGAATGCAACACATTTCTCTGTTGTCAAGCATTTGTTTTAGTGAAATTAATTACTATGTATTTGGTTTAATTAATTCTTGATCTACATACTCCCCATCTCAGTTTGTGGCTTGTGTGCTCCATCAATTTAAATTTAATTTTATCTGTTGGTATCTGAGATCCTTTTGCATTAAAAATAAGAAATTGCTTACTAACCGTACTTTAACATACATAACTAAAAAATCAACAGATAATTAAAAGTTGTAAAAAATCTGTAGGAAATTAATGATGATGTATATAAAAAAATAGAATCAAAAATTGCCTAGATAGGAGAACTTCTTATCTACAGTAAAACTGGCTATTGGTAATATCTACACAGGTTCACTATTTCTGTACTCCACACAAATAGCTTATTATAAATACTGTAGAGCAACATACTCTTTTATTTCTTTTATATCTACAAATTAGAAAGTTAACCTCTCAATATATGTTTGTCGTATAGAATGGCTTGGTAATATGTATTTGTGAAGGCATATAATTATTTTTTTTGGCAAATACATGTTCCCGATTAGGGAACAGTGTGCATAGTAGGTAGATTTTAGGCCTTTAATTTTTGTGGGTCTTCATTATAGGAATTGACCTAAAGAAATTTAGTACACTGATACTCAAAGTCTTTTATGGAAAAAACTCGACGCATATAAGAGATCTTCCTTCTGACAGCGAGGATTCCATTTTGGAGGATGCTATTGATGAGACCAACATTTTGGTGGAAATTAATACACAGCATGAAGAACTAGTTTGTTATAGTAGTGATAATGAAGTACCTTTAGTTGACGTACTTCCTAATATGTCCTCGACAAATAAAACATCTGAAGTCAAATGGAAGAATTCCATTACGAATACCAACGCAAAAGGTACCCAGTTTCAAGAAAATACTCTACTTCTTCCAGAAGTCCTCCAGTTGACAACTACTTATAAAATTTTAAAGTTTTTCTTTGATGTCATCTTTTTAGATAGTATTGTTTATCAAACAGTTTTATTCAGCACTCAGAATAAGCCACTGCATTTACCGAAGGCAGAGTTAGAAAGATTTTTGGGTATTTTCATATGGATGTCTAATAATAAAACAGCCAAATGCAAGGTGATATTGGTCCCCTAATACACGAGTTGATCAAGTTGCTGATAATGTCCTAGTAAAAAAGTGGGATGCAAGGGTAAAGCAGAGTTACCTGTAAAAATGTAAAGTACACCTGTGTTTTATGCGAAAAGCAATTGCTGTGTAGTTTCATGCAAATTAAATGTGTATTAAAGTGCAGCTTATAAGCATACTGTGCCCAATGGGGAACATATTTTTTTCTTAATTTTAAATAAAAAGTTTGTTTTAGTATGTTTTATATGTTCTATTTACACCTTTAAATATCATATCTTAAAAAAAATGTTTTTGTAATGTTAAAAAAAAGAAAAATTATATCATGCAATAGAAGGTTAACAAGGTTCGATTACTGGTCGTAAGAAGATCCAAGAGGAAACTTACGAGAGATCAGTCTACATTATAAGAAAATATAAATGGAGTAAACATAAACAATAAAAAATATGCATACTGTACCATGTATGAAAATAAATACTAAATAAGTAAAACACTGTGTCCTTAAATCTAATAAAATAACAATAAAAGCTATACATGTCATACACACCATATTCACTTACTGCTCGTAAGAAGAATCAAGAAGAAACATAACAAATTTACATAATGCACCCTGTATAAAAATAAATACTAAACCTCAACTCCTATTACTAAGTACTCGATTTCTATTGAGCCACCAGTAGCAATATGAATGGTTTCTGAAACAAAAGCGCTTTTTATATTATAAATAAAATGCTATTAAAATTTAAAATACCTGCAGTATATCATCGTCCAATTTTGAATTAAGGCCTGTCAATCGTGTTCCAATTATTTCATGGATATTTATCAAACATAGTGGTAACAATATCTTCGAATAATTCACTCGAACGCCATTAGGTACAACTGGATCTTAGTCCTAGTTATATTCGGACGAAGAAGGGTCATACCCCCACATAAATGTTCAGTGGTTCTACTACAATGTCCATTACAATGTTAAGCTGCCACATTTTTTTCTCTTGGCTTTGCGCATGACGAATAATTCTTTTCTCTAAGAACACTATTGTGTGACCTTCTTGCAAACACATTAATTACAGTACAACATGTAGAAATAAAAACTTGGTTTACTCACCGAAAGCCAATTTTTGTTATCACTGTTCTCAAAGTACTTCGTTTTAATTGAGGTAGATGTTCATCTTCATGCACCAACGCTAACTATTCATAGTTGGTGGTTCGTTCTTTTCAAAAAATGAATGAATCAAACGTCTGAGAGCATTTTTAGTTCCATCATCGATGTTATCCAAAATTGTTCGTTGTCTGTGGTATACTTTCGGTGGATGAAGTTGGTGTGTTTCTTTATATTCACGAAGAATGTTGTAAATACTTGCAGCACACATACCTAAATTAATATGCATATAATAATATTAACATAAACTATAATAAATATAAACAATACCTTAATAGTAAAAATATACTTCGATGCACTGTTGAGCAACCCCGTAAAACACAAAAATTAAAATTACCTAATGCCTTTGCAACAAACAAAACTTATAGTCTTATAAATGTTCAAAATATGTTGCTTGTCTTCAACTGAAAAATGTCCGTTTTTTCAGTGAAGAAATAGCCACTTGAGCCATAATTGGTATTAATCCCTGGAAAAAAATGTGGTTATAAGATAATCAATATTAATCGTTTTCGTTAGGTACCTTAATATAATAAATAAAAGTTTTTTGGCTGCGCTGAAAAAGCGCTATTTATTTGGTAAATGTGATTAACAGCAAATAGAAACAACGAATTGCAACAAATAACTCTAATCTTCACAAAACACCAAAATGTATTTGCATAGAGAAAAATATGCCTATTTGACAGCCAAGAAGGTATCAAGTTAAGTTTATCTTGTGATATGGATTTTAAAAATACGACCAATAGCAATATTTTATTGGGCGGAGCATAATTCTATTTGTTCATTAAAGGGACAGTATGTAGCGGCAGTGTAGATTCACGTTAAATACTACAATCCAATCATAATAATTACACGTTCCCCTGGATACATAAAGAATACATTTTACATTAAACATCTAAAACCTGTAATTGAATTCAGGTAAAAAACTCAAGATGTCTAAAGTTTATTGCGGAATCAAAAGCACTTGGTCTCCAACAGAGATAGAGCTGCCGCCGATATAACATTGGTTGCATAGATCGTCCCAGCAGGAATAAATTTTCAATAAATTTTTATATCATCGGACAGATTGAAACCATTGATCCTCGTAATCAAATATGTAGGACTTACCTTGGCCACGCTCGCTTCGATTTATTTACATTTTAATAAAATAACTAAATTGAGTAAGGTCCCTTTACTATAAAATTTCTTGGTAGCATTCATTGCAAATTTTATTACTAGTTAAATTTTATGGTTTCCTGTTTCCATTTGTAAAATTAAATAAAAATTGAATCAAAAATATTCTGCAGTACCTTCTATGAATACAGCGTGCAAACAGAACATATGAATAATAACACAGGCCTGCAAAATAAAACTTATGGTGGGGGGTTTCTATATTTTAATGTAACTCTGTATGACTGTTTCATGCCGAATCCAAAAATGACTTGCTTTTTGCTCTATCACGCAAGGTTTTTTCACAAAGTAAAAATACGTGAACGGTTTTGTAATAAAATGTATTAAAGTATTAAAATAATGCATTACAGTAAAATACTTCTCATTTTTAATTACAAAATTTAAATCAAAATTTACAAGTACCTACAAGAAAATAATATTACAAAAAAGTTGTTAAAATTTTTACATCTCTTTGCGAATGAAAACGCTTTCTTTTACTTTCAAATGAACGCTTAGTTGAAGCCCGTTTATATGAAGTTTCACTTTCAGAAGATTCTCTCTTTAAACACCAACAATAGTCAGCCATCATGGCGACGTTCCATCTTCCTTGATATCTCATCTCCATCTGTTTAATATCTTGGTGAAACCTTTCACTTTGTTCTTCACGCACCGCCTCGAGATTTTCTGGAAAATAGTCAAGATGGGAATGAAAAACATAAAGTTTCACACTCATATTGCACCCCAATGTTTTATAATTTTCTAACATATCGTTGACTATATTCTTGAAATCAGGATCTCTGTTATTACCTAAGAACTTTTGAACTACATTTTTGAAGCCAACCCATGTAGCCTTTTCTTTATCATTCATTGTTGCGTCAAACACTCTGTCTTTCATTAACTCTCTAATTTGTGGCCCAACAAAAATACCTTCCCTAAGCTTGGCTTCTGATAAACTAGGAAACTTTGAACATAAATACTTGAAGCAGTTACAGTTTTTGTCGAGAGCTTTAACAAATTGCTTCATTAGCCCCAACTTAATGTGTAACGGAGGCAGAAGAACTTTTTTCGGATCGTCCAAACTTTCTTGTACAATATTTTTTGAACCAGGTACTAAATTAATTCTACGTGGCCATTCTTTCTTTTACCAATGTTCACCTCGTGCTCTACTGTCCCATTCGCATAAGAAACAGGGAATTTTAGTATAGCCAGACTGTTAGCCTAAGAGCATACCTAAGATTTAGAAATCTCCACATAACATCCAGTTGTGCTCTGCATATTTCACCTTTTCAAGTAGGAGTTTCAAATCTTCATATCTTTCTTTTAAATGAACAGAGTATGCAACCGAGACTGATGCGTATATATTACCATTATGCAACAATACATCCTTTAAACTCCTTTTAGATGAGTCTATGAACAACCTCCAGTCATTTAGTTGATAAATGGATGCTCCTAACTTGCTAACCAATCCTGGAACATCATGGCAGTAAACAAGGGATCCCTCTTGATCAAAGTATTCTAAAAATTCAGTTTCACGTTTTCTATACCATGAGAATGTCGTTCCTGGAAGAAGTAAATTCGTTTCACTCAGTTTAGATCCCAAAAGTTCAGCATACTCTTTTGAAAGTCCTAAGTCACGAATTAAATCGTTTAGTTCATTCTGAGTAAAAAGCTGAGGCTGAGTACTTTGTAATGAAAAGTCTTCATCCGAATCTTCAATTTCTAATTGCGACTCAGAATCAGACGACAAAAGAGTATAATTCTCTGGTACACCAGGTACATCTGGCCCATGCGCTACTGGCCTTATTGCTAATGGAAGGTTCGGATAAAATATTTTTTTCTTATTTTTAGTATTAAAGCCACTTACGTCACATAAGCAAAAGTAACAATCTTCTGCATGATTGCTAGGTTCCCGCCACACCATTGGTATGCCGAAGGATTTCTTTTTATTTTGAGTCCACTTCCGTAACGATTCAACACATGTATGACAAGCTCTGTGTGGCGCCCATGTTTTGTCTTGGTCTCCAAGCTTTACACCAAAATACGCATGATAACTTCTTTTCATGAATTCCGTAATATTTCTTTGTCTTTTTTTAACTGTATATGAACCACAAATGTAACAAAACACATCGGCGCTGTTTTTACAATGTCTTGAGGACATGACAAATTTTTAATAACTTTATCACGCTATTATATACTGTAAGCACATGTTCAACCACAATTAACTTACTACTGACTACTGTATGTGCTTTTCGAATACTATGTGTATATTCTGGTTCTAACTAGAAACGTCTAGATTAAAAGGCAGTGGTCCTTAACAATTTTATTTTAAAAAGATATGTATTAATTACTAATATTGTCGTTATGTATGTTTAGAGTAAACAGTTCGTGATACACGAAAACTAATAATACTGCAGAGTTCAGAACGACTTACTTACTCTAAAAATGTAAAAAAATTGTAGACTCCTAAAACCATGCAGGCCTGTGTAATCAGTAGTGTATATAGTATGTAATTTTTCTGCCTTATATGAAACATATCCTTACGGTTTAATGAGAAACGTAGATAATGCAATTACCGAATTACCCCAATATTAAAATGGACAATTCAAGACACCGTCTAATATTTTGGAATACTAGTTTAAAATATTTCTTAAACTTAAGTTGAAAATGATATAGCTAATGATGTAGGCCCTGTTATTTCAAAAGCTGCGTGGCTTGGGGCTCAGTCCAATGTATTGTCTTTGTCATGATGTACGCCTATTTCACCAAAGCTAATATGTATACGATATGGCTGCCACGAGTTTACGAGATATAATCAGTAGTTTTAAGTAAAAGAAGCATATGAATATAAAGACTGTTCACATAAGCTTTGCAGCGTTAGCCAGGATAGGGAATTAAATGCGTGCTGATGATTGGTGCAGACGGCATGCAGATATACACAAGTGCAAAGTTCCAATAGCGGTTAATTCAATTTTCATTGTTTATTTTATAGGCATCGGTGGTAGTTGGACGTTTGTAGATTGTGTTTTGCTATAAATTGAATTGTGTTTTCGACGACTAATATTAATATGTAAGTATTAAATCTAATTGTTAGAGACCAATATATTCCCTTAACCTTACCTAAGAATAATAACATATGTTATATAATTTTACTTTTACAATAATATAACTTGTATTGTGTAATGTTTATATTAAATTATTTACCTTTATTGATATTGCTTATTGGCTGATTTTATAATAATAATCGGTAAGGTATTTGATGTTTTAATGATTTATTGTTTTTAATTCCTCAAGTTATGTATTCGTGAAAAGAATTTTGAAAATTTTTTTTGCATTTCTGGACGAAATCTCGACGAATTATGACGATTCACAAAATATCAGACAGAAAAAGTGTGTCTGTCTGTGGTTCACGATAGCAGCTACAGTTTTTGAGATAAAGCTTTCAAATTTGGTACACACTTTCTAGAGGTCAAGGAAGAGATTGAGTTCGTTGATGAGCAAAATCGATCCCAATGTCTAAAAAAAATATTAATGACATTCCACCAATGTGTCTCTTTGAAACGTCAATATGTGACTTTTTAAAACGTCAAAAAATATGAATTTTTGAAACGTCAAAGTGACTATTTTGAAACGTCAAAATGTGACTTTTTTGAAACGTCAAAAATTACTTTTATTGTAAACTCCACCATATGTCGAGTTTTATTATGGTGGGGAAGTTCTGATCCCCAAGTTTTTAAATTGTTTTTTATTATACGAGGTGACTTAAGTTAATTAAGTCGAAATGAGGATTTTTGTTGTCGATATAAACTTATTTCATCTTAATTTAGAAAATAAAAAATTCTAGCACAGGAGCGTGGTTTATATAAATAAATACATTATATGCATTTATAATGCACCGCGCGCCTATGTTAGAGAACTACGCAAGACTGATGGTCGACAAAGGATCGTTCTGCGAGCCCAGGTAAATATTGTTTTATGTGCTCTTATGAATGAACGGAGTATAATATGGTGTATGTTTTAATCACTTTTTTACACAGGTCAGTAGTACTAAATGCTCAAAATGCAGCATATTGTTTTATATTAAGATAGAGAGAAACATAACATTGTTTAAAGCAGAAATATGAAAATTGTGCAGGAAAAAGTTGGTCCGATCTAAAACAAGTAGAATTTAATTTTTTTTATTTTCCGATGTTATTTCTTATGGGTACACAAAATAAAAATAACGGAAATTTCCACCTTCAAAATATTTGATGAAGCCATATCCGTCAACAGGTTTAGCAAATCAAAAACGAATATTTAACTATAGGCTTTCTCGAGCTCGTCAAAGTGTTGAATGCGCGTTTGGAATAATGGTTTTGAAATTCAAACTACTTAATGACCTACCTATGCTCACCAGAAAAAGTTGACAAAATAATAAAGGCGTTATGCGTTTTGCATAATTTCATCAGGAAAAGAGAAGGGAAAATGTCTGAGCCTTCTACTGAATCAGAAGAAGCAAATACTGCGTCACGATTGCATCCTCTTCAGCCTCACCGCCAACGAAGTACCACTAATGCTATTGAGTTTCGAGAAAAACTATGTACTTATGTAAATGAGTATGCACCTTTACCCTGCCAGTCTCAGTATTGTGTATAAAACTGTATTACTTGAAAGTATGTTTATTATAGAAAATATAAAGTACTCTCATTCCTCATTTAATATTGTTGATATATATTTCAATAAATATTATCAACACTAACCTGATTCATTTATATCTTTCCCCACCTCATTCCACGTTTTTTCTTGTATCTGTCGATTTGAATAATTTTCTTGGTTGTAATCATATAACACTTCATATTTTGCCACTATATTTACGAATTTAATATTAGTCCCTCATATTTACTACGAAATACTGCATGCACTGCAAGATATAAACGACAAATGACGCTTGAAATTGGAACATGCACTGTTGTATAACAATTGTCATCGACAAGTTAGAGCTTGTTCGCGACATCTCTGTCAGATGTACGATTCTCGGTTAATAATCAAGTGCTTTAAAATGAAACGACATGTCGCAGACGTGTTGCAAACAAATTTCGCGTATATGGACGACCAGCCTAACTATGTATCTACCAATCGTTTCAAACATTCTCGTTATTAGTTGCATAGTTTCCGTATTTACAGCTTGCAACTATTTACTGGCAAGTAAATAAAGTGAAAACGACAGTTCGATATTATGTTGACGGAGCAGTATCTTCGAGGAGACATTTTAGAACTATTGCGCTTATGCATAAATATATCTATAAACTATCTTTAATTGCTGCTTGAGCTATATTTTTTTTGAAAAGAGTTGTATATTGTTTATATTATTTTTTAAAGTTGTAATTATTTTATAATTTGAACTGAACACAAAAATAAACTCTTTGTTTTATTACCAACGTACCGCTTCATCAGATACTGAGTGCCACATATATTTTTCTCAATGTATATTTACCGTTGTACTTTAATACTAACATGCATATATCATAATATTATGTATAATGTAATGTATTTCTCATAATAAAAATAAACTAGATGATTTCTTTGAGTCCAGAATTGGCAACTCACTATATAAGATATGAGACCAAGCCATGCCCAGTGGGTACAGTTTCATACTCACCTCTTATTAGAAAACCCCATATGATGTGAAAGATATTCCCTGCCCCTAAGTTATTTGCAGGTCCCAGGATATTACGCCTGACAACTCTAGAATTCTTTATCCGAGTGAGAATATTGTTTAAAATTGTTTTATTTGCAAGTTGGTTTCAACAGTTTAGTTTTAAATCAGTTTTAGTTTCAAGTATCAATAGGTAATAAAAATTAAGTTCAATTAAACTCTTTCTCATGTCAGTGAAGCCCTAAGAAATAAAAGAAACAGCATTTACTCTAGAAGTAATATCTTCTTGGAGTTTTATTTATTTATTTATTTACACCATTCCATGGGAAACCATTTACATAATGGGAATTACAAAAATATAATATGTTTTAGAAAGACAAAAGTAAAAAACAATATTACATAGACCATTAAAAACATAACTTTATACTTAATAGTAAAATGTATATACATATATATACATACATAATTATATATATACTATAAACTTAGATACCTACATACACACATATCCATATACATATCTATAATTAAAATATGCAAATTTAATAAAAAAAAATTTTTACTATTTTTTAACTGTGGCTACCTTGCCGAAGAAAATATCCAGAATATATTGGTGTTCAATATAATTATTTCACATTTGATGTAAAGACGAAAATTTACCAATATTTGTACGAGGTATACTCAAAGTAAAGGTCATATGTTGCCTTGCGGTTACTCTGGAAATACGAAAATTTAACATTTGTAATTTATCGGGACAGTCAATGTCATTAATTATCAATTTGTTCAAGAAGATTTACTGAGATTTCACCCGTCTTTATTCGAGACTATCTAAAGAAAAATTTCCAGCATATATGCATTTGGATATCCAATAACTGAGTATACTCCATCCTCTCTGAAACAAGCATGTTTTAAGAACGTTCGCTGTAGCTTTTCAGCACTGTTAACATGTATGTTATAATAAGAACACCAAATAATAGCTAGAACGCACAAAAGTGTTATAAAGCAATTTTAGTGTATCTGCATTATTAAACCCAAGGGAATTTCTTATAATAAAGCCTAACATTTTAATGCTCACTGATGTTATACGATTAACAAGATTGATGAAAGAGAGTTTGCCATCAAATATTATACGTAGGTCTCGGAAAACAGGAGATATTTACGATATTATTAAGAGTATAGTCAAAATTTAGTGTTTGTACTTTAGAAAATGTCACTTCGAGATGTTAAAAGGTAATTTATTTTTAATGCACCAAATATTAAGATTTTCCAAATCTTTCTGTAGGGTAAAACAATTTTCAATATTTTAATGATAGAATAAGTCTTTAAATCATCGGCATATAATAACTATTTACAATTTAAATTAGATATAATGTCATTTGTAAAGATATTAAAAAGTAATAAATTTGAATCTTGAGGGACTCCAGAAGTGGCATGCATTTCAACAGACTGGACTCCACAGCATTGCATAATTGTATTCTGTCAGATAAGTACGACGGAATATAATTTAACATATTTTACGAGAATCCATAACTTTGCATTTTTATAGATGTTTTGATAAAATTTTTCGAATGCTTTTGAGACATCTGTATGAAGCCCGGCATCTAAAGAATTCGCTAAATACTGCGTGATACAAAGAAGATTGGTAACAGTTGATATTTCATTCATAAATCCATGCTGATAAGGCGTAATGCGATGTTTCATGTAAAAGAAAATAAAGTCGTACACCAGAATTTCACATACTTTAGAGAAAAACTGTAATAGACCTGTAATTTTGTATTATGGCACGATCTCCCTTTTTGAAGACAGGGACAATATTACAGGTTTTCCAAGTTTCTGAAAAAACAGCAGTTTTAATAGATAAATTATATGAGATTGTCAGAGGATATGCAAATACACAGGCACAGTCTCTAATAAAAAAGGCAGGAATATTGTCTAATCCATTCATAATATTAACCAGAATATGTGTACAAAAACGCCACCATTTACCTTAATATTTAATTTAAGAGCAAGGACGATCCCATGGCCATACCGAAAACTTTCTGATAAAAAGTCATTTCCCGATTGAAAGTAAGTTGTTTTAATTTAAAAAGTAATGCCATTAGAGCTTCTATGCTTAGCTTTGTTCTATTTGACAAGTTCTTATTATTTTGTAATTTATTTTTAATTATAATTAAAGTTTTATGTCCTGGATCATTTGTAAAAAGAATTATTGTATCAAAACTCATGTTAAATGATTTTGAAAACTATATTTTCAAATAGCTAACCTCTTTTTGGCTCAGAGGTTTATTTAATACATATTTTGAATACTTAATAAGAACGAGCTTAATACCCAAAGCAGATGCGAGGAATCATATGTATGTTTTAATCTGTTTTGTTTTGTTACAATTTTTTTTATTGAAAAGTATGAAGATAAAACAATGTTATGCTCACACTTTCTTTTTATTTAATGTGAAGATTTCGAAATTTTAACATAACCCCACATTACTTTTAATACATGTTAGCAAAAAAAAAATATATATTACACATTCTTTGGGTGCATACATGTTAAAAGTTCGGATAATTATATGTCCCTAAATATTTCCTACCGTAGCTTCAGCGTAGTGAAGGGTGAAATCAAAAAAGACATAAATATCTTAAGAACCATCTTAACTTGTTTTAATAATGATTACCATATTCCTAGACATCTTAATTTCATAATGAAAACTGTCCATATGCCATGTTTATGTGGTTAATATGGTGTGTTAATTTTTTTACTTCATGTGAAATTCCAAATAAACAAGTTTTGATATATATTTCCTGCCCTAATAAATATATAAAATATTCTTATTAACACAATGCACCGTTTTTGCAAAATCGATAATTGTTTTCAAAAATAACTGTTATTTCAATGGAAATCAATAATTAGACAATGCAAAATTTGTGTCGTTTTTTTATTGATTGAATTTCTAGGAACAAAATTACAAGTGTTCATTTTCGATATAATTGTAAATACTTCGATGACTTTCAAAATGTGCTGAATACAAATTTAGTTTCTTCAACTGTTTATTTCTCAGTACGATATGGCACATTTTCCAACTAATATTATATTTGAGTTGCTTTTCAGTGAGACATGGAACATAATACCAAACAAAAGGAACTCTTTAAAAGGTAAAATAATTTAAAGCAATTTCATCGCCTCCATGCATACTTATAAATTTTGTGATTTCCACTTGTATTCTCCGCATCCAATTTTCTACAATTTAATATACTACAATGAATGACATCAACCGTATACCAAAAAACCATTTTTACTTTATCATGCTTAATGAAACTAAATGAACACGTATTTGCTGAAGAACATTTAATTAAGGGATCAAAAACCTTTTATGTTTAGAAAAGTGTTCTATTTTTACACCAAAGTTTAACGTCAAATTTTTACTGAATTGTGATAAAAGCTGTTATATGCTCTATTAAATTAGTCAAACTATATAAAAATATATACTGGGAGATCCATTATAAATGCGAATTTCACTATGGTAGGAAAAGTAGGTATCTTGGTAGTAAATATTATTAAGGTTTTTAAAAAATAGTTAAATTCTTACTTTCTCATCTATCTATAGATGGAGAAAGTATTGGCGTCATAAAAAAACTTAAGTCCCAGATTTGTGATGAAAATGAACGTTTTGAAACCCACAAAAAAAAGGAAATTTATTCGAGTCGGCATGACGTCTGTGTGTTTGTGTCGCTAGTCATTATTTTACTATCATTTCCCCTAACTCATCTCAACGTATAAATCTGAAACTTTACATATAATATCTGGGGACTCCAAGCAAGAACCCTATTGAATATGAAATTGATGCATCAGGGAGGGCACGTCTCAAGGGAGCCCAAGAATCTTTACGTCACATCAAAAAATATTTTAAACAAAAATAGTTCAGATTACGAAAATG
Source organism: Rhamnusium bicolor (assembly GCA_029963845.1). Lineage (NCBI taxonomy): Eukaryota > Metazoa > Arthropoda > Insecta > Coleoptera > Cerambycidae > Rhamnusium > Rhamnusium bicolor. Next base: position 267,840 of record JANEYF010004785.1, on the reverse strand, counting down.
TAACGAAAGGAACCGAAAGGAACTCTGGAATATTTCTCGTCAGATTAGCAGTTATTGAAAAAAAACTATTAGTTTCATTCAATTAAAAAAAGTAAAGTCTGTCTCGACAGTATTTTCTCATTAATTTGAAATGAGTGAGATATAAATTACATAATTTATTTTATATCGTTTGTTTCGCTTTTCTCGTTTCCTTTCTTATCACATTTGTTTCGTTTATCTCGTTTATATCGTTTATTTCGCCATTTATCTTCTACTACTTATCATATCTATCTTATTTGTCTCGTTTATCTTATTTATCTTGTTTATCTCTTATATCTTGTCTGTCTCATATATTTCGTTTATCTTTTTATCTTGTTTATTTTGTTTAGTTTTCGTTATTTATCTAGTTTTTCTTGTTTATCTTATTTCCTTATCTTGTATATCTTTTTTTATCGGGTTCTTTTCATTTATCTTATTTATCTCATTTGTCTCATCTCATTTTTCTCAATTATCTCATTGTCTCATCTGTTTTACTTATCTCAGTTAACTTATTTATCTTATTTATCTTATTTACCTTGTTTGTGTATTTTCTTTGTTTATTTTGTTCATTTTATTTATTTTACATAAATAAATAAAATAAATGAAAATGATTATTTAATTAAAATAATTTATTTCTCTTATGTCAAATTAAATAAGATACTGAGAAAATACTGTCGCGAAGCACGGATTATGACAATTTGGTTTTCCTTTATTGGAACTCAGGAATAGATAGATTATGCAAATTTGGCAAAATTTTTTTTTCTTAAAAACTGCACTTTACTGATGTATTGTTGAAAAAAAGATATTATGAAATCAAGTACACCTTGAAAGGTAAACACCCATATGGAGACTAATCATTTCACGAATTAGTTTAGCTTTCCACTGTTTATTTTGAAGTATGAATGAGATATAAATATTATCATCAATTGAAGATATTGCTTCTATAATATGTTAAGGACAGGTTACATAACTAAAACATTCCTAAGAAAATAAATATGCCTCATAGCATGGAAATGATTACTAGTATGCCAAGATAACTTTTTGTGAAGTAAAAACTGGGCATTAAGAATGTTATTACTGTTTGCCTGAGATATCTAAATGATTTACGATTTTTAGGAGAAGTTGCGATATATCAGAATGTTAACCGTGAAAACATAGGTCTGTTATTAGTCAAGTTCTTATGTCTAGGAGTTGAGCAACCGCAACCTTCACATTTCTGGACATTGTTAAAACTAAATTAGGCCTATCTTCTTAAAAACACTAGTCTATATGATCATAAAGAGCAGTAGTCCTCTTGAACCCTCATCATTCGAGATCATCTACAAAGCCAAAGGTGTTGGCACAGATTCCAATGCGAAAATATTTGTTAGCGTTCTTAATTTTGCTGTGTTGATACTTAGGTTCACTAATTTCTGTTTGTACTTCCTCTATTGCTTGCAAATATTTACTAATTTATATATTTGCATTATCCATCATAGAAAAAATAAAGTTGTTGAATTAATTGAGTATATAAAAAAATGGAATAAAAATAAAAAGTTTACCAAATAAAGTCGATCTAGGTACGATTGTCAATTTAAGAAACTTGACTTTTTTTAGAGGCCATACAAATTATTACATATTTTATGGCAACACATCTACACGAGGTTTCTACTGGTTTATATTGATCTAAATACGTTTCAGAATAATAACTTCCTGAATATAAGCTATAGGAGTAAATTAATTCATATCCTTTCAATTCAAACGTCCCTCTTTAATTCAATTTCACTTGTTTCTAACGGTAGCTTTGATTTCATTCGTTATTAGAATCGAACATAAATTCGAATAACGTTTATTGTCAGTAAAATGTATAGGTAATTGTTTACCAAGCAAATTGATAGTTAGTAATAGTAGCAGACTAAGAAACTTTCCCGAAAGTTTGGATGATTATAATTATAAATTTACTTATGCTCTAAGGCATAGAATAATAAATATCGAAATTTCAATCAAAAGTAATATAAATCACCGATTCATTTGTAAAATACCAATATTCAAAGTGCTAAGAGAGATTCACTAATCCATGTGAAAGTGGACCCACTTTTTTTTTAGTAAGTATGTGCAACAAAAGAAATTGAGAATCTCCTTAGAAATGGGTATTAAATAATAAAAGTTGTAATTGTATTTGCATTATTAAAAAGCAAATCAAGAAGGTAGAATAATTTACTGTGACTGGTTTTTAAATAGTTATTACGATATAGTTTTCTCCAGTGATTGTTGTGACACAAATAATGGATTGTTTAATAGATTTTAAACTTCATATAATCCTAAACAGATACGGCTGTTAATTGTGGTTTTCCAAAATTAAAAAAATCTGGAGGATGATGGAGCAATTCTTACTCCGGATTCGAATTCAGCACGTCAATTTACATAAAGATAAGTTGGGCTAGTCAAAAGAACAGCCCGCGCCCCATGCAGAGGAATTTTCCGAATTTAAGGATGGTTTTCTATAATTAAAAAAAATTTGAGGTTATGGACAAATTCTGTCTCCGGATTCGAATTCAGCGCGTCAAAATACATTAAGATAAGTTGGTCTAGTCAAAAGAACAGCCCACTCTTTTTTGTGTACCTGTGATCATTACTCTGGAACTTATAGGCTTAAAAAAATCTGACATTTTGGATTTCGCATATCGAATAATACCATAATACCACATTTTAATCAAACCAGTTTTTAAATAAAAATTCTGTAAAAAAATAAAGATGTATAATTTCTAACTTCTCAGATTATTTCAAGAATGGATGTAAGTAAGCTAATTCCGAAGGTATTTTTTTATTTAAGATGTGACTTTTTCAAATGTAACAGTCCTTCTTTTGTCTCTAGAGATACGTGTGATCCCAATGGTGAGAAAAGTGGGCCACTCTGTATAGGGAATAACAGGTGATAAATAAATCATGTTTATAAGTCAAAATTAGAGAGTTTAAAGTCAAATATTAGTACTCACTAATTAAAATATTAGTACTCACTAATATAAATACGAAAATAGCTGTTCCTCATTCTCTAGCTGATTTATTATAGTGAAACGAACTGTGTCCTCTTAAGGTCGTATTCTTTTTCAAAAAGTATTAGGATGCGTGTAAAAGCTAAAAGAGACGAGAATTTAATGGCAAAATGGAAGACCTGAATGGCACGTGATTTTTCAATATCCTGTTCAGATTCTTCCACAATAGATGGATACGCCACAGCAGGCTTTTTCTATATATTAAATGAAAAAAATGACCTGTCCCAACATTTTAACTACTGTGTTCATTTTAAAAGAGGAAACGTCTTTGAAGCATGACCACTACTGATTTTATTTTAACAGATTTTCTTTTGACATTATGAAGGAAATAAGCTGAGTATGTTTATAGCTTTATATTCAGGATTTTATTCTAGATAGGAAGGTACAGTTGTGGACAATAAAAAATGGAATAACTCTTATTATAAATTTTTCCTAGCATTTAGTTGTTTTTATTGGGATTATTAATATTAATATGCTACATAATATTGATGCGTTAAGAATGACATACATTTGAAACTTTTACACTACACTAGAAATGCTGTTTTGTTTTATTGTCCGCAATTGTACATTGTGCGAAGAAAATATTACGTAACATTTTTTCTCAAATCCATATTAACATTAATAATAGTATAAATAAATAAAAGTAATATTTTGTTGGACACTTTATTTGTCATTAATTTAGGAAGTATAAAATATAATCTCAAAGACCAATGACATATTACAATAAAGTTTGGAGGGGCAAAATTGCAGACGATTCCCAAAAAATATCACTTAGTATATGTGCTTATAGATGTAAAAATTCATTGTTCTGCAAAAATTACAACAAATTCAGATACCTAATAACTAGTCGAGGAAATAAAGCACTGAACCTCCGAAATTTCCGCAGCAAGACGGATTTTAATGCGGTTTTTTGCATTCGATTCGTGAGAGCATCAGGAAATTTTGTGAACTAATCTGATGAATATCAAATGAAAAATTGCATATTGCATTGTTCAAAGTGCATTTAGAATAATTAATTTGCAACTCGGTAAAAATTGATTGAAATGAGTCCAAATTTGTTAATCGGGGGTTTTCGGGGTCGCTGAACACGAATATCATGGCGGCAACGGCCTCCGAGGTACCTGGAGCCCAGGGTGGATACTATCTACCTCATCTCCTTGAATTTCATGTGTTTGTAATATATTTAGTTGAAACTCATTACTCGGGGGTTTTCGGGGTCGCTGAACACGAATATCATGGTGGCAATGACCTCCGAGGTACCTGGAGCCCAGGGTGGACCTCATCTCCTGGAACTTCTTGTGAATTTTTAATATATTTAGTTGAAATTCGTTACTCGGGGGTTTTCGGGGTCGCTGAACACGAATATCACGGCGGCAACGTTCTCCGAGGTACCTGGAGCCCAGGGTGGACCTCATCTCCTGGAATTACCTTGGGTATAGCATCATTTTTATACGAATTTGCATATATTACTCAAAATTATTTATTTATATATTATAATGAAGATGTAGATTCAAACAATATTTTTCAAAAATAATTTCTGAAAACTCCAATTGTATTTGTAATGTTTTATTGTTTAAAAAAATACCACAAACTTATACAATGAAAAACATTTATTGTTTAATTACACATTGAAGTTTTCTTCTTCATTCTCTTCGTCTGCAAATCCAATTCCAACCGATAATTGTTCTTCTTCTAAATAATGTTCTACATTAGAACAATTGCAGCCAGCACAATTTTTGCAAGCAACATTGCAGATTAATCCATGCTTTCTGCATCCACATGAATTACCGCAATCTGTCTTACAACTGCAGAAAATTATATTCATAATATTGGGTGGACCAGGGGGCTTAGTCATCTTTATAGGAATTAATGTATTTCCTTTAAGTTCCCAACCCCAATCTGTTGGATTTAAAAAATTTTCAGGCTCCAGTAGACAAAGTTGGTAGTATTATAATATTTAAATAAATAATTTAGAGTAACATATGCAAATTCGTTTAAAAATGATGCTATACTCAAGATAATTCCAAGAGATGAGGTAGATAGTGTCCACCCTGGGCTCCAGATACCTCGGAGGTCGTTGCCGCCATGATATTCGTGTTCAGCGACCCCGAAAACCCCCGAGCAATGAGTTTCAACTAAATATATTACAAATTCACATGAAATTCCAGGAGATGAGGTAGATAGTATCCACCCTGGGCTCCAGGTACCTCGGAGGCCGTTGCCGCCGTGATATTCGTGTTCAGCGACCCCGAATACCGTAACAAATTTGGACTCATTTCAATCAATTTTTACCGAGTTGCAAATTAATTATTCTAAATGCACTTTGAACAATGCATTTTTACAATGCAAATATGCAATTTTTCATTTGCTATTCATCAGATTAGTTCACAAAATTTCCTGATGCTCTCACGAATCGAATGCAAAAACCGCATTAAAATCCGTCTTGCTGCGGAAATTTCGGAGGTTGAGCCGTTTTTTCCTCGGCTAATATAGTTTTTTACATTTTCTACTGTCATTATTATCTGAATGCACTAGTCCAAAAGTTTAATGTAGTTAATAAATCAAACACGACACTTGAAACATATTTTATCGCAGAAACTATTAAAACAACGGCTTCATCTAGGATCAAGATGACATTGGACTAAATAATAGTACTCTTAATATTAGACGCAAAAAATATTGAGCGTGAAAATTATTAAATGTACTAGTAACTCTGAAATAAGCAAGAATTAGAAGTTTAATATTTTAAACAACCTGATATATGTAAATAAACCATCATTACTAAATTTAATTTTGTAACTTACATATCATCCAAATTATATTTCCGTCTCTAATTCCTAAATTCCCAAACAATTAGATGCAGTTTAATCTAATTAACATAATTCCTTTTAAGCTCTAAAATTTCCAGGATTAGGCCTTATCCTTCCGTCTCATGGTGTGGGTTTAAAATTAGAATACTTATGAATGATCTACAGATAACAATTTCATTTATATCATTAAAAATTGTCATAACGAGATGAAACTAATACAAACTAAAAGCAAAATTATTCAAGTACCTAGGGACGTCATTTCTTTTCTACATTATGTATGCTTCAATTAGTAAGATCTTGTTCATTTGGTTGATGTTGAAAATGGTCAACTTTCCCACAAATAGACTATAAATTATGAATAAATTGAAATTTTCTTGATTTACTCCCCTGAAACTTATTCTATTGAACAAACATCCGTTAACAAAACAAACCTAAAACAAGTAATGTAAAAAGAAATGCTTTTTGTAAGCTGTAATTTGATATTTAGATTTTCTGCTCCTTCTTAAATAAATTTTTTAATAAAATTATATGTATATTTCTCTACACCATGAAAATTATTATAGGGAATATAAGACGCATCCTACGAGCCTTACATAAAAAATTCGTGGGCAATGTTTTGGCTATTGGATATCATTAAATAACCCCTAAGAATCATATTTGAGTTGGTCGTACAAAATTCATTTTTGATCTGTGGAGAATCTTACGTTAGATCTCTCAATTTTATTTTATTTTTTTTTTTTCGGTTTCCCGATGCCGGTCAGTCCTCCCGTGGCCTCCGACGCCTCATGGGAGTCGCGCCGGCGGATCAACTACAGCCACTCCCCACATCCCGCAGGGTTAGTGACTGTAGATACCAGAATCGTGTGCCCTAAGCAGACGGAGAGAACCCAGAATGACCGCCTTCTGCATTTGACCTGCCAGCCACTCGGCTGGTTTTTGGCAGGCCGGTATGATCTTCAGTTCCGAGAGCAGCGTAGGCTTTATCCCTCCGAGTACACCGATTATAACGACGACCATCTTTACCGAGTAGCCTGGGTACAGCACTTGGAGCTCGTACCGGAGATCTCGATATTTAGTCCGTTTCTCCTCCTCCTTCAAGGTGATGTTTTTCTCCGCAGGTGCCGAGAACTCGATGACATACATCACCTTGAGTTGATGGTCGAGGAGGACTATGTCAGGCTTGTTGGCTTGGATTAGCCTGACAGTCGGGAACGAGTAGTTCCAGTAAATCCGGCATTTCTCGTTCTCGACAACGGACTCAATATCTCCGGGGACGTAAGGCAGCACTGGTGTCTGGTCTACTCCGTACGAGTGCCTTAGATGGTAGTATAGCACTCGTAACGCCGCGTTATGCCGGTGGATGTAGGCCGAAATCGCATATATAGGGCATGCAGATAGTAAGTGCATGAGCGATTCCGGCGCCTGATGGCAGGTCCTGCAGTTGATATCAGGAACCTCTACACGCCACACGCGGCTACGGTAGACCAAGGTGTTGATAACACCATCTTGACAGGCCATAATGAATCCCTCGGTCTCCGACTTAAGCCCTGCTGACCTTAGAAAGGCGAAGGTCAGCCTGGTCGATAAACCCAGTGTTTCTATGTTCTTATAGAAGACACCATGCTGGGGTTTATCGACGTGCTGCCGAAACAGTTTCTCCTGTTCGGCAGCTCTAATTCGGGCTTTCAGACGATTTGGCTGAAGTTCGGTGACTGACTCAACATCAGCACCTCGCCGGCCTCCTCGCCTGATGTCAAATGCGAGACCGAGTTCATCTGCGGCTCTTTTTGCTGCCTTGAATAATCCTGCTCCCACTCCTACAGTTTCGTGATGTTTTACGAACCGCAAGAGGGGATCTGAGCTCCTGAGTATGTTACATGCCATACTCAGTACTACTCTGCCATGCGTACACTCCAGGCTCAAGAGTCCTCGGCTCCCCCGTTGACGTGGGAGGTACACACGAGGAACGGACGATCTAGGATGAATACTTCTGTGAATATTCATCATCTTGCGGGTATCCCTATCTAATTGGCGCAGCTCCTCTACTGTCCACTTTACTACTATTGGTTGCAGACACCTTGTTCTTCCCCGAAAGTTCGGAAGACCAAATCTTTCGGAGGCGGTGTCTGTACTTGCCGCGGAGAGAATCTTTTATTTGTGATACATCCTGGATGTGCCTTTGTTGCACACCCAGATATGTATAGGTCTCTCCGACATCCAGATGTCTTAGGATGCTTCCGTCTGCGAGCTGCGCATCTTCAAGGAATTCCCCGCATCGTCCTCTCTTGAGGTGGACGACTGCACATTTATCCAACCCGAACTCCATACCAATTGCCCGCGTATATTCTTCGACCACCCTAAGAGCGTTTTGTAGTTCGCGCTCTCCGGAGGCATAAAGTTTAAGGTCATCCATATAAAATAGATGGGTGACCTTATGCCTCCGGTCGCTGGGTGGCCCACATTGATATCCGCGGGTTTGGCGGAGCCCAACAGACAACGGCAGCAGTGAGATGCAGAAGAGGAGATGACTCAGGGAGTCACCCTGGAAAACTCCTCTCCTAAATGCCACCTGCTCTGTCGTGACCCGCTGTGCACCTGATGTTATGGTGAAGCGGGTCTTCCAGAGCGGCAGCAGTTGTTCAATGCATCTCACTAGTGGTGCTGGTACCGCAAGACATTCGAGCAAGTACAACAATAGCTCATGTGATGTATCAAATGCCTTGCGGTAATCAATCCAGGCCATCGATAGATTCCGCTTGTATTGCACAGAATCCTGTGTAATACAGCGGTCTATCAGCAGGCTGTCCTTGCAACCTGCCATGCCCTTCTTGGCACCACGCTGTTCGTGTATCTGCTGGAAGACCGGATCAACAGACCTCAGTGTCCTAGCATACAAGATACGTGTAAATATCTTGTAGTAGGAGTTAAGGCAAGTGATCGGCCTATAATTCCTCGGGTCGGAAAGATCCCCCTTTTTGGAGATTAGCACAGTACGTCCCTCGACGAACCAGTCCGGAATCTGCTGCCCCTCGTTCAACCATGAGTTGAAAACTCGCGCCAGACGGCGGTGAGTGGAAGGAAATTTCTTCCACCACCAGTTGTTAATGCCGTCTGGGCCCGGGGCAGCGAAGTTCTTGGTACCAACAAGTGCTTGTTGGACTTCCTCCGTACTGATTGCCGGGCACACTTCTTCTGGCCCTTCAAGATGTCTGTGACACAGAGCCTTGAAGTGTGCAATTGATGGAGTGTCGCTATTGAATGGACGCGTCGTTTCATAGATTCCCTTCCAGAAGGTTTCGACATCTTCTACAGTCGGCGGATTCTCGACGACATGCTGTGGCTCTTGAAAGAGGCGGGAAGGATTCGTACGGAACAAATTGTTTTGTTCCATACTCCTCACCCGCCTCCTCAATGTTTTCTTTATCGCCATGAGTGCTCGGATTCTATCTAGACAGTGCTGCTTGATGGTAAGCATCACTGTCAGATTTAGAGTATGGTGTTGACGTGTTAATCCGGCTGCTATGCCCAATTTTATATCATTATCCTTGTTATAAATGTGTTTAATTTATTTATCAAATATAATGCAAGAATTTATATGGGGGTACATAGTTTGACTATGTTTTACTCAAGACGTTTATTACATGAAATATATTTTTATATTTGAGTCGTGATAAACGTTCAACTTAATCACAAAAAATACTTGAAACAAATACTATTCGTTTTCTAACAGTTCTTCGACTGAATTAGCGGTTATTAAGAAATGCACAAAAAACCAACAGCATGTTCTAATGTTGGGTGGGTACGTTGATTTACTGTTAGTTCCCGTATTTCGTGATTATTTGTGTTACCTTTCTGTCTAAGCATTTCAACCATATAGTACTGTTTTCCTCTATTTACGAATAACAACGATTTATTTAATGAGGATTGTTCTTTTCGTTTTTCAAAAGTTTCCTAAGTTTTAACATAGAACAGTCACAGTGCTTCTTAATTGAATTATATGAGGCATTCTGAAATATGTTTATTTATTTACTTGTAAATATTACAGGTACATAATGAATTATAATAGGGAGAGTGTGTTAGAATACAACTTTTTCATTCATTTATTTAATTCAGAATCAGAATCCAAAAATGGAGAAATATATAGGGTGTTCTATTTAAAAAAATATCGATGACGTCATAACGGACCCAGGTAACACTAATGCTCTTATTAAACTTCGAATAAAACCAAATGATCTTCAAGACAAGCTTAGGATCACCATAAAGCAGCTTCTAGCCAAAAAGGGCCCATCCTAAAAGGGTCTTGAAGACTAAATTTTAAAACTATATTCAAAACCATTCAGTTTTAATTCCATATACTTAAAGAGTTCTTCAAGGCAACCTTAAATTTATGTATTAAAACCTTTTGCATTTAAAATAAAATTGCAGCAGACTAAATTGCCTTGAGAGGGTTTTATTTTGTTTTAAAGTCGGACAACTTTATACGTGAAATAGTTAAAACAACGGCAAGTCTCTAATGGGGCAGAGTGGTAATATTTTAAACGTAACGCATATAAAGCTGATCAAAAATAATATTCAAATGCAAACTATTCTGGTAAAAATTACCAACGGATGGCACTTTTCTGACAAAATATAATAAAATACTTCTACATAACTCGAGCGCCACCAATATAATGTTTTTTTTTATTATCTAAAAATTTTTTTAAAAATATCGTCAATTTTTATTTTGCATCTAAACATCCAAATGCATTTTTTTATTAAATTGCATGTTTGGACACACCGTCCTTCAGTTATTTAAGAGGATGTAAAGCGCATATATTTCAATAATATTTTTTTCTTTGGCTATTGAAAATATTCATCATGGCGGGTCTGTCTCTTATATAAAAAATGGCGTGGTCTAGATAAAAACTGATTGCAAGTTAATAGAACATTTTAAATCTTACAAGACTTAAAATAGCGTTTTATTTACCACTTTAAGTACAATTAATCTCCCAGACATTTATTTACCCTTCCTCTTAAAACTGAGTTGCTTTAATATGTTCAAACTCGTGGCCTTATTGATTTAAAGGGATCTGGCGCGCGTATGAAATCCTAACCTTAAAATTGAGCCGGTTTTGTGATTGCTGGATTTAGTGACTTCGTTTTAATTTAAAATACTTGTCACTAATATTTTCCATTTTAAATATGTCTTCTAGTTTTCATTCATGCATAAAGTAGGTACACGGACTGCACTGGTTCACTAAATCAGCAATCAGTTTATTGAGCAGATGGCGTGTTTTCTCCGATTATGGAGGGGGTAGAATTAGTTTTAATAAAGTCATCAAAAATCCAACAGGCATTTCTTTTAATCAAATTGACTAAATTAAAACCTTTGAACTTTAAAATATTCTTAATTTACTCTTTAAAAAGTAAAAACTATGTTTTAGGATTTAATGTGGAATTTCATTGAGCATATAGGCTTAAGATAAAATAGTTTTCTTAATGGGTTTTAATGACTACATCAAGGATACTCCATAAAACTACATCAAAACCATTTGTTCCAAAATGGATTGTTTTAAAACCAACTTGCTATTTCATTCTTTAAAAAGGCAAATTAGTTTTAAAATAGTCAATGTCAAGAGTATTATAAAACTAGTATAAGATCAATAGGGCATTAGGAGCAAACAGTTTTTTTATTTTAATTTAAAGAGTGCATTAAATCCTTTGCATAAGAATCAGTGGTCTTTAAGAACTTTTAGTTTAACTTAAGGTAATTTTAAAACCACTATCATTTTATTGAACATGTTAAAGCAGTTTTAAAACCTAAATAAATCAAAAGTATCTTAGAGTTGTTACTTGGGGACAAAGTGATGAATAAAGTTGGCCGAGGTCACCTGGCCGACAGAACCGTCATATGACTCATATGTTTACATCATATCATAATACTTGAATAAGTACAATAAATGGAAATAAATTTTAACAATAATGTTACATTTTATAAAAATTTGTATAAAACTCACCCTTTTAAGCAGATTTATGAAGTAGTTTGGTTGTCGTCATCATAAAGTGGGGAAGATCTATAGTATAATAGCATCAGGTATGTTCCTACAGCTGTCTCCGTCAGCGATGTTCGCTTTGGTGAAAAAATATGTTTGTATTTTGAAAATGACCGTTCGACATCTACGGATGTAATACAGGCATAAGTAAAACAATCTGTGAACTCACGTACCGAAATTGTAGATGCACCATCACAAATTTGTCTTAATTTGCTAAAATCAGGATCTTTCTGTAATACACTCTCGAATTTTTCACTAACGCGATTATTTTTTGCGTCATTTATAGCCTGTAGCTGTGTATTTACGTCGTCCACTATTTGCAGCGATTCCACTAACGACAACGAACTATTTTGCAATTTTTCTATTGCGTCGTGTAGTCCTCTATAATTGTTATTATTAGTTTTTAAATCTGTTTCAAGGGAAACGTCTTGAAAGCTTGTCTGGCTTTCCCTAATAGCTGCAGCCTCGTTAGGGTTGAACTGTGGTATCACAGCTTTTATTTGTTGAAAATATTCAGCATAATAAAAAGCAGCTTTCAACCACGTTCCCCAACGTGTAAGAATCGGCTCTGGTGGTTCAGGGATACCAGGACACTGTCTGTGAAATGCTCGAAGCCGTTTAGGAGATTTGAGAAATACTTTTTTTGTATTTGCTATTAATGCATCTACCTCTGGAAAACATTTTCGAATCGTTTCTGCCACAAGATGTAACGCATGCACTTTACATGTAACATGTAAAAACCTACAATTGTCTCTTTGAAGAGAACGGCCTACCACGCGCATTGTCGCGGCACCATCAGTCACAAACATCAATACTTGACTTGTTGAAAGTTCAAATTTTTCGAATATCTCCAACACCACACGCGTAATTATTTCGCCAGTACAAGCAGTTAGTCTTTTACTAGCTAGTAAAAGTGGAAATGTTGGTTTAAGAGGGTCTAGTACACGTACTATAGTGTTTAAAATAGAATTTTTTTTACAATCTGTCGTCTCATCAATACATAACCAGAGCCGTGTATTTTTTAATCCACATTTAATCCTATTTACAATGTCTTCATGAACAGCTGGAATATATCTACGTAACGATGTACGACTTGATAAGTTCACCTGGGGATTGTATTTATTCCAAAACTCCCGAAATGGTTGTTTATCCAGTATGTATAGCGGAATATTACAGTCTATTAACATTAACAATAAATCAAACATAAACTGAGTTGTCAAAGGCATGCCATTTTTTTTATTTTGATGTTGCACGGTATTGATATGACGACGACAATCTGTTTTGTGCCAGCACATTAAGTCTTGATTGCAAACTTTACAAATTATTTTGCATCCGTCATAGAATAAATCCGGAAATTCACCGCTAAATTTATTCACTGTGTCCTCGTACGGTCGCTTTTTACCCTTTGGCGCGTTTGACATGTATAATTTATAGGTACAACCTCATGCATTAACCTTTCAAATAAGACTGCAGCGTAAATCACTTCTCAATCGGCACGTGTGACGCCAGCGCAAGACCGTGGCTGTACTCCAGCCACCTCGGCCAGCTTTAGTGATGAACTCTTAACCAAAAAATAAAGGATAAATTGCGCAATGGAAATTAGAAATCGACGTGTCCGTGGATTTTTTTATAAATATTTTTGGTTTAAGAAATAATAAATTTATTCCATACTTTACGGACACACTGTATAGCAATAGGTATAGCAGATAAAGCGATTATGAAATGTAAACACATGTATTTATTTGTGGTATGAAACATGAAAATTGAAATAAACTATTATGATTGGAACCTTTGCCATCTTAAAAGCATGCATTTTATTCATAAATCCTAAATTATTTAAGTTCTATTATTCTTCTTTAACTAAAATATTGGTATTAATTTGGTTTGAGATTTATTAGACACACATACACACATATTTTATGTACACTTCACGGAGTTTAATAAATTATTATGTACAGTAACTTGAGAGACAATATTGACGGCATGTTTATGTTTTAACACAGAATTTATGAAATAGGGTGAGAAGCATGATGGGTCTGCTTATTGACGCAAAATCTATATCGCTTGTACTCAAAAGAGCAAATACGGATACATCTTGGTATTCTGACAGAGTTTGATCAAATTCAACGCGATTGCTTAAATCTCAGATACATATAAACGTCGGTTGCAAAGGAAGTTGTGACATTATTCCTTACAAATTATTTATTTAATGAAACACGTCGTGACAGTAAAAAAACAATGCTCTGTATGGTAGGATAAATACCGAGAATACTCACAGGATGCAAATTTTGGAACAGATTGAAGTTTAAACAGAGTTATGAGCTGCTTCCAGCGACAAGTTAACAGGCTCCTGTACTACACAGGTGTTTAACATATTAAACGGTAATGGCTCTTAGAGTTCCGTTTATGCACATTAAAGTTAATTTATGGAAATAGTATTGATTTAGATAGTAGATTTTAATTGTAGTTATTTATTTAATTTATAAATAAAATTGTTAATTATGTTTTATATCTTCCAGTTAAACATAATAATACAACATTCATCAAAGGCTTTTAAATTTCAATGGCATTTCTTCTACAGATTTGTCACCCCAAGCATCAGAAAATTGTTGATACTTAAATACTGTATATACTGTATATACTGTATTTTCAAAGACAACAAGGACACATTTTTAAATAAACAATATTATTTATAACGTAGATAGGTTGATCCCATATGAGTAATTATTCATGATAAAGGAAACAGAAAAATTCTCATAAAATTCCTTTATTAATGTGACCGGTTTCGTGAACAAATTAATTACTTCACATCATCAGACACAGGAATTTTTATAAATATAAAACCAGGGTAGTCAAATTAGAATTAAAATAGTTTTGCAACATGTCAAATTATAAGTAAATGTAAGATATAAATTTTGTTAGTATCTAATTAACCTTTTTAATAAAATTTCTAAAATTTAACGTGCTTCTTTTAAACACATACACGTATATGTATGTGTTTAAAAGAAGCACGTTAAATTTTAGAAATTTTATTAAAAAGGTTAATTAGATACTAACAAAATTTATATCTTACATTTACTTATAATTTGACATGTTGCAAAAAACTATTTTAATTCTAATTTGACTACCCTGGTTTTATATTTATAAAAATTCCTGTGTCTGATGATGTGAAGTAATTAATTTGTTCACGAAACCGGTCACATTAATAAAGGAATTTTATGAGAATTTTTCTGTTTCCTTTATCATGAATATTATTTATCGCTTGTAGTATATTTTTTTACATTTAAGCGCCTATAAAGCAAAAGAGCAAAGGAATCACTGTAATTCTTTTTGCATTTTGTCAATAACAATCTAGACAAAAATATAGCAAAACAATTCTAATTGAATTATTTTTTAAAAAAGATACAGGCGTTCTCCATAATTTGTGGATCAGTGTATTAGGCACATGTATTAAGGGCCAAGTTTGAATGTGACAGACTAGTATCTAATCTCTTATGACAATATGTATTGTCGGTTGCATAATAGTAGTTTTTTATTTGCATTATGTTTCAGATCAGTTAAGTTAATTTTTGTTTTTGATTGGTTTGGCATTTTAAAAGAAATTTCTAAACCAATCAGAGATGAGATTAACTGAACTAGATCATAAATGACCTGATCTGCAGTGCAAATAAAAAACTACTAATTTGTGACTTCCCACTAATGCGAATCATTAACAAAACAACTGCCTGATGTAAAATTAATTATTTTCAAATTGTTAATTCATTTTATGCAAAATATTGAAAACCTTTAATTGATAAAAAAAGTTTCCAAAGTGATTAGCCATTCGAAGCATATAATCAAAAATTACAAGCAGCGTAGTATAAAGGAGATTGAGGGGACTCGAGAAGTAAGGGACCCAGTATATTTGAATTATTGAAATAGCTACTGAATATTGTATACGAACTGTTCAATACGTGTACTAAGTTTTATATCGACCGAGACGTATCAATCTGCTTGAAAGATAACTGAAAAAATTGTTGTGATCTGACTTAGACGAGTATCAGGAATGACATTAGGATCATTCAGTACTAACGGGAATTATTCTCGTGACGAGCTAGCGTAGCTTTATCAAAAAAAGAAATTGAATAGTAAAAAAACTACACACTATCGAACAATAAATTCTAAATTTTTGTGCATGCGATCGATTCATCAGTGAATAATACCCTAATTTGTAATAAATGGCAATCAAATGTCTAGTAGACCCAAACACTTTTGATTGTTCAAGATGTATACATATGAATTTAAAGGTAGGCGTATGAGAGTATATTAACTTTTATTGAATGACCTCAGTAATAACCAAAAGTAGAGATATTCTGTTATACGAATACGAATTAATATAAGAATTAATATAATATAATAGTTTAGTATTAAAAAATATAGAGTGGAATGAAAAATAATATTAACTAAAAATTTTTGTTAATTATTATTTACTAACTTTTACAAATCTTATCACAGATAAGTATAACATATATCTTTTTAAACAATTATTTTCCCGGCTATTTGCCAAAACGCTGAAACTTGGATTACAAAAAAGATAATATGCACATTATGTTCAGTACTACTGACTCAATAATGTAGTACTGAACATAATGTGCATATTATCTTTTTTGTAATCCAAGTTTCAGCGTTTTGGCAAATAGCCGGGAAAACAATTGTTTAAAAAGATATATGTTATACTTATCTGTGATAAGATTTGTAAAAGTTAGTAAATAATAATTAACAAAAATTTTCAGTTAATATTATTTTTCATTCCACTCTATATTTTAACTTTTTATCAAGAAGAGGAACTTAATTTGTTTTTAAATTATTAAAAAATATATTATATACGTACATACAGTGTGTCTCACTTAAGAGTGTAACAGCGTAATAATTCTTTTGTTTTTTGTCCGATTTAAACCAAACTGGTCTCAAAAGATAGAGGTCTACAAGGTCTATTTAAGACCACAAAATCACTTTCCATCTTTAAACGCAAAATCATCTACGATGTTAAATTATTTGAACGAAATCAAAAAATCATAGTAGAAATTGTTTAATCAAAAAATTTTATTAACAAAACTTGTTCGAAATCACTCAAAAACTCTGAATCCGAGGTTTAGTTAAATTCTAAAAAAAAAATGAGGTTTTGATGGAAAAAATTCCAGTCCCAAATTTCTCGTTTTGATAAGTATGCTCCTTTGTTTCTCCTAAAAGACAATTTTGTAAATGTCAGATTAGTTGTCAAGTAAATCTGTTGGCATTCTGTCTGATTTTTTTGTATTCTAGCATATTTTATTTCAATTAAAATGCTTACAGTTGAGGAAAAAGTGGAAATTGTTAGATTAGTTGGTGATAATTCTCGTACAGCGAGGGAAGCTGCTACAGAATTTAATAATCGGCATCCAGATCAACCCCCAATAGACCATGTAAAAGTTTGGCGAATTAATAATTTATTCAATAGAACTGGCAAAGTGTGCAATAAACAAGAACAATGTGTGAGGAATCATGTTAGAGATGCAGAAATTCTTCAGTTTGTGAGAGAAAATCCAAGGTGTAGCCTAAGAAGAACGTCCACAATTTTAAATGTATGCAATTTGGTGATGCTTTCGTCGAAATAAATTACGTCCCTTCAAGCCTGTTTTCTTACACACATCAGAAGAAGGAGACGAAGAAAGGCGGCTGGAATATTGGTTTTGGTGTCAGGGAGAGTTTTTGAACAACCCTAATTTTTTTAAAATATTTTATTCTCAGATCAAGCGACATTTACAACTAATGGCACAGTTCACTCTCAAAATACTCGAAATTGGTCCGTTGAAAACCCTCATTGGGTTGTAAACTGTCGACGCCTGTATTTAGAAAAGGTGAATGTGTGGTGCGGTACTTTGAATGAACAAATAATTGGGCCATATTTTTTTGAGGGCAATTTAAATGCGGAACGTTTTCTAATTTTTTTGCAAACTGAATTTTCAATCGAAATTGAAAACTTGCCCCTTATTGCATACAACAATCTGATATTTCAACTTGATGGAGCCCCAATCCACAATGCAATGGTAGTACTGAATTGTCTGAACGGCAACTTTCCCCAGAGGTGGATTGGAAGAAATAACCCTTTTATTAATTGGCCTCCGAAGTCACCTGACCTCACGCCCTTTTTATGGGGGGTTTCAAAAGAATGAAGTCTACAAAACGCAGCCACGAAATAGACTATAAATGGAAAACCGGATTAGGCGAGCTTGCGCTGAAATTACACCTGCAAACCTCCGAAAAGTTATGAACAACAACAGAAAGCGAATTGAGGCATGCATTAACATAATAATATTTAATTCTTTTGGTTGTATTTATTATTTATTTGTGTAAATTGTGTTTCAAAAAAAATTAATTTAGAAATAATTTTTATTAAAATGCCTAAAATGATTGTTTTCATCCAAACCTAATTTTTTAAAAAATTTAACTAAACTTCGGATTTAGGGTTTTTGAGTGATTTCGAACAAGTTTTGTTCATAAAATGTTTTTATTAAAAAATGCCTACTACGACTTTTTTTATTTCTTTCATATAATTTAGCATCATAGATGGTTTTGCATTTAAAGATGAATAGTAATTTTCTGGTATTAAATAAACCTTGTTGACCTCTATATTTTGAGATCGGTTTGATTTAAATCGGATAAAAAACAAAAGAATTATTACGCTGTTACACTCTTAACTGAGACACACTAAATGTATATATATTTACTTGACAGCTGGCCGTAATATTTATGGTTAGAGGATTTCTTTCTCATTGTAATTAGAATTCCCTTTTCTTCTGCACTTTTCCATTTTTTGTCCATACATGTTCTTTTCTATAAAATTCCTGAGCTCTTGAATATATGTTTAATTTTTCACGAGTTATAAAAGCATAGTTTGGCTTAAAGAAAGTTAAAATACATACGAATATAAAGTCAGTTCCTTGGAAAATAATGGTAGTATTTGCATCATATATTCATTTTGTAATGTTAGAAAAAATACTTTATCCCAAGTTTCGGTAATGTATACCCGTCTTACCGTTAAGAATTTATGTGTCCAGACTTTTCTCTAAATGCGAGTTCTTCTTCTGAACTTCGATGTGTCACATATATTTCACCTTACGCTATCAATATATCTGAGTATAACAAAGAACAAGACAGTTCATTATTCATCAAGGTAACAAAGTAATAATTTATTGAGTATCGATTTTCCAATTATCCTAGGCTACTTATTTTTTGATTTACCATACAACACACTTATAATTAGTTATTGTATTTGAAACATTATTAATTCTTGTTTGTCCTAAACAGGCATTCAGTGCCAAGAAAAACAAATATATTATAAAATAAATTAACACATTATGTATTGTAGATATAGAGTAGAATATAGCATATTACAATTAACAACAAGGCAGAATTTAACAGTTATAAAAACCTTATGAGACTAACAGAACAGATATAATACATACAAAACTTTGCTGAAACTATAAGTCAAGATGAAGATGTTACAGTAAAATGAGAACAATATAGTCTTACGAGTAATGATAAATAGCGACGAATATCACATAAAATAAATATAGTTTAAAAAAACTAAAAAACACGCTTTTAAAGCACATCAAACTAAAAAGTGAAAAATAATTATTAATATAAACTGAAAACAATAATGAACGAAAAATACTAGTATTATTGTGAAAAAAGCGTGGGTTGCTCGATATACGAAAAATATGGCACAAAGCGCCTCACGTTTGTTTGTTTGTTTCTATAGAAGACGACAAAATCCAAGATTAAAACCAGCCCATTCGATAAAGAAGCCCAAAATCAGACTTTTTCTTCAAGTTGTTCTTAATTACAAATTTTACCAAACATTCTTAAAAAAAAAGAGCGCCTTTAAGATCGATTGTCAGCCCATTAAGATAACTTCTACAGTACTAGCAAGATACTTGGCTGGGAAACTGTAGCCTTTTGCTCAAAAAACAAGAAAGCAGAATACTTCATCGAATTATTATATAACGACATCATCCAAACGGAACACACTCTAGTCAGCTTTGAAGTCGTACCATTCTAAACGCACCCCTAGAAGAATCACTCGAAAACAAGTCGCAAATTTCAATTAGACCTGCAACCCAAAAGGACTCTAAGAAAACAATAACAAAAACTTATTTGCCGTACGTAAAACGGACAATAGACAAGATGGTTCACTTATTCTATAATAAAAGACATTAAGAGAAAAGATTTACGCTGGAAAAAGTACAAAAACTCTAATGATATCACTTTCTATAATGAGTTTAAACAACTTAGGCGTAAATTCCAAACCAACTTCGAAAAGTCATTTAAAGAATATCTAGCTAACTTAGATAATAATATAATACAAAATCCCTCTAATTTCTGGAAATTATTTAATTAAAAGAACGCTTATGTTGGTATACCTAATAATTTGACTGTTGATAATATAAATCTTTCCGATAAAGAAGAAACATGCACACTTTTTTAGCAATCCTATAACACCCCTACTAACAATAATGACTACCTTGTTAAAAACTTTAATAACTATGATCAACTAAATTGACCTGTAATAACTGAAAATAATGTTCTCATTTATTTAAAAAAAATTCTGTCCCAAGCTGACAAGCGGGCAAGATAGAATTCCAACTTTCTTAATACGTAACTGTGCGTTAATATTTGCAGAACCCCTTTCTAAACTTTTTAATTTATGTATAAAAATAAATACTTTTCCATCGCAATGGAAGTTATCTAAGATAACCGCAGTTTTTAAGAAAGGTGATTGGTCTGAAATTGGTAACTGTCGTCCAATTGTCATAATTTGTAACTTTGCAAAATGTTTTGAAATTCTATTATTTGATCACACATGGTATACTATTAAATAAGTTGATTAATTTTGGTTTCTCTCAGGACTTCCTGGTGTTTCTAAAATCTTATTTTTCAAATGTAATTCTACATATAGTATATCGTGGTTGCAATTTTGTTGAAGTATCTACTACTTCAGGCGTTCCTCAGGGATCGATATAAGGACCTCTTTTTTTGCTTGATTTATCAATGATATTGTTGATAGCCTAACAGTTTCATGCCTATTATATGCCGATGATTTGAAAATTTTTTGCAGAGTTGATGAATGTCTCGATCTACAACAAAATTTAATTTTTTCCAAAGACTGGTTTATTAAAAATAATTTACCCTTAAATATCAAAAAATTTAACGCAAACCATCAACAAATCTAGAGGGAAATCGGGACAGTTTTCTGGAATTAAAAGACTATAATTACCGTAGAAATTCAAGGATGATGCTAGAAGTGCAAAAGTAATACATATGACAGACCAACAGACTGATAAGTGCAAGAAAAGTGAAACATGAGGATATCTTATACCTAGCACAGCATATGAAAAGCACATGACGCAGTACTAAAATAAGTATTTTACACTAGAAGTCAAGAAACATGTGTGTGGCTTCGTGGTCGAGTGGTAAGGATACTTGCCTCTCACCCTAGAGTCCGCGGTTCGATCCCCGCTCGAGGAGCTAGGATGTTTTCTAAACCAGGAAATTAATCCTAGCATACTCGGACACTGGGTGTGTGTCCATTATCTCCAAATGTGTCGCCTTCTCCCACACAAGGTACATAGAGGTACCTTCAGGAATACCAGGAATTGCATTACCTGTGTTGTTTAATATTAATACGACACATGACACACACAAGCTATCTATTTGATGAGAACCAGATCTTTTAGAGAGATCAAATTGTTACTGACTATGTAATCGAAATTTCTAATGTCATATATTAAAATAGGAAAGATATCTCAAACAATTTGGAACTTGTTTTAAAAGATATGGTTAGTCAAAGGTGACTGAAACGGTTGATATTCAGATACGAGTACATAAAACCTTGTGAGAGTGAGATAACAATTTATTAATCGATAAATTAAATTTTCAAAGTTATAGCGGATACAGTCAGAGCAACAAATATGCCGATGGGCACAGGGACATACTAAGAGACCCACATATTTTAATAAATCAGACAAATTTAAAACAAAATCGGTTAATTCATACTCGCATTCAATTAGCTTGCTGTGAACTTGCTTATATTATACGGAATATTCAAAGATTATCGTAATTCGCTACACCAATAACGCTAATAGAACATGGCACATTTTGTTATTTAATTTATAATAATTACATCATGACTCCGTACCCGCATTCAATGGTAGATGACAGTGAATAGGAAATTAGCCCTGTTCCTAATAAATCTGCCGTAACAAGTTTACTTCTACCCGTTATTTGCCCTTGCCTTGGATTTTAGCTAAATGGCTTTAAGTGTTGTTTTTCTTTTAAATTCAATTTCTTTTCGTTCATGAAAGTATAAACAAGTCCGTGAGTAATCGTGAGAAAAAGAACACTGTAGGAGAATTTAAATACAATAAACTCTTACCATTGGTTTTGAAAGAATTTGTGGGATAAACTTACTAATAAAAAAAAACAAAGCATTAAAAATTCAAAAGTTTTCAAGTTACTTAGTAAATACATTATTCGAAAATATTCAAGTATTTATTTGTGGCATTTTGTTCTTTTCTTGGTCTTTTATAAAGAAATTAAATGAATTTCTTCAGAATTATGTTTTAATAATTCAGAGACTATTTAATAAAAATGTAACAAGAAATTAATATTTCCAGCATTTTTAAGTGAATATAAATAAAAACTGAAGAAAATGTATCGAGCAAAATACTATTCTAGTTTTAGTACATATATGCAAGATATATTCATATGCAGAACGTTTCATGTTTGCAGTCTAGTATTTTATTTCAGAAGAATATTGCTCGAAGAAAATACGAAAAAAATAATATTACAATGCGTTCCTGTTCAATATTCTAGGTTTTGCCCGTAGGGGATCGGATCAGGCCTATTAAATAATTGATGATAACTGTTGCCCAGCTAAATTACTAAGAATTATATAAGGACCATTTATTTGAGAAATCAAAAACGAAATTCTATCAATCAATACATCCCACCTTGAGTGTTATCCAAGGTCAACTCTATGATACGTGGAAGACGATCCTAAACCATCTGCGAACATTCCAAGCCTAAATAACTAATGGTCGTATTAATAAACGCGACTTGAGTCGATCTTATGTCAAGTAGGACTTAAGTTGGCAGGTTTCATTTAATAGACAATGCTCAAGACTAAACTAGGACTTAAGTCAGAGTGAAGCTGAAGTCTGGATTTAGATGTCTTGAGATCGTCTTATACCATTTTGTCGTTCAAATTACCGCGGTTTTAACACTTCTAATAAATGTCAATAACTTCTAACCATACTTTTTATTTGTTTATCTTGATTTTTTTAGAACAGTGGTGGTCCTGAGACAAGTTTTATTTTTATAAATGGATGCTAATGCTGATTAAGGGTTGATGTACTTGCAAATAAGTGCTTTAAATTTACAACCAAAATTAGCATATCAATGTTTAATTACCAAAACAGTGACAAACTCTACTTATCGTGCTATCAGATGCAAATTTTAATCAACTGGTCCTAATGAAATATGAATAATGAACTAACTGAACTATTTTGTTCAATTATTTTTAAACCTTATAAAAACTACATGGACATTAAAATTTATTATTTGTGAAAGAAAATGATATGTTTGTAAATACTATCTAGTTTATAGATAATATCATAATATCCCTAGGTATGTCCAAAACGGTAAAATGCAAATTTCCAGTTCATTATGTAAAATAATCGAACTATCTAAAATTATTTTGAACTCGATAGTTACTACATATTTTTGATGAATAAAAAACTAATATTTATTATTTTACTTTAATCGTCATATGTTTTACAAGAGCACCCACATTTCAATTTATAATCATTGAGTTTAATTTCTTCTAACTCCCTCCTAAATCTGGCTCCGGCTAGCTCCTCTAGGGCAGTACGCATTCGAACGTCATGTAGTTCCCTCTGCTGATTAATCATCTCGTTCATTTTTTGCACGCGAAGTGCGCTCTCCTCAGCAAGTTTTTGATTAACAGCTAAATTTCTGCCACTCAAACATTTACCCCTCTTTGCAACAGGTTTGCCATGCCGAGATATCAAAAATTCCTAATAAATCAATGCTTAAGGTTGACTTACCCGAGTTTAACCGAAGTCACAACTATTAAACAGAACGAGTTCTAGTACGAATCCAGTCTTAAGTCTTGCTTACGCAAGTCAGACTTGGCGTGAACTTGAGCACATGACTATTAATACGGCCATAAGCCAACCGAGGACAACGACAATGAAAGAATGTAGAACAAACATTATGCGATAGACATGAGGGACAGATATGAGGTTTGTTTAAATGAAAGATTTTTTATTTTATAAGCATAGTTTGTGTTTTTGACGCTATTATCTGTTAATCTCTTAACATTAAACTAAAAGGTGGCCAAATAGTGTAATATTCAGAAACGACATATTGGTGTCAGAATAGCTAAAAACTAATTACAGTTGTTCTATCTAGAAATTAACGAATCATACTTTTTTTTGTAACCTTTTTTACTGTCTTATACCTAATATAAGGAAGTATAGTAATCGTGATTTTTCGAACTAGAGATTTTGATTGATATATATATATATATATATATATATATATATATATATATATATATATATATATATATATATATATATATATATATATATATATATATATATATATATATATATATATATATATATATATATATATATATATATATATATATATACATATATACGTTTTGAACTCTCCTGAATCCATTCTGACTATTTTCCGAATGATGTCTGTCGGTGCGTGTATGTGTGCGCGTGGGTGCGTGTGTGCGTGTGTGCGTGTGTGCGTGTGTGCGAGTGTGCGTGTGTGCGTGTGTGCGAGTGCGCGTGTGTGCGTGTGCGCGTGTGAGCGTGTGCGCGTGTGTACGTGTGCGCGTGTGTGCGTGTGTGCGTGTGTGCGTGTGTGCGTATGTGCGTATGTGCGTGTGTGCGTGTGTGCGTGTGTGCGTGTGTGCGTGTGTGCGTGTGCGCGTGTGCTCGTGTGCGCGTGTGTGCGTGTGTGTGTGTGTGTGTGTCTCCGCGTTAACTCAAAAATTACTAATGGGTGACTTCCCAAATTTGGCAGTTAAGATTGTCAACAATATCTTAGGTGACACATTAAATTTGGTGAATGTGGTACCACCAGAAGAAACATAATGAATGAAAGAAGAAAACAGGTACAATTTTGGGAAAAAAAGTCAAAATTTTATTGCATTTCTGGACGAATCTCGACGAATTATAATGAAAAAATATAACTTTATCGAAAAAAATCTGTCTGCATGTCTGTAGTATCGCGATAGCAGATAAAGCTTTCAAATTTGTACACATATTCTAAAGGCCAAAGACAATGATAAATTCGAAGATGAGCAAAATTGGCCAGCTGGAAGGAGATCCACGTGACCCAAACTTTTTTGTATTTGCCTTTACAAAAAAAACATTCATAATGAAAGATTATAAATCATGTCAAGCCAATAAAATATATTTTCCAAGTACTTAAATAATGCTGATGTAAACTGAAATTTTTTACACATTTGACCTCATAAAATAGGGTTAGGGAAAATTTAACAGTTTGGCATTTGAAATGTCTAATTTAGTTACAAAAATGTCAATGTCAATATTGAGAAATTATTAAAATATATGACATGAATTATTATTGTCAGTATCGAATGACGCTGATAGTTAATTATTTAAAAAATTTAATGAAACATTTCAAGGTAAGCTATTAAAATTTAATTGAGGTAAGTGGAGAATTACATAGAATGATTTTATTTAAATCAGGATGATATATATTGGTATAAGAAAGTTATCTGCGGGTCACATCAGATATTTTATTATACTTCTGCCTGTTTCCACTAACAACGCGTATTATCACCGCTAATTCAACACGGTTCAATTAAGAACCTGGTTTAACTCCTTAATTAAAATTGTGACAAAAATTGTAACCAAGGAGTTAAACCACTTTCGAAGCTAACTCAAATTTATACAACAGGTCTTATACCTCATTAACTCAGGTACATCTGTCAATATGTTAAAACCAGCTCCTGTGTAGTCACTCACACGACCTGAGACTGTGTTTTTTTACCACAAATAATCGGCTGTTTGGAGAATTTTATCTTTATAATTAATTTCTTCTTCATTTGTGGAAGCCACTGTCACTATAATTTCTAATATCATTTAAACTAATTATTATCAATTTATAAGACAGATATTAAAAAAATGCTTGTAACATCCAATCAACAATATATTCTTTCTATTATTTCATGTTATTGTTTAAAACTTATTATCAATTTAGTTGAATCTTTAACATTTATGTTTAGGGATTAATTGTGAAAATTATGAAGGATTTGTTATTATATGAAGCTTTGTGGAAAATTATATTAATAAACTCTTATTAAATTTCTGACATATCTCTGAACAATAGAGTAATATTAGCAGGGTTAATTAAGTTTTATGTAATCATTTTATTAAGGTCTCTGATAACTTTTCGTTCATGGTAAAATTTAATATAACTTAACATTCACAAATTTCGGTAATACATCCAACTACTAAAGATTCAAGTTTTCTAAGACTTACAAACCTATTTTATAAGAAGCTTTTGATCGCCTCTCAACTTAAGTTACAAAGAGAATCTATCACAGAGGTCAAGTGGCTAAAACTCATATCTTTAGAGGTAAAGGAAAACCTTTTTTTTTTTTCATAAATGTTAAATTATTATTCAGGAGTTACTGAATTACAAATGAGTCCCATCTGCTGCTTAGTTTGGTTATAAAATGCCTTAATAAATGCTAGGGTAGCATCTGAACGAAGGACGTATACACAAAAATACATTTAATCTAGATATACATTTTTTAATTTGCTTAAAGCAGTTTGAAATTCAAGGAATTTTCTAAGAATCTCTACTTTTTATGATGTTCTTTATCTTGTGACAGCACATGCGAATAATAGAATTTAATCTTAATATTTCTAAAGAAGAATATCCTATTTTAGTCTTATGTTAAATACTATACAAAGTGTCCCGAATTGCATATGCTAAGTGATAGACTTTTCTAAATAATAAAATAAGTTCCTATAAACATGGGTCGGGAAGTACTTAGTTTCTGAAATACAGATTGCTCTAATTAAAACCCTGAAAATGATTTTTTACGAGTATGGTCGACATGTTTAATGATAAGCAAATGATAATTTACGCAGGTATTTAACTTTTTATGCGTTATAAGGCAAAATAACAACTATGAACCAAAACATTCAGTAGCGGGCAAAACTGGAGGGGAGCAAGGTAGCTTTCTCTCAACCTTTCCGTGTCACTTGTCCATTGATTTGTGAAGAGAACTTGATAATTTAAAGTTTTTACACAAAAAAGGTCTCTTGCGTTTTTTCTCTAACATCATCAGATTTTGAGTAAAACTAAATTGAACTTTATTAGACATCAACCGTTATTACCAGTATTCTTGTTATGCGGTAATAGTGTGCCATGATTGTAATGTATTTAACACATGAAAAATGCAGGCATGTCAAACCAAAATAACCATGGTGGTTTTTTGTGTTCTGAAATCCACTGTTCTGTAGTGTTATTATTTCTTTTTGGTGAACTGTTCAATTCAAAAGTAAAAAATGGTTATGTTTAGTAATGTGGAGTAGGCGGATATTCATTTTATCATGGATATTATGATGCAAATGGGAATACCACGGTAGAATATTTCCTAATAAAAGCAACCAGCAAATGATGTTTTTATTCGATCGACTTAAAATTTAGAAATGTTGGACTTAAAAAAAAATCAAGGAATCAAGTAGAGTAAAATGAACAATCTAGAAACACAATTTTGGCCAGATTCAATAACAATAATGGTACTAAGTAGGTCGTAGAAGAGCTGTGCGCTGCGCGCTCAAACTATTCATGTTTCCAAAAATAAAGTTTTTCGGATTTTTATAAAATACCACAGATAGCCTATTTTGGTGCAGCCACTCTTTTTTTCTAATATATCGAGGATGTTCTGCCTAATTTATCAAATGAATGCTGGCTGTTGTAAACTGTGTGTGGCTAAACAATAATTATGCTGAGCGGTGGATCGGTCGGTTAGAGGCAAGAGTCGGGTCACCCTATTTACCGAATTTGATTCCGGTTGATTTTTTGTCTAGGGCTATTTAAAGGACACAGTCTACGCAATACCAGAGAAGGTTTAATTGAAGGAATTCGAGAAGTGTGTGATGATTTGCGGACTAATCCTGAAGTGACTTTATTTCAATCAAATTCATTGTTGTCTAATAATAAAACAATATAACCAACTTATGTTTTCCTATTATTATTTTTTCTGTTCTGCGAAAATATTCATAAAACAACTATTCCCGCATAAAGTTCAAATTAGTTTCACTCAAAAACAGGTAATTTTAGAGAACAAATGCGAGACATCCTTTTTTGAGTAAAAAACATCAAAGTTCTCTTTTCTTCTTATTTTGAAAATTTCTCTCACTTAGTGAAGTTTGACCTATGCAAATTGGGACACCTTATGTTATTACATATACGGAATGGGCCACTTTTAATTCTTCATCACTATCTCATAAAGAATCAGAGATAGAGGAACAGTAAAATGAACAAAAAATACATTGAATTTTTTTTTACAAATCAATTTAATTGAAATTTGAGGTATTTATATTAGTCGACATGGATAATCTGAAAATTCCAATGGAAATTATCTACACATATTAGTTTTGGAGTAATCACAATCAATTTTCAATATTATTGATGGTGCGTATTAAATTTTCACATAATTAAAAAGAAAAGAGTTTTACTATTAGCAAGATACGGTTTTTTATATAAAATTGTATCCTTCGTTAGTATTGTTATTAACTATTTCGATTTCCCTGTGCTAGACAGTTCCTCCATGGTATCCACTCCTTATAGGAGTGGTGGCGACAAATATCTTTAACCATTTCTCGCGGTATGAGTGACTGCAGAATCCAGAATACGGTCCCCTGTTCAGATAGAGGGAGCCTAATGGCAGTCTTCTACATTTGGCCCACCACTTGGCTTGTATCTTGTAGACTGATATGATCTTTAATTCTGCGATTAGCGTAATTCCAACGATAATAAAAAATAATTCAAAATGTATTTACATAGAGCACTGAGATTATTTAAAACATTGTATCAAATTTTAGTGTAAATACATTACTATCACTAAATTGCAAACTGTTGTAGATTCCAGATCTAATTTAAATTTATATTTTTGGATTGCGAAGAAAGGATTTGGAATATCCTTAAATAATTATCCTGTACACTTTACAGTTGATGTGTAATTTACTTATTTTTAATAGTTCTACGGCTTTAAATTATTTTAAATATCAATGGTAGCCAAAATGATACAAACAACCAACCAATCTTCATCTAAAATTGATTTGCCAGCTATTTGAAAAGTTCCAAAGTAATTTAAGAAAATGTCAATAATGGGCAAGCTAATCTAATAAAGAAATTGTACAATTAGAAAGAAATCGAGTTATCATTCAGAACGGAAACAAAAGGTAATAAATGACATGAATCAATCTGTAATAAAATTTCACATTGAGTTTAATAATCTAATATTAAGCTTTCCATTTTAACGAAATAAAATAAAACATAAGAAATATTCCTGAAAGGGGAATACCAATCAATTAAGGTTGTTAGTCTTAGCTTAGCTAGTCGATTTTATATTTATTAAGAGTACTAAATAAGACAAAACTTTAGAATTACTGCTATATACCATTTGAAATGAAGTAGTAATTATAAAAAGAACAGAATCTTTGAATTAAACGGACCGTTTAATTTTTATACAATTTTCTTTATATTTTTAATTAATGTCAAAAGAAATATAATTTTATTAAGAAATTGATGTAGAAGAAAACATTTTAGACACCACTGGATAAGCTACTCTTAACAAATCTAATACCAAGAAGCTGGGAACAATAGATATTTGTAGTTCTGTTCTCAGACGTACAGTGATTCATCAAGTACTAATGTAAAGCTATATTTACAACCAATTCAGTGGCAAGCATAATCTTCTTGTCAATTTAAAATATGGTTATATATCTGTTTAGAATTATATTAAATTTTAATGCTTGAAGTGAGGTGCCGTTTGTGATTTGACAATCAGTCAATAAATTTTCTTTGCACATTTGAAATTATATCTGGCGCAGCTGATTGTATCTCCTGTCAAATCCTTTGCTTTAATTCGTTTAAGTTATAAGGACGATTTACATAAATGTGACAATTGAGATATCTATACAAAAATAAATCTAATGGCCTCAGATCTGGGGAAATTGTAGATTCTAGTATGAGAAATTCATCTGAAAATATTTCACAATGGTATAAAAACACAAGAACGACCTAGTGTTGTAGTTCTATTGAAAATAAAAGTTACATCTAAAAATTATCCGAGGATACAGTTCTACTAAAACAGGAACGAAAAACTCTTATTAAAACTGTAGATAATTTGAAGTTGCATTTACTATAACTTTATCTTCAATTGCGACGATCCATATGCTTACATTTTGAAGTTGCTGAGTGTGTTTTTATTGTAACTAGTGTTGATTTTGTTTTGCCTCACACCTCTTGTTCTAGCGATTCATCGTTCCATAAAGGTAGCTTTATCCAAGAATAGAATTTTTTTACAAATCGGTCATTATTGTTACACAACCCTTGCATCTGTTCACAAAACTGAATTTGCCGTCGTTTTCTTTTAGTTCGGGCACAAGTTGAATTTTGTATGGATACAATTTTTCTTCTGCATACTGTTTGATGACATTCTCATCTAAAATAACTTATCGAAGGAATACACAGCGGTTTAGTTGAAACTTAAGCTTAGTTTGTTGAAATAGTTTAGTGATCCTTATTCGTATACATATTTTTAAATAAGTGGGGATAACGTCAGCAGCAAGAATAAAATTAAATTTTAATTAGTCGACGTTCCGTGTATTTTCCACATCCTCACAACTATTTAAATTAGGTTTTTCTTGTAAAAGTATGTATTTAATAACTTAAACATAAACAAGAACAACAAATAAATACGATTAAGAACAGCACAAACAAACACCATTGACTAGAATGAATAACTTAGGCTTAATATTCTCTTTGCAAAGAAAAATTCTTCTATATAATTTGGGGCATTTATTAAAAATACACACACATATATACATAAATCTTTAATACACTGAACTCTCTAGATAAATCAGAAAATATTCTTTACCGGTCGTTAAGGTTTAAATGAATATTTACTGAAAACATCGAGTTAATCATTAAAGCGTGATACATGTTTTGAGTATATAATAAAATAAATATATATTATCCAAATTCACAGGTCAAATTTTTTAATTCCTATAGTAGCCAGCTATATGCCAGTTTCAATGATGCAATTACCAGATGTACAGAGCTGGTAAACTATTTGATTTTGTAATTTCAGTGATATTATCATGCGGCTCGTTCATACAGACATAATGATATGTGCAAATTGATTGCTCAGTGGTACGTTATCTTGAAAGCATCAGCAATCGAAATATAGTCGTATATTCTAGTAGCTGAATCCATTCACATCGTCAAGGTATGTATACTTATTAAACCTAAATATGGGAACTCTATAAGAAAATAGAGATGACCTAATGAATGAATAATTAAATATCGTAATTAAGAATGTATTCTTGTCTTTCATTTGACTTCTGAACTACGCACATGTGAATACAAAGTTATCCAGCGTGTTTTTAAATTGATGTTGAAAGATTCTGTCTCTAAACGAAAGTTCATAGTAGGTATTAGGGCACTTGAGCCAGACAGTACGTCATCAACATGGCGTCGGTCGTTAAGTATTGGATCTGCATTACCGGCAGGAAATTCAAATTGGCGGGGAAGTTCAAATTGTACACCGGTTGGACCAGACAGTGACTAGCGATCTGCACCACCGACAGGAAATTCAAATTGACAGGGAAATTCAAATCTGAAGAAATTCGCAGCAATATAAAATTCAAATTGAGCGAAAAATTCAAAAAGCCCTGCATCTACACTTCTCTACTAATACTTCTGTCACATAGTCAAATGATATTATTTATTTTATTACTATTATTTATTAAATACTATAGGAAATTCAAATTGGGGTGGAAAATCCTGTTACCATAGATAGGAAGCAGATAAACGCATGAAACAATTAATTAATTAGCGTAGGTGTGTTAGGTTAGTTAGGTAAGTTAGGTAATACATAATCGAGAAATTGTTGAAAATTCTTTATTGAAAGAAGAATGAATCAAGTATACATAAATACAATCAACAGAGAGATTGTCAATTTTTAAATACACGTTTGGTACTAAGTAAATACATATGTAGAAAGGTATACAAGAGGTACACAAAAAAAAAGTTTTCCGGTTTACAGAAAATATACTGATTACTATTTATACAAAAACAAACATAGTTTTAAAAATATAGTCACATTTAGGTTCTACATACTCTTTGATATATACTATATACAATATATATGTAGTTAAAAAATAAATAATAATAATAATAAAGTGTATCGCTCACATAAATAATAATAACATTAATACATAAAGTATAATAAAAATATGGCTACATACAGAACTTATCTTAATTACATACTATCAAACAAAACAATCTCGACAACAAATAATTCTAACAGCTTTTGAATTTTTTTATATCCGTAGGGAACAGAACTATGATCTTCAGCGAACTTTCTTTTCGTCGAGTTAGGTTTATAAATTTTAGTTTCAGTTCTTGTAACGACTTCATGCTCTTTTGTTCTTTGTATGTTGCTCGATGTAATATAAATAGGATCTGAAGGGGTTAAAACCATAGTCTTGATACTTTGAAAATTTATCAGTTGGGATGCAGCATAATTGAGCGATATGCCCTTAACCTTGCAAACAATTTCCTCTCTCTGAGTACTAGTAGAGAAGACCTTATAAGCGTAGTTTTTAGGACCTCCAGACACAAACTCTGTAATAAAACTACCAGGTCCATACGTCTCGAGTTCATCAGTCATGTTGCCAATAAAGACTCCAGTAGGAAGATCGTATTCTCCCTCTCTCGAGACGTATATTACAGAGTCAGTGTCATAGTAGAGAACTTTATCACCTAGTTGTTCTAAGTAACTGTACAATTTTAAACGAGCCTGCGTGGTAACATAAGCAGCTAGCACTACATTGACCGTTGTTAGAGGGTTGGAGGCCTCCTCTATATACTCCCAATTAACTATTAATGTATTTTCTCCAACTGGAAGCACAGAGTTCATAGTGATGGAAGGATTTACCAACATATTGAAAAACTCCTTAGGATCATTAACAATACTTGTCTTTGGCTGATTTTCCCGCTGACCAAACTTTCCCCAAAACGAATTTAAAATTAACTTAGCCAATGAACGGAGACCTGAATTTTTTATAATTTCGGTAAACTCTAGCTGTACATCCTCATTTTTAAAAAAATCATCTATGTATTTTTCCCTTTCTTCCTTTGTGACACAGTTCCCAGGCCATCCGGATGCGTGCTGTTTTACTTTAATGAATTTGTTCATCATCTCAGTGAAGAGGCCGCCAGCCTTATTGACTCTATCAAATCGGCATGTCTCGTAAGACCAAACTTCGTAAATTTTCAGTAACCTGTACCCCTTCTCGATAGCTTTCAAAATCTCATCCACCACCCACGTACCAGTAAATGCACGTTCTTCTTCATTATGTATACACCCTCCCTGACTCATTTGTTCTCCACATGTGCGACACAGAACAAACATGAGTTTATTGTTCATCTTTACAGGTAGTACGGGGTGATACAAATTTGTTGGAGGTAGTATTTTACATTTTATTTCTCCCTCTATAGCAGTAATATCTTGAGGGCAGTCATCACCTACGAAAACTTTGGGATGGCCCACCGGAAATTTTCCATATTTACATACCCAGGGATACAGACTGCAGACATCTACGTATTTGATTTTTTCTCCTGAGCTACACTTATAATATTCAAATGTGTTCCCTGTACGTCCTCCGTAGAAAGCATCCCTGGGGTTTAGAGGTATGGATACAAGCAAAGGGTGTTCATTGGTATATTCCTCTATTTCCTTATGGGATTTAATCTGTCTTCTAAATTCACACTCCCACATTTCTAAAACTTCATACCCTAGGTCTCTCAGTCTTTCTGTTTTAGCTACAGTAGACTCAAAGCGGAAATTTAATGTATCAGAAGGGTCTTCATGTAAAGGATCGTCACGCCTGTGTTTGAAACATGTGGGGCATCCATGATAATAGCAGCCATGGAACTCGAAAATCTGGTTAGTGTCAGGGCAGAAACCATCTACTTTAACTCCTTGGACTAGGGCCTCCTGCTGTTTGGAGGCGTGAATAATGTTAATGTTTCGTTTATGCTCCTCCCATATTAACCATTGGATAGCTACTTTTGACTGGTTATCTCTCCATCTGTAGCCGCGCTTTGGGATAATACCTATTGTATTTGGTCTTAAGAAATTGCGCCTGAACACCTTATTACACGCAGAGGCGATAGTACATGCTTCGGTGAACGGGCAGACGTTTCCGGTTTCCATTAACTGTTGTCGAAATTTAAGACAAGCGGCTGTTAAAATTTGAACATCAGATATACAGTAATCGACCAGATCACGTTGCATATTGAACTCGTCATTTTTGTGTTCAGCATACCATGACAAGAACTTCTCTCTGTCTTCCTCTTTCATACTATCAGGGTCATAGAATTCTATAGCTGGCAGTGAACCGATGTAATTTTCATTTTCCGTTGTATTAAAGAAGTGAGGGAAGTAACCCTTTTTAAACCCATCTCCGAGTCCGAAAGCTTTTGGTAACTGAGAAAGCGCCATGGGGAAGTAGTTGAGTGAATCTAAAAATTTAATATTCTCCACCGTCATCATAATAATTTTTGTACCCCTCATAATGGGCTCAGGCTTAAGATCGGTTTTGGTAAGGATGTGATTCATTATAAACTGATGGTCAAACGCTTGTCCATTATGTGCGACGACCACTACTTGCTTAAATATTTTCCTTTGATTTAAAACATATTCTATAAATCTATTAACAGGGTTGTGTTTTAATATTTGTAATCTAGGACCACATTTATTACAAATCTCCATCTCTGTGTCTATACAAACATCACAGCATTGTTTGAAAACGCATAAGTTAGGCTTGTGGAGCAGGGACCCGTCTTCCAATACCTTTTCCTGCTGTGTCTCCAAGTCATAGAATATAAGGAGGGTGTCTTTTGTTTTAGGTCTGTTAGCATCTACCTGTATATAACAGAAGTGATTGCCTGGAACATGGGTGTTGCATATTTTACAATAGATCTCTCCACAAGTGTGTTGTCTTCCGCTCTGTACCGTCTTATAGCACTCAGAACATCTTCTAATGTTCTCACATACGGTACTTTTTCCCATAGATCCAGCTCTCTTGTGATTGTTATAGCAGATCTGTCCCCTGAACGATCTCTTGCAATCATCACAATTTATTTTTTAAAGTCTGAGGACAAGCAGGTGAATGTTGACACGCCGAACATGTACCTCCACACCTATGATCGTTCTTGGTGTTGTATGGTACACAACATACTTCGCAATAATAACTACAGCAAAAGGCCGAAGTAAGTGATGTTATTACATTATAATGGCCCTCGTGGTAGAGTAAATTAAGGGTGGAGCCTTCTGTGGAGCCTTTGAAGATGGTATCGCGCCCCTTTGATCTATAATTGTAAACCACAATTTTATAATTTTGTAGGTGTTTTTGAAATTGTTGGAGTTCAGAGATCCCGCAACCCACTTCTGGTATAACAACACCCGCATCGGTACACAATTGAAGAGCCCTCCGAGTCTGAATTTTACCAGTGTCTTTGCGCACTTTGGCTTGATCCTTATCCTTGTTCATACATGCGATAGCTACCACCAATCCTCGAGGTAAACATAGATTATCCATGTTATTTATGACTATAATACCTTTTCTCATACGACATTCTTCATCGAAGGTGTTATATTTTTTTACCCCTTCCTTTACCTATGGGCATCCTTATCGACGTCACACCCAAGCAAAATGTTGAGGTATCAAGACCCGTAGAGTTTGATTGATAAATGTTAGAGATAACATTCCAGACATCATCGAAAGTTAACTCTTCCACATTCCGGAAGCCTACCCATCCTTCACCACGCTTAAAATCCTTCGAGCAGAAATTAAAGGCGACTTTATCACCTACAGCAAGGCCTTCAGCACCTCTCT
The DNA here is from genome assembly GCA_029963845.1 of Rhamnusium bicolor. Taxonomy (NCBI): domain Eukaryota; kingdom Metazoa; phylum Arthropoda; class Insecta; order Coleoptera; family Cerambycidae; genus Rhamnusium; species Rhamnusium bicolor. Next base: position 231,643 of record JANEYF010004785.1, on the reverse strand, counting down.
CGATAATCTAGTTAATGGCATCTCTCACCCAACCAATGGGATCCACGTCCTTAGGCAATTGTTTAATTTTAAATTCAATGGTACGCCCCTCTAGATTGAACCGTCGTACCTTTTTTTACAAAATCCTTTGTAATAACGAATTTCTCCATTTTTACTGAAACACTGATCAACTGCTTCTTCAACCAACAAAAAAAAATGTCAAGAGACTAAAATATCCTGATTCCTGCCACCTAAGATGAATTAGGGCAAATTAGTGTCGGTAACATGTACACAACGCAATGCTATTATTTAATTTTTACTCTTTTTTCATATCATAAATGGAGTTGAATATTAGCAATTGAAACTTAAGTTACAAGCAGCTTTCAAGTATATAAAGAGATTTCTATGTCCCCCTTAATAAACAATTAAAGAAACCAACGTTACAAATTACCTATATGCTGAAAGTGTAATTACTCTATGGTGCTGTATTTCATACATGGTCATAACACTTATTTTTCGACAAATTTTAATTACCTACATCTTAAACTTGGTGACACTTCAATAAAAAAAAAAGATCACATGCCATGATATGTAAGCATTGAACCAGAATAATGTCTTCAGAGTGCTAAGATTTATTGATAATACAGCTGCTCGAAACTGTTTATTAATTATTATTATTCACGTTGATGGTGTCACATTTTCATTTTAAGTTATTTTATAGACCTTACACATGCTTGTCATATACTTACATCTACCTCTATGAAAAAACAAAAACAATTGACTTTTCTAGATCGATCAGGCTAACATATTCTTCAACTACCACCTCATTTTCTATGAGGTAGACAATCGATTTATAGGAGACCAATAGAGAGTCAGCTTAATTCCTCTCGTTAAGATGTACATAGAGTTTACTCTTACTAGCTATGTATTTTGATTTGAGTTGCCTTTAGGGGGTATTTTTTACTGACTAGGTAGTTATCTGAAAAAAAATAGAGAAGATAACTACAGCAAATTTATATAGACCTCTTTAATACGTTATCATATTACTGTCAGAAAATATCTGCAGGATACCTATGCATTCTTATTATTATTCATTATAATTTCTTATTTTTAAGCTTTTTGGTACCTACATCAAATTCTAGACTAGATCACTTAAATTTTATAAAGAACGATAAAAATACTCCAGAGACCATCTGGTCCTGTACAACCACAACCCTATTATACAGGTAATCATTTGCAAATAGTGTGCTCTTGTATGCGAAAAGTAACTAAATATGTGAATTATAAATTATTATTAGATAAAAGAATACTTTTGATATGACATTCAACTTCTCATTAACTAAAATAAATATATCATGATTTTTTTTTCATACATACATAGGTACCTACCTATTGAAATTTAAATTATTATTTACCCATATGTTATAAATAGTTTAACATTTTCAAAAACGCAAAGGGCAGAATTTTATAACAAGATTAATACATATAACTTGTCAAGATAATTTAAATTGAATGCTAATATATTGCTTCTACATATAGGTAAGTAGGTTGCCGAGTTTCAAAATAGTCGTTTGAAGACATTGTAGAACTAAAACCAGCAATTTTTCGAACGGTTAACCATTGATGTGCAATACAGTGTACAAATGATATGAAGTACTTATAAAGAAAAGGAAAAATATAAGCCAAGACAACACACAGATTAGAAATTAAATACTTGAAGTAAGAAAAATAGTGTGCATACAATTTTGCAGCGGCTGCCCCTCCCAATTTTGTCTCTGCTAAAAACATAAATATTACTTGAAACAGTGTTAATGGCGCCAATTCGGGGGGAAATATAATAAAAATGACAGTACCTACTGAAATACATTAACTTTTTTAAAATTTGCGATCCTATTCCTAGTTCATACCTGTTAGCGATGGAGATTTTAAGCTGTACAGGTACAAGCACATAGTTAAATTTCATTTCTTTATCTATCTATCAATTGACATAAGTATATAATATAAATGTTACATACCTACTACCAATTCATTACAAATATATAACAAGAAATAGGTAAATACATTATACAAACTACCTATTAATCTTTCTTTATGTTTTATTAGAAATCGTTTCAGTGAAGAGATTAATTTTTAGTTATAATTTTTCGGAACAAGTAATGTCAAGAATTGGAAGAATGAAACGACTAAAAATATTTTAATTACAAATACTAGCCCCAATGAATAGGTATTTATAGATATAATTGTTCAATACATTCATAAAACGCCTTAAATTCATTTTATTTTATAATCGATTAAGACATCGATACACATTTTTGACTTACCTTGTAATATTTCAAAGAATCAGGTATTATTAAAGAAAAATGTTTTATCTGCTCTATATGAAAAAACTATATAGAATATCATTTTTCAAAAATTAATGTAGTACCCAAGTATTGAAGAAATAAATAAAACACTACTAGTATTTGGTTGTATTATTATTATAATGAAAAATATTTAATGGATTTGTTCCTAACTTTTTAATATATATATGACAAAGTTTTGGAAAATGTTGTATTATCCATATCTTCAACTTAATAAGTAATTTATTTTAATTTGAAAACACATAAGTAATGTTTATACCTACGAGGTACCTAAAATGATAAGATCCAATTGCCAAGTGATACATAATAAGTATATATCTAATTAAAAATAATACGAAGTGGTGGCTGTTATAAGGACACTAAATATAAAATAACTTCACTCTTATGCTTACAAATCAGAAATATGTATGTACCTACTTAGATAACATTAGGGACATGTTCAAATTACACCTTTTAAAACTAATAATTATTTCGTTTACGATATTTAAAAATAATATACACACTGAGAAATTTAAATAGTATTTAATGTTAGTATTGATTTAGCCTATTAAATAAAAAAAAATTTACTTAGACAATTTTGAAAAAAAAAAAAACTTACTTAGACAATTTTGAAAAAAAAAAAATGAAAATATGGAAAAGGTTATTTATTTACTTATTATTCATTCATGTATCTTAAGTATACTATTAATTATATACATATAAATATACCTACTTAATTATTGTTTAGCCAATTTTCGATAATTTAGGTAAGTAGGTACGACGTTTTCTTCCAGTTAATTATCCGTACGTCACACTTCAGTTATTACTGTTATTAGATTCTTTTTCTGACCTAAGTCAATAGAGCCTACTAGAGTATTATATTACTATCGTTTAACTTTAAACTGGATTTGTTCCGAAACGCTAGATTTGCTGGAGCTCTAGAGTACCTAAAAAAAAAAAAAAATACATTTATTATAAATACCTATTAAAGAAAATTTGAATACCTAGTCAACTAGGTACCTATGTAGACGTCTCGAGAAGTTAACGTCTTCGACACTTAAGCACAAACGATGTAAAGAGGATTTCGCTAACCTGTCATGACAAGTCGGTGGACGACGAGTTACGATATTATAAATATGTAATAGAGATTTATTTTTATTAATTAATGACATGGAAAATAATATATCTTTTACCAGATTGGTTTGATATCATGTCAAAACACCATATTCATTATACTTAAAATATTTAGAGTGGATAGAAAAAATAACAACGCTGAACAATTTTTTGCTAATTATTATTTACTATTTTTACAAAACTTATCATAGATAAGTACAACATATATCTTTCTAAACAATTATTTTCCCGGCTATTTGCCAAAACGCTGACACTTGGATTACAAAAAAAAAAAAAAAATAGATAATATGCACATTATGTTCAGTGTCTCAATAATGTTATTTTTAATTCCAACTATTCTGTTCAGTAAAATATTTATATAGTATTATTACAGAATTAGCAAAATTCGTAAATCGGTAGAAAAAGAACAGTGTTGAAAATACATAATATTTAATCGGACTGGTACAAAATATTCGTTATTCTTATGTAATGGCATTTGTTACAGGTCATTTTACTTGCAAATAACCCCCTTATTTTTTAGAAATGTCTAATAGATTATCTTTGTACAGTGTGATATTATTTTTTCGCCTGCTTCCGATGTTTACATGCAAGATGATTAGTTATACATATATTGATGTCATTAACGATACATTTTTAGATAAAGCATAATATCCAAAACTGACTGATCTCTCACGATAAAACGTTAGTGTTTCATATTTCCATCTAAATAATTATAAAATGCTGCCGGTGCTGGAACTGTCCAGCGTAGTAGGTGTATTTGGAGAGTCCAGCTCCGGCAGCGGCAGCGGCATATTAAAGAACAGACATGCGCCATGTGGACAGGTGGTAAGATGCCGCTGCGGCAGCGCTGCCGGTGCTGGAACTCTCCAAATACACCTACTACGCTGGACAGTTCCAGCACCGGCAGCATTTTATAATTATTTAGATGGAAATATGAAACACTAACGTTTTATCGTGAGAGATCAGTCAGTTTTGGATATTATGCTTTATCTAAAAATGTATCGTTAATGACATCAATATATGTATAACTAATCATCTTGCATGTAAACATCGGAAGCAGGCGAAAAATAATATCACACTGTACAAAGATAATCTATTAGACATTTCTAAAAAATAAGGGGGTTATTTGCAAGTAAAATGACCTGTAACAAATGCCATTACATAAGAATAACGAATATTTTGTACCAGTCCGATTAAATATTATGTATTTTCAACACTGTTCTTTTTTCTACCGATTTACGAATTTTGCTAATTCTGTAATAATACTATATAAATATTTTACTGAACAGAATAGTTGGAATTAAAAAATAACATTATTGAGACACTGAACATAATGTGCATATTATCTATTTTTTTTTTTTTTTGTAATCCAAGTGTCAGCGTTTTTTGGCAAATAGCCGGGAAAATAATTGTTTAGAAAGATATATGTTGTACTTATCTATGATAAGTTTTGTAAAAATAGTAAATAATAATTAGCAAAAATTGTTCAGCGTTGTTATTTTTTCTATCCACTCTAAATATTTTAAGTATAATGAATATGGTGTTTTGACATGATATCAAACCAATCTGGTAAAAGATATATTATTTTCCATGTCATTAATTAATAAAAATAAATCTCTATTACATATTTATAATATCGTAACTCGTCGTCCACCGACTTGTCATGACAGGTTAGCGAAATCCTCTTTACATCGTTTGTGCTTAAGTGTCGAAGACGTTAACTTCTCGAGACGTCTACATAGGTACCTAGTTGACTAGGTATTCAAATTTTCTTTAATAGGTATTTATAATAAATGTATTTTTTTTTTTAGGTACTCTAGAGCTCCAGCAAATCTAGCGTTTCGGAACAAATCCAGTTTAAAGTTAAACGATAGTAATATAATACTCTAGTAGGCTCTATTGACTTAGGTCAGAAAAAGAATCTAATAACAGTAATAACTGAAGTGTGACGTACGGATAATTAACTGGAAGAAAACGTCGTACCTACTTACCTAAATTATCGAAAATTGGCTAAACAATAATTAAGTAGGTATATTTATATGTATATAATTAATAGTATACTTAAGATACATGAATGAATAATAAGTAAATAAATAACCTTTTCCATATTTTCATTTTTTTTTTCAAAATTGTCTAAGTAAGTTTTTTTTTTCAAAATTGTCTAAGTAAATTTTTTTTATTTAATAGGCTAAATCAATACTAACATTAAATACTATTTAAATTTCTCAGTGTGTATATTATTTTTAAATATCGTAAACGAAATAATTATTAGTTTTAAAAGGTGTAATTTGAACATGTCCCTAATGTTATCTAAGTAGGTACATACATATTTCTGATTTGTAAGCATAAGAGTGAAGTTATTTTATATTTAGTGTCCTTATAACAGCCACCACTTCGTATTATTTTTAATTAGATATATACTTATTATGTATCACTTGGCAATTGGATCTTATCATTTTAGGTACCTCGTAGGTATAAACATTACTTATGTGTTTTCAAATTAAAATAAATTACTTATTAAGTTGAAGATATGGATAATACAACATTTTCCAAAACTTTGTCATATATATATTAAAAAGTTAGGAACAAATCCATTAAATATTTTTCATTATAATAATAATACAACCAAATACTAGTAGTGTTTTATTTATTTCTTCAATACTTGGGTACTACATTAATTTTTGAAAAATGATATTCTATATAGTTTTTTCATATAGAGCAGATAAAACATTTTTCTTTAATAATACCTGATTCTTTGAAATATTACAAGGTAAGTCAAAATAATGTGTATCGATGTCTTAATCGATTATAAAATAAAATGAATTTAAGGCGTTTTATGAATGTATTGAATAATTATATCTATAAATACCTATTCATTGGGGCTAGTATTTGTAATTAAAATATTTTTAGTCGTTTCATTCTTCCAATTCTTGACATTACTTGTTCCGAAAAATTATAACTAAAAATTAATCTCTTCACTGAAACGATTTCTAATAAAACATAAAGAAAGATTAATAGGTAGTTTGTATAATGTATTTACCTATTTCTTGTTATATATTTGTAATGAATTGGTAGTAGGTATGTAACATTTATATTATATACTTATGTCAATTGATAGATAGATAAAGAAATGAAATTTAACTATGTGCTTGTACCTGTACAGCTTAAAATCTCCATCGCTAACAGGTATGAACTAGGAATAGGATCGCAAATTTTAAAAAGTTAATGTATTTCAGTAGGTACTGTCATTTTATTATATTTCCCCGAATTGGCGCCATTAACACTGTTTCAAGTAATATTTATGTTTTTAGCAGAGACAAAATTGGGAGGGGCAGCCGCTGCAAAATTGTATGCACACTATTTTTCTTACTTCAAGTATTTAATTTCTAATCTGTGTGTTGTCTTGGCTTATATTTTTCCTTTTCTTTATAAGTACTTCATATCATTTGTACACTGTATTGCACATCAATGGTTAACCGTTCGAAAAATTGCTGGTTTTAGTTCTACAATGTCTTCAAACGACTATTTTGAAACTCGGCAACCTACTTACCTATATGTAGAAGCAATATATTAGCATTCAATTTAAATTATCTTGACAAGTTATATGTATTAATCTTGTTATAAAATTCTGCCCTTTGCGTTTTTGAAAAATGTTAAACTATTTATAACATATGGGTAAATAATAATTTAAATTTCAATAGGTAGGTACCTATGTATGTATGAAAAAAAATCATGATATATTTATTTTAGTTAATGAGAAGTTGAATGTCATATCAAAAGTATTCTTTTTATCTAATAATAATTTATAATTCACATATTTAGTTACTTTTCGCATACAAGAGCACACTATTTGCAAATGATTACCTGTATAATAGGGTTGTGGTTGTACAGGACCAGATGGTCTCTGGAGTATTTTTTATCGTTCTTTATAAAATTTAAGTGATCTAGTCTAGAATTTGATGTAGGTACCAAAAAGCTTAAAAATAAGAAATTATAATGAATAATAATAAGAATGCATAGGTATCCTGCAGATATTTTCTGACAGTAATATGATAACGTATTAAAGAGGTCTATATAAATTTGCTGTAGTTATCTTCTCTATTTTTTTTCAGATAACTACCTAGTCAGTAAAAAAATACCCCCCTAAAGGCAACTCAAATCAAAATACATAGCTAGTAAGAGTAAACTCTATGTACATCTTAACGAGAGGAATTAAGCTGACTCTCTATTGGTCTCCTATAAATCGATTGTCTACCTCATAGAAAATGAGGTGGTAGTTGAAGAATATGTTAGCCTGATCGATCTAGAAAAGTCAATTGTTTTTGTTTTTTCATAGAGGTAGATGTAAGTATATGACAAGCATGTGTAAGGTCTATAAAATAACTTAAAATGAAAATGTGACACCATCAACGTGAATAATAATAATTAATAAACAGTTTCGAGCAGCTGTATTATCAATAAATCTTAGCACTCTGAAGACATTATTCTGGTTCAATGCTTACATATCATGGCATGTGATCTTTTTTTTATTGAAGTGTCACCAAGTTTAAGATGTAGGTAATTAAAATTTGTCGAAAAATAAGTGTTATGACCATGTATGAAATACAGCACCATAGAGTAATTACACTTTCAGCATATAGGTAATTTGTAACGTTGGTTTCTTTAATTGTTTATTAAGGGGGACATAGAAATCTCTTTATATACTTGAAAGCTGCTTGTAACTTAAGTTTCAATTGCTAATATTCAACTCCATTTATGATATGAAAAAGAGTAAAAATTAAATAATAGCATTGCGTTGTGTACATGTTACCGACACTAATTTGCCCTAATTCATCTTAGGTGGCAGGAATCAGGATATTTTAGTCTCTTGACATTTTTTTTGTTGGTTGAAGAAGCAGTTGATCAGTGTTTCAGTAAAAATGGAGAAATTCGTTATTACAAAGGATTTTGTAAAAAAAGGTACGACGGTTCAATCTAGAGGGGCGTACCATTGAATTTAAAATTAAACAATTGCCTAAGGACGTGGATCCCATTGGTTGGGTGAGAGATGCCATTAACTAGATTATCGAGAGAGGTGCTGAAGGCCTTGCTGTAGGTGATAAAGTCGCCTTTAATTTCTGCTCGAAGGATTTTAAGCGTGGTGAAGGATGGGTAGGCTTCCGGAATGTGGAAGAGTTAACTTTCGATGATGTCTGGAATGTTATCTCTAACATTTATCAATCAAACTCTACGGGTCTTGATACCTCAACATTTTGCTTGGGTGTGACGTCGATAAGGATGCCCATAGGTAAAGGAAGGGGTAAAAAATATAACACCTTCGATGAAGAATGTCGTATGAGAAAAGGTATTATAGTCATAAATAACATGGATAATCTATGTTTACCTCGAGGATTGGTGGTAGCTATCGCATGTATGAACAAGGATAAGGATCAAGCCAAAGTGCGCAAAGACACTGGTAAAATTCAGACTCGGAGGGCTCTTCAATTGTGTACCGATGCGGGTGTTGTTATACCAGAAGTGGGTTGCGGGATCTCTGAACTCCAACAATTTCAAAAACACCTACAAAATTATAAAATTGTGGTTTACAATTATAGATCAAAGGGGCGCGATACCATCTTCAAAGGCTCCACAGAAGGCTCCACCCTTAATTTACTCTACCACGAGGGCCATTATAATGTAATAACATCACTTACTTCGGCCTTTTGCTGTAGTTATTATTGCGAAGTATGTTGTGTACCATACAACACCAAGAACGATCATAGGTGTGGAGGTACATGTTCGGCGTGTCAACATTCACCTGCTTGTCCTCAGACTTTAAAAATAAATTGTGATGATTGCAAGAGATCGTTCAGGGGACAGATCTGCTATAACAATCACAAGAGAGCTGGATCTATGGGAAAAAGTACCGTATGTGAGAACATTAGAAGATGTTCTGAGTGCTATAAGACGGTACAGAGCGGAAGACAACACACTTGTGGAGAGATCTATTGTAAAATATGCAACACCCATGTTCCAGGCAATCACTTCTGTTATATACAGGTAGATGCTAACAGACCTAAAACAAAAGACACCCTCCTTATATTCTATGACTTGGAGACACAGCAGGAAAAGGTATTGGAAGACGGGTCCCTGCTCCACAAGCCTAACTTATGCGTTTTCAAACAATGCTGTGATGTTTGTATAGACACAGAGATGGAGATTTGTAATAAATGTGGTCCTAGATTACAAATATTAAAACACAACCCTGTTAATAGATTTATAGAATATGTTTTAAATCAAAGGAAAATATTTAAGCAAGTAGTGGTCGTCGCACATAATGGACAAGCGTTTGACCATCAGTTTATAATGAATCACATCCTTACCAAAACCGATCTTAAGCCTGAGCCCATTATGAGGGGTACAAAAATTATTATGATGACGGTGGAGAATATTAAATTTTTAGATTCACTCAACTACTTCCCCATGGCGCTTTCTCAGTTACCAAAAGCTTTCGGACTCGGAGATGGGTTTAAAAAAGGGTTACTTCCCTCACTTCTTTAATACAACGGAAAATGAAAATTACATCGGTTCACTGCCAGCTATAGAATTCTATGACCCTGATAGTATGAAAGAGGAAGACAGAGAGAAGTTCTTGTCATGGTATGCTGAACACAAAAATGACGAGTTCAATATGCAACGTGATCTGGTCGATTACTGTATATCTGATGTTCAAATTTTAACAGCCGCTTGTCTTAAATTTCGACAACAGTTAATGGAAACCGGAAACGTCTGCCCGTTCACCGAAGCATGTACTATCGCCTCTGCGTGTAATAAGGTGTTCAGGCGCAATTTCTTAAGACCAAATACAATAGGTATTATCCCAAAGCGCGGCTACAGATGGAGAGATAACCAGTCAAAAGTAGCTATCCAATGGTTAATATGGGAGGAGCATAAACGAAACATTAACATTATTCACGCCTCCAAACAGCAGGAGGCCCTAGTCCAAGGAGTTAAAGTAGATGGTTTCTGCCCTGACACTAACCAGATTTTCGAGTTCCATGGCTGCTATTATCATGGATGCCCCACATGTTTCAAACACAGGCGTGACGATCCTTTACATGAAGACCCTTCTGATACATTAAATTTCCGCTTTGAGTCTACTGTAGCTAAAACAGAAAGACTGAGAGACCTAGGGTATGAAGTTTTAGAAATGTGGGAGTGTGAATTTAGAAGACAGATTAAATCCCATAAGGAAATAGAGGAATATACCAATGAACACCCTTTGCTTGTATCCATACCTCTAAACCCCAGGGATGCTTTCTACGGAGGACGTACAGGGAACACATTTGAATATTATAAGTGTAGCTCAGGAGAAAAAATCAAATACGTAGATGTCTGCAGTCTGTATCCCTGGGTATGTAAATATGGAAAATTTCCGGTGGGCCATCCCAAAGTTTTCGTAGGTGATGACTGCCCTCAAGATATTACTGCTATAGAGGGAGAAATAAAATGTAAAATACTACCTCCAACAAATTTGTATCACCCCGTACTACCTGTAAAGATGAACAATAAACTCATGTTTGTTCTGTGTCGCACATGTGGAGAACAAATGAGTCAGGGAGGGTGTATACATAATGAAGAAGAACGTGCATTTACTGGTACGTGGGTGGTGGATGAGATTTTGAAAGCTATCGAGAAGGGGTACAGGTTACTGAAAATTTACGAAGTTTGGTCTTACGAGACATGCCGATTTGATAGAGTCAATAAGGCTGGCGGCCTCTTCACTGAGATGATGAACAAATTCATTAAAGTAAAACAGCACGCATCCGGATGGCCTGGGAACTGTGTCACAAAGGAAGAAAGGGAAAAATACATAGATGATTTTTTTTAAAAATGAGGATGTACAGCTAGAGTTTACCGAAATTATAAAAAATTCAGGTCTCCGTTCATTGGCTAAGTTAATTTTAAATTCGTTTTGGGGAAAGTTTGGTCAGCGGGAAAATCAGCCAAAGACAAGTATTGTTAATGATCCTAAGGAGTTTTTTCAATATGTTGGTAAATCCTTCCATCACTATGAACTCTGTGCTTCCAGTTGGAGAAAATACATTAATAGTTAATTGGGAGTATATAGAGGAGGCCTCCAACCCTCTAACAACGGTCAATGTAGTGCTAGCTGCTTATGTTACCACGCAGGCTCGTTTAAAATTGTACAGTTACTTAGAACAACTAGGTGATAAAGTTCTCTACTATGACACTGACTCTGTAATATACGTCTCGAGAGAGGGAGAATACGATCTTCCTACTGGAGTCTTTATTGGCAACATGACTGATGAACTCGAGACGTATGGACCTGGTAGTTTTATTACAGAGTTTGTGTCTGGAGGTCCTAAAAACTACGCTTATAAGGTCTTCTCTACTAGTACTCAGAGAGAGGAAATTGTTTGCAAGGTTAAGGGCATATCGCTCAATTATGCTGCATCCCAACTGATAAATTTTCAAAGTATCAAGACTATGGTTTTAACCCCTTCAGATCCTATTTATATTACATCGAGCAACATACAAAGAACAAAAGAGCATGAAGTCGTTACAAGAACTGAAACTAAAATTTATAAACCTAACTCGACGAAAAGAAAGTTCGCTGAAGATCATAGTTCTGTTCCCTACGGATATAAAAAATTCAAAAGCTGTTAGAATTATTTGTTGTCGAGATTGTTTTGTTTGATAGTATGTAATTAAGATAAGTTCTGTATGTAGCCATATTTTTATTATACTTTATGTATTAATGTTATTATTATTTATGTGAGCGATACACTTTATTATTATTATTATTTATTTTTTAACTACATATATATTGTATATAGTATATATCAAAGAGTATGTAGAACCTAAATGTGACTATATTTTTAAAACTATGTTTGTTTTTGTATAAATAGTAATCAGTATATTTTCTGTAAACCGGAAAACTTTTTTTGTGTGACCTCTTGTATACCTTTCTACATATGTATTTACTTAGTACCAAACGTGTATTTAAAAATTGACAATCTCTCTGTTGATTGTATTTATGTATACTTGATTCATTCTTCTTTCAATAAAGAATTTTCAACAATTTCTCGATTATGTATTACCTAACTTACCTAACTAACCTAACACACCTACGCTAATTAATTAATTGTTTCATGCGTTTATCTGCTTCCTATCTATGGTAACAGGATTTTCCACCCCAATTTGAATTTCCTATAGTATTTAATAAATAATAGTAATAAAATAAATAATATCATTTGACTATGTGACAGAAGTATTAGTAGAGAAGTGTAGATGCAGGGCTTTTTTGAATTTTTCGCTCAATTTGAATTTTATATTGCTGCGAATTTCTTCAGATTTGAATTTCCCTGTCAATTTGAATTTCCTGTCGGTGGTGCAGATCGCTAGTCACTGTCTGGTCCAACCGGTGTACAATTTGAACTTCCCCCGCCAATTTGAATTTCCTGCCGGTAATGCAGATCCAATACTTAACGACCGACGCCATGTTGATGACGTACTGTCTGGCTCAAGTGCCCTAATACCTACTGTTCATGTACCCAACAGCAACGCAGTGTTTAAAAAGTAGAAATTTTATTTATTATCTCAAAACTCGTAAAAGTGTAATGAAGAAAGTTAGTTCACGGTTTACCATTTAGTAATTTTATTTTACATTATAATGAAGTTATTTCAATTCTAGTCGTATAAAACCAGAATGAAACCCTCTGTCTCCTCTTTATTTTTTCTGACGCAATACTTCCGGCATTTTCAAACTTGTGTAGTAGTCAGTTAGACGACGAAATGAGAGTTGTATTATTGTTAGAAGTGGACATTTTTAACATAATACTTAATAGTAGGCTTTGTTTTCACATGTTTTCATAAAAAATTAGATGTGCACAGAATTTAATATTTAATCATTAAATAAGAATTGGAATGTTGCCTAATAACTTCTAAATGAATGGAAAAGAAAAAAGTTCCAAAACAAATCTGGGAGTCTAAAGCAACTAATTCCAAAAGAAGTTTGTGAGGGAGAAAAGGTTCAAAACACCGCCCCAAAAATATCACTCTGAACATCATGAATATCAACCGTAGAACCCTCAAAAATACCTGATGTATTTTTAGACAGGTCGTCTGTCTTCTCCTTCAGCATCCATCAGCAACAAAGCCGAGGTTCGGCGTAAGCAATGACTGGTATAGTTTATTCAATATGAACTGAAACACTTCAGTCTAAAGTTTATACCGGGAGAGCGCATTTCCACTCTCATTGTCAAAGAAATAGAGCGCAAATCGTGCTTGTATTTATTGAACGATGCCTCTACATTACATTCGATATGAGAATGTGGCAATGTAGCGAACCAGATGTGAAAGTCGGGCGGTATTGTCCGAACTCTGACGAATTAAATCGTGATTTGAATAGACTATTGGACTAGTTGTTTATATTGACCGTACAGTGCAGCTCATGTAAGAATTTTGGATAAATAGAATTATTTTCTGTGAGGTATTTATAGCATTTTAGTGATCTTTCTAAATGGTTTTAGTAATATTTCAATATTTGCATTAATTGTTATTATTAATGTCTTTTTTGGAGGCCCTTTGAAACGCATGAAAATTAATTATCTGAAGAAAATATTGAACCGGTGGCGCCGTTAATTGAAACTAGTTCGGAGTTTAATAAGAACAATGATTTACATGTTCAATATCAGCGTCTTATTTTAAATATTTATGAATGTTTAAAGAGATAAAATATTGAAACGACAGATAGGGACATTGTAAATAGAATTCATGAATTAACTAAACTTTCGACTTCTACGATTTATCGTATTATTAAGGAAGGGAATGTTATAGATCACTCTGCAAAGCGGAAAGGAAGAAAACGAAAATTTTGTAGAATTGACGATATATCGAAAGACGTTATTCAGCGAACGGTTTATAGTTTCTATGGGGAAAATAAAGTACCAACTTTAGAAATGATTCGTGATAAATTGCGTGATTATCCGGATTATAATTATAAATCTTTAGAAACGCTACGAGGTATTTCATTAGATTGCTGCTTTAAACACAAAAAAATAGATAATCGAATGGTTATAACGAAATCGCAACGTATCGTTGAGATTCGACGAGAATACATAAAATGAAAGAATACAGTGAATTAAATAGGCGTATAGTATTTCTTTTAATATATAATAATAATTGCTTATTCAACTAATATAAATAAATAAACAAGTAGGTAAATAAATAAAAAGGTTATTATAGGTATTTTACATACATATAAACTCATATAAAATAGTAAAAAAATATTCGATTTATTTTAAAGAATTAAAAGATAATTCTAAACCGTTTTGGTCGACGCTCATGGATATGACTAAATTCCTGTTGTTTACGTCTTTATGCTGTTCCAATTCATATTGGAAGCACTATGGATTCTACAGCATTTGGCTAGCCAAACACTTTTCCAAGTGTATATACAGTGTGGGCCATTTTGGTAATACAAATAGTGGGATCTCGGAAACTATCAGAGATGGGAGATTTGAGATATCGTCGAAAAAGTTCAGGTTTAGGAAGTTTTAAATATTCTGCAATTTTTGTTGACATCTGTCCAAACGTGTTTATCCCTACCACTTGAACTGTTCACTTGCCATGTTTGTATTGAATGAAAAATCGTTTATGTCTTATGGATACAGATATAAGTTAAACATATCGACGAAGATATAAGTTAAACATATCGACGATAAAAATCCAACCAATTATCTCTTTTTGTAACCGAAAACGTTCTAGATTTATGAGTTTTAGAATCTGGAATGATTATGAGCAAAAATTCTCCATTGTCCTGAATGTCATCTATGGTAATATTCATCAACTCCTCCCTTCTGAGGGCACCAGCCACTCCAATAATTAGCACTACCTAAAATAATGTCTTATTACAACAGATTGAAAAAAACTGAAATTTGTATTACCTTTAGAAATAAAAATGTGTCATCAGGACCGTTAAGTAAAAAAAGCATTAATTTGTTCTTTGGTAAATACTTCAAATTTCTTTGCCTTGTATCCTACAGATTCTCTTTTTAAAAAGGCAATTAGTTTCGGAAACTTCGAAATATCTACATTTTCTTCCAATGACAGAGTGCTTCTGAGCATTGAGGAAATTGACCACATCGTGGAAGATTTCAACGTTTTAACCTTTTCGGTGAAATAGGCGAATAGGACCACTTCCGTATAAACATTCACCTTCTTTTGACTGCACCAGTTTATGAAAAGAAGTTTTTCCTTCTTATAACATTCTTTTGATTTACGTGGAAGGAGGTCGGAGCTCACACTTTCAGCGGCTGAACAATTTCCTCAGGAATATCTTCGTCTGAATTAATCTCTTCCTCAAATGCAGCAGATACAAGACAGAACGCGTCATTTTAGCAAAACAATTTGTTTAGTTTGTTAGTTATGACAACTGTTTGAGAAGTACTTGATCTTTATTATTTTAAATAAAATCTGACAGGCGGCAAATTTAAAATTTTGGATAGACTTTAAGGGAAAAAAACTTCACAACCGTAGAAAAAAGAGTATGTAACACACATGTGGCAAGCTTCATTGCAAAACTCTTATGGTAGGAGCACTCGCTGCGCTCGCTACTTTCATACATCTTTTTGCAATGAAGCCCTTGCCACACTTGTATTACAATGTACTATTACGTTGAATTTTTTGCGCGGTGCGTGTTGTAATTTTTTTAAATAGCTTTACATTATTCCAGCGAAGAAAAATTTGATATGTTGGTGTGTTATGTTAATAACAGAAATGCCATATTTCTCAAAACTTGCGACAAATTTGATAACTTTTGAAAGTTTTGAAAAATCACGTGTTAGGATTTATAAAAAAGAAAATGATAACCGTGACAACAATATAATAGATTATTTCAATGCTAACCCAGCATCATCAACAAGGGTAAGTAATAGAGAATTAGACATTCCTAGGACAACGATTCGAAGAGTCTTGAAGAAACACAAATATCGTCGTACAAAGCCGCCTATCGAACAAGGGCTTCAGGAAGACGATTTTCCTAGAGGTATGTTAGTAAATTTCAAGAAAATGCCAACTTTAGTAATAACGTTGTTTGGACTGATGAAACATGTTTTAATAACTACGGTGTCTTTAATAGGCATAATTGCCATCACTGGGCTACTGAAAACCCTGGATTGCGTGCCCAATGCAGATTGCAGAGACGACTTGGCTTTAATGTATGGTGCGGTATTTAGGGTAAACATGTTTTCATGTTCTCTTTACATTAAGATCATCGCAATAAAACAATAAATGCATTTCTTCAACGAGTGTATACGTTATTTATTCTTTCTTTAAGTAAAATTAGAGAGTTTTATTTTTATTAGGAATTCGATTTAATTTTATCACAATACATAACTGGACAAAGGTATCTAAACATGTCAGAAAAACAAATTTTATCGGCAATTAGAGCAATAGTGCATACCATGGCCTGCTAGATCATCAGACATTACTACTTGGAATTTTTTCCTGTGGGGGTGTGTTAAGAACGATATTTATGAGTTTGTAGCAGTGCTTGTAGAAAGAGCACGAAACCTATTTGCTGGTATTAATACGAATACTATCCGGTGAGTGACCAATACCGTTTTAGAAAAATGCCAAAGATGTATAACCAAAAATGATCCACATTTTGAAGATTAATGTAAATAGTTAGGTTTTAAACACTTTTTTTTGTTTGTCGTAAGATATTTAACGTTAATAATATAGGCAAATTATTTCATGAATTGTTATTGATAAATAATTATCATTTATTTTAATTTACTTAGTTATTATTTATAATTATTATCAGTAAATATGTAACTACTGATAATAATTATTATAAATGAAGACTAAGATAATTAAAATAAACGATAATTATTTACCAGTAACAATTCGTGAAATAATTTGCCTATATTATTAGAAGATTTATTTTTCATCTAAAGGTACTTACGTAACCTCAAGTACGTTCATTGTATTATAGTATTTATTTTGAGGTGTTGCCATATCTAGTCGAAAAACTAGTTTTTATCATTTTCTTTGAAGAATTTCCCATTTTTGTCCACAAGTATACATCGTTGAAAAGCTGAAGTCGAGCTCTTTTTAATAAGTGAAAAATCCAATACGACGCCTCTAAGAAAAAACGAATCTGATGATGGTCTTCAATAATCGAAATGTTGAAACTAAAATTTGACTTAGAGAGCTAAATTCTACGAAAAAAGTTGCTTTAAGAATGTTTTTACAGATTTAAATAATACTGAAAAATAAAAAAGTTATAGCTGATATTAGAAAATGCAACATTCAACTTTATCGACGATATCTCAAGACGCCCAACAGCTGGAATAGTTTTGAAGGTGGCTATTAGATGGTAATATAATAGTCTAAAACTTTCCCCATTTAACCGTTTTTCTGTTTCTCATAGTTTCCGAGCTCACAACACATGTATCACCAAAATGACCAGCGCTGTATATATCTCAGATTGATAATGCCAGATGAGTAACAAAACAAAAAGTTGTCTGATTTATCTACATCCCACGCGAGATACGTAAATATTGTCGCTGGTTTAATTCTTATTGGTCAGAATTATGAACACACCACGAAAAAACATGATCGATGCCCGATCTATCACCGTCTTGACAACAAATTGTGTTCTGTAAGAGGACGTCTGTCATTTTAATCTGTGATTTTAAAGTTTTGTTATTTGGTACAGTGATTAGTAATCAATTTTTAGTTACAAAAAAATTTATTCATAAATATTTATTGAGAAACAATGACTAATAAATGTGTAGTGTGCGGTCAAAGAGGAAAACTACGGGGTTGTTTATCTTTTCACAGGTAAGTAAACAAAACAAATCAGGGCCGGCATAATGCAAAAGTGTGAAAGCTCAAAAATAACTAAAATCAATGATAGCTTTACAAAAATAAAAACAACAACATTTGATTCCATTTGAACAGTAAAAAATCCACATTTTATTGAAAAAAGATACTTACACAAAAATATTTATTTTAACTTCAATGGCAACTTATTTCATGCTTAGGATTGCTCACAAACTGTAGATGTTTTAAAGTCAATTGGTATTTTTTTTTGATTAAATTTTAAAGGTTGTTATTAAACAATGTATTTATTTAGAGATTTCCCGAGAATCTGGAGAGAAGAGAAAGTTGGCTGAAAGTTCCCAAAATGGAAAATGCCAGTAAGTGACACTACGTGTGTTCACAACACTTTAAAAAAAAGTGATTATAATATTATAAGATCTGGATTAAAAGTATTGAAAATCAATGCTTTTTCATTTTTCCCCTGGCAACACTGTCACCAACTTCGTCACACGTACTGTCCAGGTTAGTAGAGAATTATACTGAAAATTAATAATATAATAAGTAGTCACACAGTCATACCTCATGAAATAATATCAAGTAGATCGGTATCTACAGAGCATCAACTGTTTTGTGGATATGTTACTTTTATTGCAGTGATGTAGGTTTGTGATATTTCAAAGAAATCTCATTTGTTTCAGCATTGAAAATTTAATTCCTTCACCACCATTAGTACTCAAGATAGCAAGGTTTGTTAAAATTAAATATACAGGGCTTGCCACTTTAAACTCCCCTGGTCCTTATTTTTTTTATTTTTTAAACAACGGCCATATTCGACACATCAAATTGTAGATATTTTTACGTTCCTTAAATGTAGCATGCAGTGATCCAAACATTTTTTTTGGATCATTGCACTGTATATTTAAATTTAACATACCTTGCTATCTTGGGTACTAATGGTGGCGAAATAAATTAAATTTCATTGCTGAAACAAGTGAGATTTCTTTGAAATATACAAACCTACATCACTGCAATGAAAGCAACATATCAACAAAGCAGTTGATGCTTTGTACGTATCTACTTGATGTTATTTCATGAGATATGAATGAGTGATTACTCACTATATTATTAATTTTCAATATAATTCTCTAATAACCTGGACAGTACGTGTGACGAACCTGGTGATAGTATTGCCAGGGGAAGAAATAGAACAGTACTGATTTTCAAAACTTTTAATCTAGATTTTTTAATAGTATAACCACTATCTTTAAGTGTTCTGAACACACGTAGTGCCACTTACTGACATTTTCCATTTTGAGAGCTTTTAGCCAACTTTCTCTTTTCACCAGATTCTCGAGAATTCTGAAAATAAGCACATTTTTTAATAATAACTTAAAATTGAATTAAAAAAATATCAACAGACTTTAATACATCCACAGTTTCTGCGCTATCTTAAGAATGAATTTTCCATTCAAGATAAATAAATATTTTTGTATAGGTATCTTTTTTTAATAAGATGTGGATTGTTTACTGTTCAAATAGAATCAAACGTTTTTATTTTTATTTTTTTGTAAAGCTAACATTAATTTTAGTCATTTTTGAGCTTCCTCACTTTCGCATTCACGTATTATGCCGACCCTGACCTCTTTTGTTTAATTACCTGTGAAGAGATAAATAACCCCGTAGTTTTCCTCTTTGGCCGCACACAACACACTTATTAGTTATTGTTTCTCAATAAATACTTACTAAATAATTTTTTATAACTAAAAATTGATTATTTATCAGTACCCAATAAATAACATAAAACTTTAAAATCACTTAAAAACAACAGAGATTAAAATAGCAACTGCAGAATAGCACTGAAAAATACATTACTCAAGAAAACAAATTTTGTATACCAGTTAAGTTTTAAGTTATGCAAAAGCATTAAAATAATCGCTGAAGCCTGGGGCCGGCCCTGATTTGTCTTAAATACAATATGTAAATATTTGCATTTATAATTTGCATATGTAAATATGCAAATTGTTGTTTATGTATCGGTCATAATAATCAGTGTATCTCTTATGGGTGTTACTTATCTTTATATTATTAATCTGAGGTATATATGGTAGACTTATTACTTGACTAATATATTTTCTCTGTTTGTAATTTACAAATAAACGCCTGTTGTTTTCAGCTGCCATAAAGATACTTATTTCTTAAAAAAGAGTGATGTTTCTTACACTGTTTTCTTCATCGACAATTACAAATCGTCTTGGTTTAATAGTTTTAGAAAGCGGAATTTCAACAATTATCATTGTGTTTGCATTTTCAATATCTTCAACTGACATTTTAGTCAAATCTTCGCAACGACATGCACCACCAAATCCATGATAAACACAACCTAAAACACAAATTGATTAAGCAATAACTTCTATAAGAAAAATGCTTATTTGCATTTTTTTATCGCAGGAATTCTTTATTTGGATCCTTCGTGATAAATTGGTCAACTTATTCCCGCAAAAAAAAAAACTTTGATTTCTTAGGCTGGCATCCTAACGATTTCCTTTCTGACTATGTGGTCAGATTGTAAAATTTAGTAAGGTGTTTCAATAAGAGCACAGGATTTTAATTACGCGCCAGTTTGGCTGTCATGATATCACAAGATTATTACATGTCAGGTCGATAGGAGACAGATGGGAGTTAGTAAACAACGCGTCCTGTTTGTTAAACATTATTATCAAAATTGTGAAAGTTTGATTGCCACGATTCGGAAAGTACGTCCAATTTTCGGTCGAAATAATGTTCCTCATTCATCTACTATGAAAGGAATAATCGAAAAATTCGAAAGTACTGATTCGGTTAGTAATGTGAATCACGAGCTCGTAGAGGTCGTTCAAATCAAAACATCACCGCAGTTCGCGAGAGCGTGGCCGAGAGTCCAGGGACGTCGATTCGTCAACGTGCACAAGAATTAGACGTTATAACAGCCACTCTTCAGCGTATTCTCACTAAAGATTTACATCTTCATGCCTACAAAGTCCAATTTACTCAACAACTTCTACCAACAGACCATGGCACAGCAGAGAGAGTTCACCAATTGGATCCTTGGACAACAAGAAATGAATGCCGATTTTGCAGACAAAATCATTTTCAGTGATGAGGCCCATTTTCACCTCGGTGCTTTGTTAATAGGCAAATCTGCCGCATTTGGGGCTCAGAAAAACCACGAATGATTCACGAGAAAGCAATGCATCCATAACGTGTCACGGTTTGGTATGAATTGTGGTCTGGAGGAATCATTGGGCCGTTTTCCTTAGAAGACGAGGCAAGTAATGCAGTAACGGTGAATGGCGAACGTTATCGTGCTATGATAACCCAGGTTTTTGTGCCCCAATCGAAAGATATTGCTCTCGACGACAAATGGTTTCAGCAGGACGGTATCACTTGCCATACCGCTCGTGAATCATTGACGGTCGTGCACGAGTCTTCTCCTAGTCGTGTCACCTCTCGGTTTGGTGACTAGAATTAGCTACCACGCTCTTGCGATTTATCACTTTTGGACTTTTGGCTGTGGAGTTATCTGAAGTTACAGGTTTATGCCAACAAGCTCGGGACCACCGAAGCATTGAAGGCCGAAATTAGACGCTATATCAACGAAATACTGCCACATGTATGCAACACCGTTATTCAAAATTTCGCCAAAAGAATACGCATGCGCCAGCAAAGCCGTGGCGGCCATTTACCAGATGTGTTGCTCCATACATAACCCCCAAATGTCTACATTATAACTCGATAAATATTTCAATACTTTGGTACAGAAAACCATGTTTTATTGAACCTTGAAATATTGCGCTTTTATTGAAACACCCTTATCATATTCTTCTTTAGGGTAGGCATTGATTTTTACATTGAATAAATATTCCACAAGATAGACATAAAGTTTGAAGCTTTCTCAGCAAAAAATACTAGGAGCACATTTTTATTATTACCTTTACATTTTCTTGGTTACACCAACGTTCAAAAGTTACGTACGCTTTTTCGCACCATTCTTTTGATTTGTCTAGCACTAGTTCGGATACTGCTGATGCTGTTACTTCCATAATTTATAGAAAGATCGCGAAATTCGTCTTCTTCAAACACTTAGATGCACAAATAATTCCATTTTTTAGTCTTTGTTTGTTTATAGCTATGGGGTGACGTGTGATTGCTACTTTAAAAAACAAAGCTGAGCCATCATGATATTTCCATCAAACTTAAATATAGATTTAGATTTTTATATTTTTGACATTCAAATTTTTTAATAAAATTTTTAAAATGCAATTTCAGAAAAAAATATTACGTAGCACGACAGGGAAATGTTTTGCAGAACCCGTAGTCTGACCGACTTACCTATTTGTCTTGTAAAGTATTACTTCCCCGACTAGTTACGTAAATAACTATAAATGACTAGACATAATACTACTAAACCATTTACTATACTGTATTATTGTTATTCTTATTATCTCATTATGTAATGAAACTAATAAACTTTGAGTTGAATTTTCCATGAAAATAGCGCTCGAGGTTCTCGACAGCAATTTAGATGCACGTTGTATATTAAATTAGTATTTGAGTAGAAGTCAAATATGTTTTAGGTAAATTAAATAATTGCAGACAATTTTAATCTTTGCGGGTTTTACTTTTGACACAGTGAAATAAGCATGTCAAGGAAAATAATAAAATTTCCATACTAATAAATTTTTTTGTTGTCGCTATGAGAAAATCTACGCGCGACCAGCTCACATCAAATCTAACCACATAATTTATGCGCTTACGTTAAATCAGTTGGCTGTAAAGTATCAAAGAATCAGTGAGGCGTGTAATGGCACCGGAAACTCTCTAAAGGGTTTCAAAATAGCCCTATTGAAGGAGTGGGATGAATTTTTAGAATATTAATTCAGTCATTGATAAATATAGTTTTATTGCATTTATTTATAGATTTAAATTAATATACAGGGTATCCCATAATTAAGTACCTTCCTTCAAGAGGGTGATAGAAATTTAAAAAATAAGTTGAGCTTTGTATATAAACATTTACCTTAACTCAGCTCATAAGGGAGCTACAACCCATTAATGGGAGTAAGTACACAGTTATTTGCCAATAAATTCAAAAAGTCTTATGTTACAAAAATTAAATTTGGACCATTTATTAATGTTACAATATGTAACAAATTTTCTAAATATCATGATTTCTTGGGGTATTTACAGAAGGGTAGGGGTAATTTATCGGCGCGAAGGGCCGGAAGAAGTGTACCCGGCAATCAATACCGAGGAAGTCCAACAAGCACTTGGTACCAAGAACTTCGCTGCTCCGAGCCCAGACGGCATTAACAACTCATGGTTGAACGTGGGGCAGCAGATTCCAGACTGAATCATCGAGGAACGTAATGTGTTTATCCCAAAAAGAACGATCCTTCCGACCCGAAGAATTATAGACCGATCACTTGCCTTAAGTCCTGCTACAAGATACTTACACGTATCTTGTTTGCTAGGACACTGAGGTCTGTTGATCCTGTTATCCAGAAGATAAATGAACAGCGTGGCGCCAAGAGGGGCACAGCAGGTTTCAAGGACAGCCTACAGATAGACCGCTGTATTACACAGGACTCTGTGCAATACAAACGGAATATATATATATGGCCTAGATTGATTACAGCACTTGATACATCACATGAGCTACTTGTACACTTGCTCGAATGTCTTGTGGTACCAACACCAATAGTCAGATTCATAGAACAGCTGCTGTCGTTCTGGAAGACTCGCTTCACCATAGCATCAGCTGCACAGCGAGTCACGACAGCAGGTGGCATTTAGTAGAGAAATTATATACAAAACCATATTGGCAAAATAAACGAATTTCCTAGGCATCATAACCTAGACGAACTTCTTAACCCCATGAAAAAGAAAGGAAATGCTTTTTTATTACCAAATATAACCCATTAAGTTTTCCCAGTGGGGAAAAACCATATAGCCCAGCGATAGTTTACTAAACGCCCAGTGATAGCCGCCTAAAATTTAATAAGAAACACAAGTAAGTACTTGTTAATTATTATTGTCCTACTTTAATTAGCTTACCCTTTTCTATAGTGCGTCAAAGTCCATACATATGTTAACTGTAGAATTAATCCAGCATTTAGCTGACAAGATACGAAGTAGCATCCTTTAAATAGGTGAAAGAGGTAATCCCGAGTCAACGATGATTAACATCCACTATGATAAATTCGGATTTCAACGTTCAAACTCTCACCTGCTACAATTTTACAACATGTACGTCCGTACACCACGACAACCAACTAATGAAAGGGAGGAATTCAACCGATGGAGCTATAACGTGATAAATTTACAGAATACGCAGAAAAGTCACTAGCCAGAAAATATCAAGGTCGGTCACCTGTCGAATGAATGTGAAATTATGTAAACACGTATCAATACTTATCAAGACAAATATAAAATGTAAAACGTTAATTAGAAAAGTTAGGAAGATAAGAAAATTATATAAAGTAATATTTATGCAAGGTGAATCACAAAATACCACGTAAGTAAATTTACCCCCAATTAGAAATTAAATATTCCTCGAAAGAACACATAACGAGCAAAAGATAATCCACATAACCTATGGTAAATAATACAATTTCAACTAAACATTACAAGGTTACATTGTTTGAGTTTATCTTAGACAGTTTGTTATCTCACCAGACAACCAGTTCAATAAAACAGGTAAACAACGATGACCATGCAACATTAGGAAAGTCATAGATAGGATATAACTTACTAATTTGTTAATAAGAAACTAATGCTTGCTTGTCCTCTAACTTAAATGTCATCCTATATTTCTATAGAAGATCAGAGATCAGAGATATAACGTTAAACAGAAACCATGACGTCTCCAGTATAACCTTGAGACGTGACCTTTTAATGCATGGATAAAATATTACAAATAATAATTTCCGTGAAGTAAAGTATGAGAATGTGATGTTTAAAATGTAATCTATAAAGTTAATTAATAAAATATTACTAGTTGATTTTTCTACTTAAAATACATGAATCATCACAATGATGAATTCAACCATAACAACATGCTTGAAAAAAAGGGACAACATAATGTTCGCAAAAATTTGAGGAGTGCCATTTGACATTCCAAAGTTGTGATGGTTTGGGAAAAAGGGATGGAACATAAAATTTAATCGACAATAATTTCGGACTTCTGAAAAACTAAATCAATATGTTTTTCTGGATATCATGTCCATTTCAGATATATAAGATATTCTAGTTGGTTAGTTTTGAAATGAAAGTACTGTATATGTGTATTTAATGAAAAGTTTGATTTTTAAGATTAGTTGCAATTTTGAAATCGTCCGTAATGATATCTGCCCTATGAAACTCTATTAATTAATTAAAGTCTAATTCACACGGTTGAACATTTTTTCTTATTATCGTATTATAGTAAAGGATGTTACTCTTATTGCCCTTTTTATATCTCTTAATGTTAAAGGATCTCCACATTTCATTTTAAAATTACCACAATTAGGACCATTTTCGCAAATAGTTGTAATATTCAGACCTACGATGTATCTTCTTATGTTATTATTGCAGGGCTGGTAAGTGTTATAGCCAATCAGAAATAAAGATTTTTCAAAAAAGGTGGTCCCTGATTGGATAAGCGATTTAATAGCCTTGTTATGTAATAACATAAGAGGTCTGAATATATAATAAAACTTTATTTTTCTTAGGTAACGTGTGGTGTAATCCGTAAACTTTACATTAAGATAAAGGCGCAAACACTTAATTACTTCATGGCACTTGCGTAGATCCTTTCATTCTCTTTGGCACTTGTATTGTGTAACTTTGTTGGTCGTGCTTTAGGCTGTATAAAGTTGTTCGTACTAATGTGTATTTAATTAATTTTAATATCTTTGTTTGATTGCTAACATTTCATACCAACAATGAAATAAATGACACCGACATGTTTTGATGTAATTAAATCTACTTCCTTGGTTTATACAATTAATAAATGATTACATGAGAATTAATTAAATGTAGTAAATATTTAAAATCCTTTAATAAATTACGGGTCCTTAAAGTTACGGACTCAAAATGGTTTTTTATTATTAACTTTTTAAGTTGAGTTCGAATTACATAATGGTTTATTGTAACTGAAAACAGGATATTTACTAGGAATTTTCGACATTTTGATTAATGATTACTTTCTCTCAAAGAAATGGTTATATTCCTGGCTTCTAGTTCTGTTATTTACAGTTTGAACAAATCACACCTCCCAAAATTTTGGGTTGTTGTCCATTTAGGGATAATCCGTTTCTGACTTTGTAGAAGGTAAATGGGCTTACTTACAGATCCGAATTAAAGATATGCATTCATAGTAAACCACCAAAATTGATTAAATTTCGAATTATAGCTAAAAATGTATTAACAAAAAACCGTTTTCAGCCTGTAATTTTAAGGGCCCGAAATTCAGTGAAAGAAGGCCATAAAAAAATAATACGTGAATTACTGTTTTGTCTCCATATACACGCTCCTGAAAGAAGTCCTAGGACAAAAGTCCAGTGTAGACAAATTATGGATTAGTATCGATAACTGCCATGTCGTATGCTGTAACTGTGTTATTTGATCAAATAGATCCTTTCCATTAAAATTATTTGACAAAAAAGAACTAATATGTATTTACTTTTATATTGTTTAACTAATAATATCTCTTGTGACACCAACACTATACTTATTCCGTTATCAACTAACGAGAATACACAGTAATACCTCTAATATTTCACGCCATTATGACTAGCGATATAGCATTTATATGCATAGTTACTTAACTTATAGGTAAATGTGGTTAATCATTTATATTTACCTTGAAATGTAGAAGTCCCAATGCCGAACCCTGCGGTACTCATAGATTTACTTATTTTCTCTATATTCTATATTGAATTTTCTCCACAATAACATATGGCTACTAATTTCGACACAAAATAATTTATTAATAAGAAATTACATTACACCATGTAAATATCGAAACAGATTGTCATAAATTTCTAATTAAACTACTATAACATTAACAAATGCTTTTGATTTATTTGCTTTGAGGATATATGAAAATAGTCTTAATTAGTCAAAACATGAATTTCAAATTTGTGCTTTTCAACACTTTTTGCTTTAGAACATAAATCAAAGTATCTCAGTCCTTTGTCGGCAATAGCAGTAATTAGGCACTTTTTTTACATCGGTTTGTGTAATGAATGAAACTAATTTAAGCTTATGAGAATTTTTAACTGTAAAAAGCACATTTCAAAAATGACAGTTTCACGTTGTATTTTATTTATTACAGTGTAAATTTAACTCTTCACAGGGAAGAAAGTATTAATAAATAAATACGTGTTCAAAAAATCACTTTTGATTTCTAGCTAATATAGTTAAAATTTGTCATTTTTTCTATTTTTTTGTTTAATTTGAAAATGTTTGTCATGGCAAACATATAACTTTCTTATGCAATAGTGTATTTATAGTGCTATACAGTACTAACTTAAATGTTTGAAATTTTTAGCATCTGTATAAGTAACTATGATTCAATTATGCCAATCTCACATTACCTTGAAAATGAAATTCATGATGAAATATATTCAAGAATTGATCTACACTTATTAATATTGGATATCCTAAATATGAAATTCAATAATTGAAATATATTATATGCAAAGCTCTTTATAAAGAACTAAGATTTTTCCGTGGTATAATTAATTTAAGAAGTTTGTTAGCGCTCCAGTAGTGCTTGAACATGCAGTAAATATTCTAATTACATCAGTGCTTTATAAGATGTTATAGGATTTTAATTATATTCTGTGGCAAAAAAACATCTGACTCCAGAACCGATAGACTAGAGCCATTATATACCTGTAAGTGAGAATTATCCTTATATAATGAAATGTCAATTCCAAGGAATTGACTTTTACGGAAAGCGTAGAGGGAAGTGAAGTTATTTTCAGAAAAAACACTTGAAATTTTGTAAATAGCTTCTTGGTTTAATTAAGTCAAAGAAGTGCTGTCTCAGTGATTAAGTAATATATTTGAGTTTGAATTAATGAGCATTTTCTCGTACAAGGAAATAAACAAAAAAAGTTTTAAATTTAATGAATTCTTGTATTGTTGTTATATATTAAAGCTTGATAAGGGTTGTGAAATTAATGGTTGATATCCACGTAAAGTATCTTGAAAAGGGTTAACTGAACTGTAATTGTTACACAGAAACTATCCCACAAATAATTTATATATATGGGTACACAGGAACAATCTAGAAATAAAAATAAAAAAAGGTGTTCAAATTATTATTATTCAAATATTTCCTGGATTTAAACATTGTGCTTGAAGAAGCAAATAATATTTCCGGTGTTTTGTATTTATAATTTTTGTTTTTGAATTATCAGTATTCTGTACCATGCTGTCTAACGTTTAATGGAAATATTTAGATACAGCTCTTGATTCATATTCCCCTCAAAAAAATTAAATCCAACAATTCTTGTGTCTAACACGCAAGCCATAGATTGGCTCCGTTCTTGAAATGTGTATTTTTCTAATTAAATATTTATTTATTTATTTAAACTATAACCACCTAAGAGTTCCAAAGTCCCAATTACAAGGGGTGCAACATTACATTACAACTATATTGCAACAAAACTTAGACACTAATAGTTATACTAATACACTTAAACACTACTATTGTGTAATTGTATAGTGAAATAAACTAGACTAAAATTAAGTTAAGCAAAATTAACAATGTGCTTGTTTACTTAGTTTACTAAGATATTGTTAAGTCTGTAACAAGGCGTTTTCCTGCCCTATTATTTAATTTAATACGTCACAAATTGTTTAATGGAATAAAACAAAATCTATAAACAAATACATATATTCCAAATTATCATGATTTCTTGACTCTCTTCTCCGGGCGGGGAAGCGAGTAATTAACCAGACAAAATTCTAAAGAACTTAAAACTAAAGACAATAAAAAAACACAGTCGCCAATCGCTAAATTAACTAAGGTAAATTGTCCAATTGGTATATAATATTTTGTTAGGAGCCACCCTCTTTTTTTATCAAAGTTATGACGAATTACACTCACTGCTAACGCAGCTGGTGGGGCACAGTTCTCATGTCTTTCGAGTTTCTTTTACTCACAAACCTCTAAAATACTTCAAGGCAATAGATCATCTCAAACTTAGACACTGCAACATACCAAACTCACATCTTCTCTCGCTCGTTGCTCGGCATTGTCTGTCCTCACGCACCAAAATACTGCCCGAAAACATCATGTCACCAACGCGCGCATTAGTTACAAAAACGTCGGGAACAATACAATGGTCCAGTAGCGCCACGCTACAGGGGTAATACAACAATGTTTAACAAAATCATTCTAATTAAATGTGGAATTTAAGGTATAACTCGAACCATTTTATTCTATGTTTCAAATTATTTATTTCCGAAAATGGATTGCAACAAGTTTTTATTAGGTCTAATCTGATATTTATTTATTGCACTTATTTAGAGCAGGGTAGTGTTAATAAACGAATTTATAAGTTGTGATTTAAACTTATTATATTTGTCTCCAAAATATTATACACATCTTATATAGAATTATAATAACGTTTCGTAGAATTCAGAGGACTGAATTTTATATAGTTTGTACGAGGAGATTTATATCTAAAGGTGAGATAACATCTTATACTTCAACAAGGTTTAACATTGCGGAGTCATCTATTACATTACTAATTATTTCATATAAATATTAATAAACGAATTTATAAGTTGTGATTTAAACATTATATTTGTCTCCAAAATATCATACACATCTTATATAGAATTATAATAACGTATCGTAGAATTCAGATGACTGAATTTTATACAGTTTGTACGAGGACATTTATATCTAAAGGTGCGGTAACATCTTATACTTCAACAAGGTTTAACATTGCGGAGACATCTATTATATTACTAATTATTTCATATAAATATAACACCACTCACCACTTTACGTCTAGCATCCAGCTGTTAGAAATCAAATTCTCTCAGGAGATGAATATAGCTATCATCACAAAATCTACCACTAATGATATATTTTGCGTATCTTAAAAATCTTTTTTTGAACATTGTCAATTAGGTCAATATATTTTTTGTAATGCAGATTCCAAATTACACAACAGTATTCTAGTTTGGATCTTACATAGGAGTTATAAAGGATTTGAAGCGCGACTATTTCATGAATCTCTGGTATTACGAATAATGAATCCCAAAGTTTTTGTGGCATCATTAGTTATTTTTTGTTGAATGTTGAGAAAAGTTTAACTTTTCATCCATTACAATTCTTAGGTCACAAAATTCAGATACTCGCACCAAATTGCTACAATTCATTGTGTATTGAAAATCGATCGATGTCTTCTTTCTTGACAAAGACATTACGCTACATTT
Organism: Rhamnusium bicolor; assembly: GCA_029963845.1. Classification (NCBI taxonomy): domain Eukaryota; kingdom Metazoa; phylum Arthropoda; class Insecta; order Coleoptera; family Cerambycidae; genus Rhamnusium; species Rhamnusium bicolor. Next base: position 200,873 of record JANEYF010004785.1, on the reverse strand, counting down.
TTTTATGTTAAATTCTAATTTAGATTTTTTTTGACCAGCTTACTATCTCTGTTATGTCTGTCTATAGTTTTTCACAGTCTTTGTTGGTATCAATTTTTAGAAACAATTTGAGATCATACAAAAGAATATTTGAGTATTTTATGACATCTACCACATCATTAATAAAAGTAAATATTAGGGTAGGCCCAGGTTTGAGCCCTGGGGGACTCCTGGGGTTGCAATATATTTGTTAGATAAATATTTATTGGCACAGACATATTGGGGCCTGTTTTTGAAATAAGAACAAAATAAAGAAATTGTAAGTATGTGTTAATTTCTTTAAAATAACATTATGTGAGACCCTATTATAAGTTTTAGCAGCATCTGTTTAAATAACATCCACCTGAGAATATAATTCAAATGAGCAAGAAGTGTATTCAATGAAATTCAATAAGTTAGAAGAATCTTTCAGGAATATACTTTCAAAAAAATTTGCAAAAGTTGCGGCTATATTTTCTCCACCTAGAATTTCTCTCCCATTATAATTCATAACCAATGGAATGCCACATATTTTTTGCATAGATTTTAAAAAAGTCCAAAATTTTTTGGGATCAGGTTTAACAATACTTTCAATGCCTTTAACATATGTACGATAAGATTCCATCAGATTTGTTTTCAACTTTGATCTAATTTCCTTGAATTTTTTGTCACAAATATTTAGTTTCGTTCGCTGAAATAACCTGCGATATTTTTCCTCTTATATCCCTAATATTTTCTTTACTAAACCACGGAAGGTACTTAATGTTAGATACTGTTTTAGGACCGCATATGTCAAAAACATTTAAAATAATGTCATAAAATTTTTCAAATGTAGCATTTACGTCTTTGTATGAGTTTAAACATTCCGAATTGTTTGAGAATAATAAAATTGATTGAGTTTCCCGTGTTGTATTTTTTGACACTTATAATAATTACGACATTTCCTTTTCTTTAATATGCTCGTTGATAACTGCTCACTGCGACTTATCATTACTCCAACTGAAAAAAAATAAATAATAATAATTAATAATTTTTAGTTTCCAAGTTCAAAACTCTTCTAGATAAATATACTTTCTTCGACAATTTTGCATTTTCTATTTCTTTAGTAATGAAAGAAAAATATATTTATATTCAAATGAAGCTCATATGAATGCCTTTTAGCACGTAAGGGTGAAACAAAATAAACAATTAGTTTTGTCAAACCATAACTGTCGGTTGAAATCTGCTTTTATTTTAAATTTAGTATCTAAGGGATAACATTTGATAACCGCATAAAAGATTTATCACATTTTAAAGAACACAGTGCGTAAAGATATAGGAAAACTGGGTAATGCCTTTGGGAATTACGGAATTTCAGCCAGCTATATCTTTTATAGATTTCTATAGATACAAGAGAATAAACTTTGCAATTTTCAGTGCCATATTTACACATATATCATCAAAGAATGTCGTTTTTATTGGAATACATATAAAGTTTTGGACATTACAGAGAAAATAAGATCTGTTCAAGCATGAAATAAACTCAAATATCAACATATAAAAGGTATTTAGAAGACAATCCTATATAACTTAGGAATATGTGGCATTGAAATAAACCGATCAGGGCAAATATATTTGAGTCTAAAATGTATTTTCCTCGAAACGATATAGCCTTTCAAATCTGTGGGGATAGGAAATTATTTTATTTATATTTTGGGTGCATCGCTAGCTAAAAATTTCACTTGTGACATCAGTGATATCATGTATAAGGGCGATAATAGTCGATTAATTTTACTTACATCTTTTTGTCTTATTTTTAATTAGCGATTTTGTAGCATCCAAAATAACGGAAGTAATAAATATTTTACTGAACACACAACACTGCACATTAGTAATTTCTATAGTTCTAGTAAATTAGCAGCATCTGTTCTAGATGTTCAGGAGTTAACTTAGTTAACTCAGTCATATATCTGTACCTGAGAGCCATAACGAGTTAAGTCTCAAAACAAAATTTTCATTTAGAAGATGAGAGAATAAGATTTAATTTCGACATATTTTCTGCAAAGTCAAACATTTAGTTATCGATGCTCTTCTCGTGCCTTGTTAGACTGTAATAGACGTAACAAGTGATTAATAATAATAATAATAATCTTATTTTGTGAAATTTGGACTTAACTCGTTATGGCTCTCAGATACACATACATAAATACAAAAAATTCTCTAAAAGATCGAATAGATGTTAAATATATTAAGTATAAACTGACAAAGCCAAAAAGTCTCTATAACTCGTAAAGGAATGTAGATATCGAAAAGATGGAAAACACCCCCTCAAGGCACCTGTCGATTTTGGCAGCTTACCAACCTGTGCAAAAGTCTGAGTACCTTTGGACGAAAAACAAAAAAAGTTTTGAAAAAATTGTTTAAAATTCGGATAGATGTTAAATAAGTGAAGTATAAACTGACAAAATCGAAAAGTTCTTATAACTCGAGAAAGGATGTATATATCGAAAAAATAAATTAAAAAACACCTACACAAACCTTCTGTCGACTTTGACGTCCTATACTATCCTTTGCAGAAATCTCAGTCACTTGGGACGAAAAACAAGAAAGTTTTGAACAAAATTCCTTAAACGATCGAATAGATTTTTCTTGGCTAGCCACATTAAACGTCTGCAGAACGTGTGAAATAGAGAGTGCGTCATTTGCATTTAATTTGTTGATCTCCATCTTTGCATTATCAAAATGAACATAATAGCTTACTGCCTCTAACCATGTACCCCAACGCGTCACAACATGCTATGATTATCATCATAGCATGTTGTGACGCATATTCGGTACTTCGTCTTCAAATCATTTTCCTAGAAATGACACTTTTGAAAATGTCTTCTTCACGCTAGCTATTAATCTGTCTATTATGGGATAGCAGTCTCTAATAGTTTCTGCACTGCGATGGAGTCCGTATGCTAAATATGTTACATGTAATAAATCTACATACTTGTATGTGTCTTTTAAGCCCACTGCAGACGACTTTATATAGGACGATGCGTCGGTTACATAGAGTAACATATGTCTTTTACAAGAACCATTTTTGAAGTTAACTGGGGGAAACGGATATAGCCGTTCTAACGACTCGTATAGCGAAATCGAGTGCCGCGGCCAGAGTGAATGGGTTAAAATTGTGCTTCTGCTAAAACATCTGTTTTTCACCATGTAGTGTACTTATGTACGATACGATGTATGTACGAACCTGGAATCTACAATTTACTCACGGTCTTTAGTGATGACCAACAAAATCATTTGCAGATTTTGCATACGAAGATGACTATTTTAATAGTCGACATCGGGTCTAATCGATAATCAGTCAAGAGTTGTCAAAGCATAATAAATTTCTTTATTTAAAATATACTGAGACTTTAAAATTAATGAGGGACTTGCCACTTGCGATTATCTGTAACATCATGTAGTTGGTGCTTATTTGTCATGAACTATGATTTTAATTTTTAAAGATAATCATCTGTGATCATAAAATATATTAATTACTGTGCACAAAATAATTTATTTATGTTTCGAAATATCGCTGTTAAAGATAACTCAGAAAGTATTTTATATTTCCTCACTTTTAAATGATAAAGTTTTAGTTTTCTTCAAGGATTTCTTGCTTTGCGCTCCTTGCAAACTAAATAGCATACTTATTCTCTTTTATACGGAAACCTGAAATAGACCTTTTTGTTTCAGGACATTCCATTACATACATCCACTCTGACATTCCTACTGCTGGCTTGGGATAGGTTTCGCTTAATAAGGAATCCCACAAAGCCCCGTTTACCAGCTTTTGTATGTACGATTGGAACATGGCTTACATCTGTGTGTTTAGTTTTACCTTATCCCATTTATATCATATACATTGACTTAGGGGTAAGTACAAAAGTTAATTCAAGGCAGTTTCTTAGACTGTATATGTTTTGATTACTGAATAATACACCGAGTTAATTGCTGAACATAATTTATAAAAGTTTATATATATATACATATATTTTTTTCTCTTCTTGACCGTTAATATCAATTAATATTGATAGTTTTTTTTTGTGGGGATTTCGGTCAGGTATAACTAATTTATTTTTTTTTCTAACGTTTCGGTTTATTACACCATCACCAGAGAACTACAATTAATATAATATTTTAAAAACATAGTTATGGTTATTGTACATTAAAATTTACTTACACTCTTAATTATTAGGAATTTGTTTTAAAAATTTTTGTTACATGTTGTTTGGTTGTCTGTTTTAACGCAACTGAGATATTTTAACATAGTTTGTGGGCTCTTAAAGTTTTGTTTATGTTACAGAGATAACGTTGGAATGTATATGGTTTATTGTGGGTGTTTTGCTTAAATAGTGAATATATAATAAGATATTTTATTTCAAGAATTATTATTCTGTATCGGTCAGATGTAAAAATTGATTTCATGTTGTAATGTACCCCAATCATTTAATTAAGTTAAAATAGGTTTCGCTTAAATTTTCTATATTAGTGCGATTATTTATGGCGTTGGTATGTCTTTTTATTTACAGCATTTCATGTATGTTTCTTCGGTTATAATTAGGTTCTTTTTCTAATATTTGTATGTTGTTAAAATTAAATCGGTGGTTTTGTTCTATGGCGTGTTTGGCTAGTGCTGTTGTGTTTTGGTTTTGAGTTTTTATGCTATATTTGTGCGTGTATACTCTTTTATGTAGATATTGTTTAGATTGGCCTATATAGGTACCATTACAGTCGTTGCAGTCTATCTTGTATATAGTGTTAGTTTCGTCTTCGGTTGGTAGTCTAGGTTTAAGTTTTGTGAAAAATTTTTTTCGTGGTATTGTATGGTTTATGGGCTATTTTTATATTGTGTTGTTTAAATACGCTTGCTATTTTTTCGGATACTGTTGGTATGTATGGCATAGATACATATTTATTATTACTATTATTTGGTGTGTGGGTTGTTTCATTATAGGTTTTGTGTATTCTTTTTTTCTATTATTGGTTCATAAAAGTGTTTAGGGTAGGAGTTTGCTTCTAGAACTTTTTTGATTTTTTTCAAATTATTTGGTCTGTATTTTGGATGTGAAAGTTGGATGGCACGATCTGTTAGGCTATTGATGACGCTTTTTTTGTAGTTGTTTGATGTGTGGGATTTAAAGTTTAAGTATCTTTGCGACCATACTTCTTTTGTTTGTTTGTTTTTAAAATATTATATTTTAAAATATTATACTAATTATTATATTTTAAAATATTATATTAATTGTAGTTCTCTGATGATGGTGTAATAAACCAAAACGTTAGAAAAAAAAAATTAAATTAGTTATACCTGACCGAAATCCCCACAAGAAAAAACTATCAATAAAAGTTTATATAAAAATAGATTCAAGCAATAAGGAATATTTTCCTCTCCTGATAATTTATTTTGACACTGAGAAATTAATCACTGAAAACTAAAATTAGTAATTTAAAGTCCTATTAAACATAATGAAGGAAATAGAGTATGGCTTCTAAGTACGTGTCAATAATTCAGGATGTGATTTATAGAGTTATTTCACGTCACTGGTAATGCTTTTACAAATATTTAATGATCAAAATAATTTTAGTCCAAAATTCAATAATTGTACCAAATTATGCCTCTCTATCTCCGTGTGAAACTGATCCACGGGTTTAGTTTAAACCTAAAAACGACTTTATAAATTAAATGTAAATTAGCCTAGTCCTCACTGCAAACTATTCAGTAAAATTTTTCAAAATCAATGTAAAAAAAAGTATATGATACAATAATAAATAATATTTAATAATGTGCTACCCTTTTTCTACCCCTACCCAAAAAGAAGGGTATATGATCACAAAACTTACTGGGCGTGGGGATGTAGCAAGCCGAAGCACTACTTAGCCCGGATAAGTCAACGAGTGCTCCGACAAAATAAAACTAGCTCAGACCTCAGGGCGTTACACCCAGTATATCTGAATAATAATTAAAATCTTTAACTAACTTACTTTACTTACTGGTTCTCGTTATTGGGTGGTGCTGGGAAATAAAATATCGATTTCAATGCCTAAATATATAGATTATATTTAATAAATACAAACAAAAGAAAATAATGTGCAGCTTGGGGACGTCAGCTACAAGAACATCCTATAAACAATTATTACAAAATTACCTTGACTTATCATATGCTGTTACTTCACATTTGATAACCTGTTGCTCATATGTTGACAAGGGATACTAACACTTTAGTACCCAAACTGTGGCCACACCTTGGGTTTACATGTACTTACACGTTATAATGGCCTAGGTTATCTCTGTTAATACACCAAAAAAAAGATAAAGATAAATAAAATGTAAATTATAAAAACTAGGGGGTTGATAAGCACAGACTGTTGGTTTTTCCTAACCTTTTAATTAGGTACTCTCTACTAACTTGTCTTGGTTGGCACTTAATTTAGCTGCTAGGCAGGCTTCGCCCTCGGATGTACAGGACTCCAGACTCTGCATATTTGGTCTTGCCCCAAACGCGGACAATGGACCATCTACCGGGGACCCTTCCGTGGACCCTAAGAAATATATATTTCATGTTACTTTTGTACCGGCTACTTACTGGAAAACCAGTGGCATGCTGAACACGTGAGTTTAACGAAACTATAGATTTTAATTATTTACCTCTAGCCAAGAGGGTGCAGGAATTCTCCAAAATAGCTACCACGTTCCAATCAGCGTAACCTCACTCTCTGCTACCAGTTAGCATAAATCGTACTTAGCTCCTGTTGCCAGAAATCGGTCTCTTCTAACCATTTGCACAGTCCTCACTGCGACCCAAAACAATAGACCGAAAATTGGAATGACTTCTCATAAATCCCTTGCGGATGACTTCAGATTAGTCTGTTGAGAGTCACTCCTTACGACTTGTGCGTTTCAATGTCAAGCAATCAACAATCGCGAACTTCCGGAGGACGGAAAATACGTCAGCACAATTTCGCACAGAAATGTTCACCGTGAGTGCCAACTGGGAGTAAGTAGCGGTACTACTTTGCTGCGAGTACAGTAGGTACTGTTAGTTGCATATAGTTAAGGAGTTTTATACTGAATAAATGCCTACTGCGATTTTGGAATGTAACAAATGTTAACTTTTCCATATTTACAGTAACTAGTTTAACTAAGATATTCGACGTTTAATAACTCCAAAACAGTATATGGTAGGGGTAACATATGGTATATTTTTGAAATCAGGAACAAGGGATAATTCCAAAAATTTAATAATATACAGGGTATCCTATTTAAAAAATATATTATTTTTTTGTATCCACTGAAATCTGTACGCTACTGTACTTTTGATAGCATTTTAACAAAATTCAGCCATAACTTTTATTTAAAACTTTTTTTCTATACGCAACAATAACGATGATAAGGGGTGGGTAATTTATAATGAATAACCCTGTACAATCCCAAACACCATTTATGTTTCATACCAAGACATTCATTTCCGGTGCGGCAGAAGACATCCTTCGTTATCACGAATTGTTGTAATTCATTACCAGTGTTGCCTTGTTGGGGCATCTAACAGAACGTAGTTCTTATGCAATTATTTATGATTTATTATATTTTATCTAAGTAATATGTTTTTTTAATACTCTACTAGAAGATCATTTAACATAAAATGGAGAACTCACCGATAAATACATTGACAATCTCATATTTATATGCCCCACAAAATAAGATACAGTCACCTAGATAAAAAATTCTCCCCTTGTTCACAACTCCGAGGCATCCTGTTTAATTATGCGGAATTCTGATAAACTATAATAAAAGAAGGTAATATCCGATGAATGCATTTTGATATTAACTTCATTCTTCATTGTGATTAAAGTTAAGGAGTATAAAACAAGGAATTTTTGAGATTTATACAGTTTTCAATTCTAAAGTACCTATTTAAATATGTTTGCCAATCGCCGTTCGATTTTTTGGCTTCAATTGTCTGAATTAATTACAAGACAAAACAGATTCATGTTTATATAAAATAATACGTAATTGAGTAATGTTAAACATATATTTATTCCCTACGTTCATTTTGGTTGCTGTGTTCTTAGTTTATACTGATTTACATTAAAACGTAAATTAACTTTTTAGGTCCTTGATTTCACTCCCTATAATAAATATATAAACGACATGACATTCTGGTGATCTTAAATTTACTGTTATAATTGCTATATGGCTATAGACCTAATTGTAAGAATGCCAGTGTGTGGTGTGCTTTATAGAAACAGTCGTCTCAAATAAGGTACATATAATTTTCTAGATTTTACATGGTAAAATTGAAATTATTATTAGAAATTTTGCACAAGAGTCCAAACTAAGTTCATTACCTAGTATTATTTATAAAAATAACTTATGAAAGTGTCGACTTAAATATACCAACACTAAATGAGGTATGTTTTTCATAGTGTATAGCACAAGAAATAATTGATACAATCAGCTTAAGGTGCTGTTACACGGACAACTTTTTGAGAAATTTATTGCTCAACAAGTATCTCCCAACTTTATATGCAATTAATAGAGCAATGTTGTGCAATATACTGCAATTATTTCTACAATATTGCCCCACTTTTATGTATGTTGCTCTATATCGAGCTATAGCGCAGATCGCTTTCACGTATTGCCGTCTAATCACCGAGTTTGGAAAATACATGGCAATTTAGTAGTTCTATTTCTGTCGCTTAATATTTCCATCTCTTGTTCTGCTGTGTTCTTACTATTATCGAGGCCCTAGTGATAAGTGTGTTCATATTTTTGAGTCTATTAATATGTCTAAATGTCTTCTTCGTGGAGTAATGAAACAATTATTAATTTTATTGAAACAATTATAACACCCATATAGAATGCAGAAACAGGAATTTAAAAAAAGACGAGTGGAAAGCTGTTGCAACAGAATTTGGAGTGACTGTGGAAGAAGCACAAAAAAAATTTAAAAATCTGCAAACATATTTCAATAATGAAACAAAAAAGGCAGAGAAAAAGCAAAAGAGTGGACTGGATTTATTGAGTATTTCATTTCTTGTGTAAGCACTAATTTCCAAAATGCCGTGTTGCCCGTCAATATATCCGCAATTTAAAAGCGATTTAATTGACTCAATATTGATCCATATATAATCGCCAAGTGTTGCTACTATATGGCTGAATTAAAAAGTAGCCAACAATTGCTGTGAATTGATCAATTTTAATTGTTCATGTAACAGCACCTTTATCAAGAAGAAAAAACACTAAATAAATACAGTTGGACTAAGGCTCTCCGTACACGATATTATAATCAATTAAAACTTTCTTCTGGATTACTATAATGACGGAAAGTGCAGAACTTATTAATGTTACTAATACTGAGCTTTATAAAATTTTGATGAAATTAAGTTCTCAAAATTCTGAAATTCTTAAACAAAACAGTGGTATAAAAAAAGCTATCCAGCCTATGAATACTAGATTGGCAAAGGAGTACTCAGCAATCAAGAAAAAAAACGAAGAATTATTACAAGTAAATCAGCAACTTAAAGATCGTATTAAAATTATTGAAAGGATCTCAAGAGAAAATAATTTAATTATTTATGGATTAGAGGAAAAAAACATAAAAATATTTTAGATACTGTTATTTCGTTTATAAGCAGTAAACTAGAGGTGAGTTTATCTTGTACAGAGGTAAATAATACATACCGGTTGGGATATTATGCTAGTGAAAAAACAAGGCCGATAATATTGAAACTTGTCGCCCATTTGAAAAAAAAAAATAAAAAATTTTGTCTAAAGGGAAGCTGTTGGTAAATACCCCAATTTATATGAAAGATGATCTCTCTGCTCAAGATAGAGAAAAAACAAAAGTGTTTGTACAGCACATGTTAGATGCCAGGAAAACACAACTAACTGCTAAAATTAGAAATTTTAAACTATTTGTTAATGGGGGAGGATTACACTTAAAATCAGTTAGTGGCCTCTGATTTTTTTTACAAAAAAAGAAACTAGCAGTGCAGCTGTAATATAACCAAATACAAGTACCATATCTGAGTTAACTTTAGCCTCAGCCTCTGATAAAGACATCGTTATGAATCTACCAAATCTGTATTAGGGTCTTCAGATCGTAAAAGGAAAGAATTATCATCTCCAAAGATTGATCCCCCTCGAACACGCAGCAAAAATTAATATATTAATTATTTTATATGTTCTCTTTATGCTAAGTATTTTAATATTATTTTATAAATGTATTATGTATTACTGCTGTTATAATTTATAATTGTTATTAGTAGTTTTTTTTTATTAAGTACATAAAATACAGATAATTATGCATAATCTAGTAATTTGCCAGTTAAACATTCGATCTTTATTTACTGAATTTACATACAGAGTTTAAAAACTTGATAAATGATAAGTTTGACATAATTGACATAACTGAAACATCGTTGTCTCTTAAAATGCCTTCCAACCTAATAAACCTTCCAGGATACTCGTTTTTGCGATATAATAGGGCAGGGCGTGGTGGTGGAGTAGGCATTTATGTTCGAAACAATATACATCTATAAACCTTAATTTTGAATTTGAAACTGATCCATCGTATGAACAACTTTGGATTAAGTTTAAAATACATAACTAGTCATTTACATTAGGATGTAGCTATAGACCACCAAATATTGATACAATTCAATTCATTGACCATTTAGATACAGTTTTGTCTACTATCCTGCCAACAGTGGACGAGGTAATTTGTATTGGTGACATGAACATAAATTTATTGAACACTGAAAATCCCCATTCTCGCTGCTTTGGTGCTTACGGATTCTCTCAAATTATCACCGAAGCAACGCGGGTAAATGATTCGTCTTGTACCCTTTTAGATCCCATATTTATTAGTAATAACAGTATTGTGTCTAATTGTGGTGTAGTAAATGCGGACCTAGTATCAAACCAACATCTGGTCTTCTGTGAATTAAAGTGTAAAATGTCCAAACCGCCACTAATATTTATAACTTTTCATGATTACGCAAGCTTTAATCTACAGGCTTTCCAAACTGATTGGGAACAAATAGAATGGTTTAATATAAGAGAAAACAATATTGAAAAAAAAGTCCAAATTTTCAATACTAATATATTACATTTGTGTGACATACATGCGCCAGTACGAAGAGATAGAGTCACTAGGCCTACACCACCTTGGCACTAAACAAATACAAAAAAACAAATAGTAATTCAGATTGGGAAAACTACAAAAAACTTGAGAAACTTTGCAACAAATGCGATTACGAACGAAAAAATAATCATATATTAATCATATATCCAATACTACAAATAATAAGCGCCGCACCTGGTTAGCTTTAGAGAATCTTAGTGTAAAAAATAAACCTAGCATTAGCATTCCTAATCGGCTTTGTATCCCTGATGAAATAAATTCATATTTTATGAGCAACAATATTCCCAATGACCGCAATTGCGAAGAAACTTGCTAATTATATAATAGTAACTATTTCAACCCTGATATAAACTTCTCATTTCAACTGACCAGCATCGACGAAGTAACCAATATTATTAGTACCTTAAAGTCAGGCTTATGGGCTGGACAATATCTCTAATACTATGCTGAAATACTGTTCGCCGTTCTTGGATAAATATATTGTTCATATTATCAAGTGTTGCATTCTAACCGGATACTTTCCGAATAGTTGGAAAGAAGCTGTAGTAAATCTTATGCTGAGTGTCCAATCCGTCGGCAATATCTGATTTGAGACCAATAAGTATTGTGTCAAGAGTATCGAAAATTATGGAGAAAATTTTACATCAACAAATATTCATCTATCTGACTTCTAAAAATATTTTACCTTTACATCAATCAGACTTCGTAAATCACGTGGGACCAGTGCAGCGCTTTCTGATATTCTGAACAAATTGGTTAAGTCTTCGAATGATGGTGAAGTGTCTGCTCTTATACTATTAGATTACTCTAAAGCATCTGACACCATTAACCATACTGTAGTTCTCTTCAAATTAAAATATTATGGGTTTTCTAAAACTGCCATTAACCTTATTAAATCTTGCTTTACTGGGCGTTCACAAAGCTTTACTGGGCGTTCACAAAGAGTATATATTAATGATACATTGTCAAATAACATAAATCTATTAGCTGGCGTTCCACAAGGATTAGTTATTGGACCACTCATTTTTATTACGTATACAACGGATATAGTTAAATCGTTTAGTCACTGTCACTGTCATGCTTTTGCTGATGATACTCAGTTGGTGTATTCATTTAACCCAAATCAATATAAACAGGTGCAAACATTAATAAATTTTGATTTAGGAAACTACGACATTTCCACCGGTCATAATTTAAAACTCAACCCTACTAAGTCAGCGATTATGTTTTTTGGCAACAAAGAACATGCAACTGTAGCTAAAAACAATATGTCAATTTCTATTAATAACTCTGCTTTACCTGTAGTTGCCGAAAGTAAAAACTTGGGTATTATTTTTGACGAAAAATTAAAGTTTTCTAGCCACGTAAGTAAACTTATTCAAAAATCATACCTTTCATTAGAATTATTATATGCAAACAGATCCTTACTTAACTTTAAATTTAAAAAAATCTTACTGAATCATTAGTCCTATCAAGCTTTAAATGCAGCGACTTTGTCTACGGCCCTTGCTTAGATGTTGTTGACAAGTACGATTACAGCGAATGCAAAATTCTTGTTGTAAGTTCATATATAAATTACGCAAATACGACCATATTTTAAATAAAATTAAAGAATTAACTTAGTTAAACATATCCAACAGAAGAAACTGTCATTTAGCAGTATTTGTCCATACAGTTTTACCAATTCTGTTTCTATATATCTAAAAAAATGTGCTTAACCGCCGTTATACTCTGCATCATGTAAATATACGCTCTGTTCATACATTGCATACCCCAAAGCATTGTACAGCCATGTTTCGGAAATGTTTCACTTATAATGCTGTCACGTTATATAATTCACTGCCAAATGAGTTGAAATGTTTACCTCTGCCACGATTCAAGAAAAAGATCAAACAGTATTTCTTTGAACGACAATAATGTTGTCGAGTCAAAAGAAAAATAAGTATGTGCCACAAGTATATGCCATATGCTGTATTTATATTTACGTTATTTTGCCATATTCACTTATTGTTAGGATTATTAATTAATTACTACTAAGCAGTTACACATTTTTATGTTTTTTGTTTTTCTTTCATTTTTTTGTATTGTTCATTATACTTTTGTATTATAATAACTCGTATTATGTTTTGTTGCTTTAATTAGTATGTAATAAAAACTTTTACTTGAGGTAAAGTGTAAGAGTAGCTATAAAGCTAAACGTCGCCTCATTTGTATAGTTGTAATTATTGTCCTAATTTATTGTCCTAAGTTAGATATTATTGGGTGATGTTGTAGTCACTATGAATACTATGTATATTTATAATTATACAAATAAAAGTCGATTATTATTATTATTATTACTATTATTATTATATCACCCCACATTATCTTTTCTCGATTGGATGAATGATAGTTTTTGTTTATGACTTCTTCATTCTTTATATGTATTTCCATAATTCTTATTCTTATAATAATAATTATACTCTCTCAACTCTAAATTCAGGCTGTAGACAACTTTTAACAGTACTAATAAAATACGTATAAGTTGGATCTTTAAAACTTTTTCGCTAAAAGTGTAATAAATTCTAACACAGTTGTACATATCTATGAAACTCCAATCTATCGAAAACACACAAGCAAGTCACCTACGATTGTGAGTGAGTAAGTCATTTGTAAACAATTAATGAAACTTTGAAAAAGTATTTAAATATGCCAAAAAGTTAGATACAAGTTATAGTTCAGTTGAGATGTAAGATAAGAACACTTATACAGAAAAAGTTGAACTACGAATTCAAACTTTTAAGCGCTATGCAATTGATTTTAATTAATTTTTTTATTCAGACACCACTTATCAGCTTCAAGCATTTAATCTTAATTTGAAATAACTCTTCTCTAATTTGTTTAAAATTATCAATTAATTTCATCTTTATTTAAATTCAATTTGATTTCAATAAAAGCTTGTGAATGATAATTTCAAACTTTTTTCATAAAGCCTTCTGATTTTAAGCTTGAATGGTTTTAGATTGATCTATTCTCACTCTAACGACAGAGTACTATTAAAATTATTAAAATAATTACCATAAGCGTTTTCTTAATAACGCTTTAACAGGGTGTGAAATAGTAATTCACAAATCCGCTCATTTGGATTATATTAAAGGTATCGGGAGGTTAAACACTGAACTCAAAGACATCTGAAATAAAAACTAAAATATAGTTATAATTTTAGTTTGGAGGTGATTAAGTGGCCGCTGGATTTTGAAAATGACGCCAGTGTTAATTTTCTTTTTGTATGCGAATTTATCTTATGATTTTACTATTTGTTCAAGACATATTTTGACGTTTATAATGATATAACAATAATAAAATACAATTAATGATACAAATCATTGTACATCTAAAATAATTTATATTTCTGGATAAAATCTTTACGAATACAGATGAGTTCTTTGAATTTTTTTGGGACCACTTGCAACGGCTTCTGAGGCATCTTTCTCAAAAACTATGCAAAAATGTAAAACTTTACAAAATAAGCAAATGGTTAGTATCCTCTACGATTGAAAGTCGAATCTGAAAATGTAAAATAATTAAATCGCCTTCGAAACTCCAGTCTCAATAATAGTGATCTGCACAAGACATAGATATAACAGGAAAAAAACAATATAAGCGAATAGTTAAAGCCAAAAGAGACTTATTTTACAAGTATCATCAATCAGTGTAATAAGAAAACCCGACTCTGTGGAATATTGTAAATACAAACGTAACGTAATTAAAACTTAGTCATGAAAATAAAATAATTTCTTATGAGTGATGAGATAAATAGCAACCATTTGGCAACTATTTTATTTCAGTTAATGCTATCCAACTGAAATGACATTTTGGCAATCATTTTTCGACCTCTTGTACAACATTTTCGAATCCTGTAAGCAAATTAATAATCTTTAAACCTATAACGACTAAGGAAAATAAACAAATTATCTCAAGTCTAAAGAATAAAATATCAACTAGTTATGACTAGCTACCGGTTATTTTATTAAAAAAATTTTGCTCGGAATTTTCTGAATTTATTGCAACAATAATAAAATCACTAATGTACAAAGTGCCTAAGTTTTACAATTGAAATATTTCTTATAAATTTTAATTTTCATTTAAATGATTTTAATAATATTATACGTTTAGTTACATATCTCAATATGTTATACAGGGTGGGGCAATAGTGCATCTGACCTCGAGATCTCGAGTTCTACGATAGCTAGAAATTTTTTAAAAAATTGCAAGTAAACTAGATAAAAAAGTCTATAACTGGAAATTATTTTCGAACAACAGGGCGAGCCAAGACGAAATTACAGGACCAAGTGCCTTTTTTTTTAATGGACTGCTATGTATATCAGTACATTTTTTGAAGCCTCTTTCTAGGCTCTATTTATTCCTATATTATTATTGGCTATCTCCGAACCACTTTGATGTAATGCATTTTTTTGTTGAAATATGGATATTAAAAAAAATCACCAGTCACAATTATGGATTTTAAGAAAAACTTATGTGAATACCAATTACGAGACATCTAATTAATGTTTTTGAATCATTTTCATTTCCTAAAAATGTATAGGTTGGCCAAAAATTAGTATTCAATTAAAAACTATTTAAATTGAATTTTCTCAATTTTTTCAAATGGAACACCCTGTATATTTTTCAAAGATGTGATGTAAAAATGAAAAACGAACATTTTTTTGTAAGTACTTCCCTATGGCTAATTGCAACCATTTTCGTTTTATTGAGCAATAATTACAACATTCAAAAATAAACTTATTAAAAGAGGTTTCTTCAAATAACTCAGTAGAAAAAATTATAATAAATGTTCCACATGTTGGCCATTTTGATTGACACACATCTCTATGCGCTTTTGAAATGAGGTTCCCACTGTTCCTAAAACTGCCGGTGTGATAGATCTAAAGGCAGTTATTATTCTTTCCTTCATATTTTGTACTGTTGTTGGTGTGTCTCTATAAACAATTTCCTTCACTTATCCCCATAAAAAGAAATCCATTTTTGTAAGATCTGGGGATCTAGCAGGCCATTTAGTGGGTCCATTTCTTCCAATCCATTGATGAGGGTAGGTATTATTTAAGTGGTCTCTAACTGCATTTAAATAATGTGGTGGTGCACCATCTTGCTGAAACCACATCCTATTTCGAATTCTTCCAGGGAGATTTACCAATAATTGTGGCAGATAGTTTTCCAAAAAATGATGATAAATAGCTCCAGTCAATGTACCATCAAAGAAATGTGGCCCTATTACATGTTCTCCAATAATTCCTCACCAAACGTTTAAATACCATCTGTGTTGGTTATCAACTTGCATAAAAAAGTGAGGATTTTCCGAAGTATAATAATGGAAATTGTGCCTATTAACAAATCCATTTTTATGAAAAGTTGCCTCATCAGTGAATAAAACATTATTGAAGAAGTTGACATCAACTTGCATTTTACCTCTGGCCCAATTACAAAATTGTAGGCGCTTTTGAAAATCGTCATCAGATAATTCCTGGTGCATTTGAATATGATATACATTCAACTTATTTGTTTTTAAGATTCGACCCACAAACCGTCTACTTATTCCTACTAATGAGCTCACTTCTCTTTGACTAACATGGGGATTCTCAACCGTTGCCAGCACCACAGAAAACTCATTTTCTTCGTTCACAACACGTTTTATTCTTTCACTTTTTTTATATTCGACATTTCCAGTTTCCAGAAATCTATCGAGAAGGTTTTGGAAGCTGCTAACATCAGGAAGCCTTCTTTCAGGATAACGTTGGTGATAAATTCTATTGGCAAGTAAACAATTTCTGTCTGACTCGCCCAAAACAAAAGTCATGTCTACAAGTTCCGCTTTATTAAAATTCATATTGTAAAATTCCAAATATTTTAAATTCAATACAAATTGTAACTAACGACCGATAAGTGTGATAAATGCTCCTTTGTACACGAGAATTTATACCAAACTGAGGTTTTATTGCTTGCCGAATAACGAAAACAGCAAAAAAATGTACAAAAAAACATTACAGTAAAGGATTGGTTAAATACTATTTACTCATTTCAATGGAAATGGTCCCACTAAATGGCCTCATTTCAAAATTGCATAAAGACTTGTGTCAATCAAAATGGGCAACACGTCGAATACCTATTATAAATTTTTCTAATGAATCATTTGAGGGAACCTCTTTTTTTAAGTTTATTCTTGAATTTGACATTTATTTATAAAACGAAAATGGTTGCAATTAGCCATAGGAAAGTACTTTAAAAATATGGTCGTTTTTCATTTCTACATCACATCGTCGAAAAACATACAGGGTGTTTCATTTGAAAAAAATTGAGAAAATTCAATTTAAAAAGTTCTTAATTGAAAAATAAACACTTATTTATTTATAAAACGAAAATGGTTGCAATTAGCCATAGGGAAGTACTTACAAAAAATGGTCGTTTTTCATTTTTACATCACATCGTTGAAAAATATACAGGGTGTTCCATTAGAAAAAATTGAGAAAATTCAATTTAAAAAAATTCTTAATTGAATATTAATTTTTGGCCATACTGTACATTTTTAGGAAACGAAAATGATTCGAAAACATTAATTAGACGTCTCGTAACTGGTATTCACATAAGTTTTTCTTAAAACCCATAATTGTGACTGTGGTGATTTTTTTTAATATCCATCTGCAGATGGCATTATTTCAACAAAAAAATTCATTACATCAAAGTGGTTGGGAGACAGCCAATAATAATATAGGACTGGATAGAGCCTAGAAAGAGGCTTCAAAAAATGTATAAATATACATAGCATTCCATTTGAAGAAAAGGCATTTGGTCCTGTAATTTCATCTTGGCTCGCCCTGTATGTTCGAAAATAATTTCCTGTTATAGACTTTTTTATCTAGTTTACTTGCAATTTTTTTTAAAAATTTCTAGCTATCGTAGAACTCGAGATATCGACTATTGCCCCACCCTGTATAATTCACATGAATTTAAGTATTACCGTTGTCTTATCTATACAATGCAAATTGGATCAATAAATGGCTATCTATCCATCTATCAATTTTGTAACTTTTGCATTGTTTCAGAATAAGCTAGTGTAATGTAAATAAACTGACATATTCAACTTAATTTATTTTAATACTTATTTCTTAGAACTATAAGAGTACAAATTCCAATCAGACATTTCAAAATTCAGTTTATATCAGATTGATCATAAAATACTTCAAGATTTGAGATGGCTACATTCATACATTACAAACAATTTATTTAAAAATTAAAAACTAAAACAAAATCAATCCACAGATATAGAAATAAGGTAAAGAGAATAAGCAACATCACTTACAATTATTGTTATTAAAAGCAACAATATAAATGTAATTATACGAAAGTAGTGACTTTTATAACAACATATTTTCCCCAAGAGACAAATTTAAAAGGAAACACAAATATTTTGTATTTAATATAACAAAAACGCTATGGTTTTATCTCAATTCTCCTCCTGACCTGTATAATATGTTTCTGTAATATACTAGTTGCCTTGGAAACATCATTTTATAAACTGATGTCGTAACGTAACGAACTTCCCGGAAGCCCTCTGTTAGCAAAGGCAAAATAATCAGCTGTGTACTACCTCAAAGTGTCTGAAAGTTTGTCTTACAATTGGAAAGTTATAGTAATAAACACTAAATGCCTTTGCTGCGTCACAAATTAGTTTTTCAAAGGCTAATTGCAAGTAGTATTAAAAGTAGTAGTGGGTATAACCAAAGTAGCCCTGACCTTATAGAAGTAACTACCATCAGCTACTTATTTATAATTGATTCTCACCAAACTACTCCAAATAGGACGAATTTTGGCATATTTGCGAATGAAGTTTCATTGGCGCGGCGATTCAATTATATCAAATTATGGTATTAAAACTTTATGAACAATATACTTTTATCGTTAATTAAATATGACACATACTTGTAACTATTAAACTTTCAACTGGACAAAACACCGGTTAATAATCAACAAGTTTATATCGTCCATTGGCACAGTAGAAAGACCTCGCGTATACGCTCTAGTATAATGCATCACTAGAGAACTTGCGGGCACGGATGCATCATCCGCGCTAGGAGGCATAATTTAGAACTGACCTAATTTGCTCGATATTTTGTTATGACAAGTTAATATCCCAAATTAATGACATTGGTTTAAAAAAAATATTTTACTCTCTATTGATCAAGGATAATCACACAAATTAAGTTTTCTTTAAATAGGAGGTTACATGTATTTAATCCAAGTGCATCTAGATTGTACTGTTAGGATACATAAAGCAGGAAAGTCGGTGCGTCCTATTGTTTCAGTTCATTCAACCGGAAATAAACTACAACAACTTTTAGGCATTCCAAAAGACAAAATTGAAACAAATGAATTATGAAATGAGCTGTAAGCACCGTAAACTAGATTCATGTTTCATATCGTAGAACAGATAAGTCTAGTATTGCCCAACATTCGTTTGGGAACAACCATAAAATAGATAGTAGCAATTTAAGATTAATGAGGAATGTAATAAACACTAGACTGCTGGATGCATTTGAAATGACATAGTGTGAAAATAGTATGAATAGTAACAGAGGGCCAATCCCATACAGTCCGCTCTATCAGTGAGTCACGGCTTACCGAACCTAAACAAGAGTTTAGGTATAAATAGGCGTAAGGTAAGTTTTAATCATCTCCAGATTATGCCAACTTGGTTGGCGAAACGCGCATTGTTTCAGTATATGGAGCTGTGATGTTAGTGTTTAGTTTTTTGCTTATTTTCACTAAATACTTCTATCTTCTACTCGATTTATATTCCTAATCGTCTCAAATTTAGATCTTGTATTCACTCAATAAATCTTATTTACTAGATATTCTTAAACATAGACTTCATTTAAAAATGGTATCTATTGTTGTGCCTCGAATGTCGATTGATGTTAAAAATCTGTGAGTCGTAATTTCCAAAATGCTATTTAATGATCTCCAGATGATGCCAATTTGGTCTCTATCAGCGTTGAACATAACGTGAAATGTATTGGTATCTATGAAAACGACTTCAGTATCAGAGTCACATGACTAATTCCTTTTCAATGTTGAATATATAATTATCTCTAACCCTAAATTCTTGTAATATGAGTATCATTTTTAAATTAATATCTAACAAAAAACCAACAACGGTATGTTATTTTGTTTGTGTTCAATATGACACAAATGTAATGACTTCCGATTAAAAAGATAACTGAGGTTTTAAAACCATTAAATTCTATAAATCTCTGTTCGGTTTCAATTGGGAAATTTTGCCCGGTAATTCCTAAAGTCAAAATTATTGTATGGGATTATTTTCATTGTTAATTACCAGGGTGAAAGTGAAGGATATAAATACACAAATTACTCGTAATGTTACACCAAAGTTTTACCACTACATTTAGGATTATTTTGATGCAGTTATGGGAGTTTTGTATATAAATTACAACGGAAAAGAAATATGAGAGAAGAAAATGTATACATTAGTTGCTATACGACAATGTCGATATTAAAAGTTAATGTAATTAGTATGTATTTGATATAATACTCCATCATCATAGTACCTCGTTTAATACGTAAACAACTACTTTATTACTAAACCGATATTGAAAAGGAGTATTCCTGGAAACAATTTAATCAGCCTATATTAATACTGGCTCGACAAAAATATGGGTTATTTACAGTAAATAATAAAATTTAATTCTGTAATAGTATGCTAAAAATATTAAAGAAGTGTCCTCACTTAAATTATAAATAGTTAATACAGACTTTCGCTGAAATCGTCTTAAAACATGTCTGGATATTTTAAAAATTGAAAAGAAAATTACATTTCAGTTATTATCAGAGATCGGGAGATAGCGATAAATAACGTCAATTCCTGGGTTGATGCTATGTAGGTGATATGTGATGTGTGATGAGTTACCACATCAATAAGTTATTGCGGTAGAAATTGTAATTATAAAGTCAAAATTTATCAAAAATGCAAAAACTAAAGAAGCGATGAAAAGAATTTAAAACCTGCATCACTAGAAGTGGGAATCACAGAATTTAAAAATATTAAAGAGGCAGTTGTTGTCATAAAATGTAGAGCAAAGAACAAGGGATAATTAAGAAAGCTGCTAAAGGCAAATAAAATGAGAATTACGGAATTAAAGCTCCAAATTTAAAAAAGTTGTATTAAGGGTGTAGATATTGATGACAATTTTAATAGTGACGAACTAGTAAATCTGAGATAAAGTCATGAAGAAAATGAAAACGAAATTTATAGCCATTATCAAATGTGACCCTAGAACTTTCAGGAAGATTATGGATCAAAATTATTTCTTTATAGACTGGTCCAAGTGCAGAGTTTTTGAGTATGTAAGTGTTTACAGATGTTTTAAATGTGTAACTGTAAAAGCCAAAGTAGATGTTTAAAATGTGAATCTTTAGATCATTCAACAGAAAATTGTGAAAATATTACACCCAAATGTCATAACTGCATTGAGATAGAACAAAAACTGAAAATTGACCTTGATATTAATTATTTTATTTATGACATAAGTTGTCCAGTTTACTTTAAACAAATTAAAAATCAATAGAGACAAATCACTCATTCCCCTTTTTTAGGTTAGCTGCTAGGAAAAATAGTATTGATAATGTTATAATAAATAAAATAAATCTTAATTATAGTAAAGAATAAGATACATTAAGTTTAAAGTTAAACTAACTGTCTCTTTAATGCTAGATCTGCCATAATTTAATATTAAATCATTTGTGACACAAAACTCTTATTTAACTGTTGGCATTAGTGAAACATAGTTTTCTCTCGATATAACGGATGACATGTTCGAAATATCTGATTATACTCTAATAAGAAGTGACCGCCCGTCAAGAGAAGGGTGTGTTGCTCTTTATTTCAAATCTTGCATTTTTAAAAACATGTCCTTCTAAACTCAATAATTCCTACTAACAAGTCTGGATTGCGAAAAGGGCGCAGTACCTACTACTAAGTAATATAACTGATGACATTTTACAAGCCATTGACAACACTCAAATCACCTCTTTGATATTATTTGATATGATCAAAGCTTTTGATTTTGCAGACATTAATTGCTTAATTACAAAATTAAGTTATTATGGTATATCTGTAAATAATTTTTCTCAGTAGCAAACAACAGTTTATGAGTTTCAATACAAGAAACTAGAAGCAAACATCACAATATAGATCAGTTGAATCCGGTATCCCACAAGAATCTATTTTGGGACCACTTCTCTTTAACATATTTATTGCAGATATATCAAGACCTCAGCTACAGTCAAAACTATACATATATGCTGATGATATTCAGCTGATGTATACTTTTTTCCTACGGAATTTTAAATTGCTGAACTTCACAATAATGATTTGTTATTTATACGAATGGACAATCCACTCGTAAATTAAATGCTAACAAAAGTCAAAATATTGTTTGTGGAACTCTCTAGCAGTTACCGAATGTCGGCGAACTTAATATTCTAGTAAATAATGAAGCAATTGCATCAACCAATAGCGTTAAAAATCTTGGTGTCCATTTTGATTCTTTACTAAACTTTTCAAGTCACGTAAATATTATTTGCAAAAAATCTTTTTATTCATGATAAGACAAATAGAAAAATTCTCATAAAATTCCTTTATTGGTGTGACCGGTTTCGTGAACAAGTAAATTTACTTCACATCATCAGACACAGGACTACAATAATTAAAGAAAATGAGTGTGGTGGTTACATACATAAATATAAATATTAATAAGTTAATAAAACTTAAAAACAAGAATACAGAAGACAATTATTTCCATTTTTTTATCTAACCCCGTTATGAAATGTCAAGTTTTAAATGCATTTGTGACGTTACGAAACGTCACATTTTTCATAACTCAGTCCCATTACATAACTGAGTGATATAATGAATTTTTACGTAACTGATTATTATCATTTTCTTATTTGAAAGCGGGATTAGATAAAATTTTGTACTTAACACGTTACGAGAAGTAATTTTACTTGACTCATGTAATTTGCAAAACTCGCTCGCTTCGCTCGCTCGTTTTGGCAAATATTACATTCATCAAATAAAATTAGTCTTTTCATAACTGGTTACGTAAATAACTATCATGTACTTGTAAAAAAAAACTTATTGGTAAAAAATTTTTTATAAAATTTGTTTACAAGAAAGATTGAAATTATTTAAAATAATAAGGATTACGTTAGTTTGAATTATAATATAGAATTATGTAAAATTTAATTAATTGTGTAAAAAAAATCTTTTTATTGTTTGAAACAGTTACATTCATTTAAAAAATATCTTGATACAAATATTAGATTATTGCTGCTAAAACTATGATTCTATCGCACTTAAACTACGAAAACATTGTATACAGTCCCTGTCTTTCACAGGATGACAAATACTTACGATATTTTGCAACTCTGCCCCAATATGGTCATATTACTCCGCACTTATATGCCTTTAGATTATTGAATATGTGTGAAAGGAAATTTATACACATTATGAGATTTGTTTTAACCGTTTTGAGAGCAGAAATTATTTGTTTAATAAAATATAAAAGCGCACTGTAATTCACAATAGAGATCTTAGACAAATTGAGAACAAAGTTGGTATTTATTCTTACAAAAATTCATCTTTTCGATCTTCCCTTTCATTCATAGCAGCATAAATTATTAATAATTTGCCAATACAATATCACAACATGCCGATAACAATAGTTAAATCAAAATTAAAAGAAGACATAATTTTATTTAGATTAGAAAATGTACAAATGTTCTAAATTAAAAAAGGATTCTTTTTTATTTGTTCTTATTTCATGCTGATATATTATAACTGTATATTTTTGTACAGCGGAAGTGTTGTAAAGAAACACCGTTGATACACTTCCTTTTGGAAAAAATGTCATGTCTGTACTTGTCCTGCTTTTTTTTTCCAACCTTGTGGTTATTTTGGCGAGTTCATTAATCAGACGTGATCAAAGACGATGATGATGATCAACAAAATCCCTAAGTGAAAATTAACTCAGCACCCTCTACCTCGACTGGATCAGCGAGCCAGCATGAATATTCCACCTCAAAAGGAAGTGAAATATCCAAAATGAAACGATTGAATTAAATCTCTTAAATCACTATAGTTTATACATAACTGAATAAATTTTAAAATTTATGTAAAAATTTCAAAATTGATACAAAAATTTATGCAGAATGTATTAATTTATATTTTTACACGGTAAACTGTCACCGTGAGTAAAAGCTGATTTTGGTAAGTGAAAATCGACATTTTCTGTGCTTGTCAAAAACCGTTCAATTTCACGTCTTCGTCATGAAAATTTTTACAGTTTGGTAAATTTTTTGGCATTGCCTAAGAGTGAATGTAACGGATTTTTATTTAGATAATTTTCTTAACAATAGAAATATAACAATTTTACTTCCAATGAGAAAAATTAAATACAGTTCAACCATTAATGTATATTTATATTTAAATCTTACATGAAATAAAAATTTTACATTTACTTAGGAGGATGAGTAAAATACTAGATTAGAATTTTCCTATAAATTACGTGACATGAATAAGGTACTTGCTCGGAAACTCTATATAAAATTGCTGAATAACAGTTTATTCTCGTTTTTCTCATCAGCATTAAATAAAATTTTCGATGAAGCAATTTGTGCATATAGTTACGTAAGCAACGGGTTCTTTTTAAAAGGGAATGTATAATTACTATTAATTACCGACTGTTGGTAGAGTAATAATGATGAAAATGAGTCAATAAGAATATATTGTCCAATTATTATAATTTAGGTGAATGCAAATATCCGGCGAAGACAGTAAGTAGTAAACAAATTATTAATAACTTATTCAGGCTTCATGGCTATCATGGATGTAGAACAGATCTTTGTATTTTAATTTTATTCTTTGTATATACAGGGTAGCTCAAATTTCAGTCCCACTTTTTAAACTGTTATGATTTTGCAGTATACATACAAGTCAGTCTGGCACTTGTCTTAACTACTTAAAAGTTTCAACACTATTTATATTTTTCTTCCAAAATATCATCTACTTAACGCCATCTGAAAACAACTTTGTGTAAGTTTAAAGTCTACCACTATGTGTATTTATAGTAGTTTAAACATTTTGACGTACTTTCAGTCTGTGCAAGAGGGAAGTATCACTTTGGCACTCTGAAATACGGCGGTGCGATGAATTATTATTACGGTACAGTTTCAAGCGCCAATTCCTGTTTTAGAGTGTACAAACACCACTTTTCACCATTAAGCGGGTAATGCAGGCGGGGTAACTACAGTGAAGACACGGAAATATCTATGAGTTTAGAAACGTTGACTCGGGATCGGACAAAATAGAAGTATTAAAATAAAAAAAACACTTCTCTTACTATATCGACATTTATTATTGCAAAGTACTATTACATACACGCTATATGTACACTTGTTAATTACACTACAGTACATACAGAGTGATACTAGCAAGCAAGTATGCAGTGACGGAATGTAACGGTATAAATAACAGGTGGTTAGACGGTCAGAAGCAACAGAACAAAAATGACTACAGCACGAATATTAGATACGAGGAAGCCAAACCCATTGTAATACCCAAGCAAACTATATCTGTATTTAGAGAGATTTGATTACACACCGGTACTAGTCGTGTAGCATAGCTATAAGAAAATATATGGATTTACAGCAAGGTACCTTAAAGATTCAAACAGAAGGTACATATGCTAGTAGAGTGCTACCTCGAGGATCGAACAATACAAGGTAGCCGGCAGGATATCAGGCACAGCACATGTACTGGTGACGTGATCTGTTAGGAATAAATTAGATTAATACTGAACCCTGGAGAGAAAATAACAAATTAGTAATACGATATCGAAGTCACAATAATAACCAAGCCGGCCGTTTGTCCAAATTCCCACCTACTATCACTTCCTGGTTTCGCAGTGGCGCGGCGGTGATAGTAATGAATCGGTATCGACCCGTCTGGTCTGGCAGAACGGTGAAGAACAACTGTCACAGAATTCGCTTTCTGGGTGGTTTTTCCTAAGAACGGTTAAAGCTTGGTCCAACTGCTGCAAACGGTACTCGAAGAATGACTTATTTCACTATCTAAAATATCTGAATTAATAATAGCAGTCAGAGCGGACGGAAACGCAAAAAATCGACACACTAGATATTGCCTGCGTCACAGTGACATATCATTTGGCAGCCAGCTTGCAATAATGACAGAAAATTTTACAAATATCAAAACTACGGAAATATGTAAGTCTTCATATCAACTTGCAATATTTTTAAAAAGGGATTTTACTAATTGAAAGGTATATCATGATAACGGTTACAACTGCTGCTCACGGTGCTCGGAGAAAGACTTACTCTCAGTGTTGCCATGAATGAAAAAATTCAAATCTACTAAGTAATGATCTTGAAATGTACTTAATAATCTCGAAATGTACTAAATAGTTATTTTTCTTTTTCTTTAATTTATTTCTAGGGTTGCGTGTGGTAACTAGAAGGTTGTCAGTCATGTCATCGATAAAGTGATTAAACCTTTTTTGAAGGAATGTATTACGTATGTATATTAAGTGATAAAATAAACAAATAAAACTATAAACTAAGAATTTTTAAACAAAAAAACATATTGTCGAGAGTTACCAACATAAAACGAAAGATCAACCAACAACAGTACAACGCATCTCAACTACAGGATATAAAAACACCATAATTACGTCGCTATTGGTCAGGTGGTGCCACTTTTCTGATTATTAATAATTGTGAAAATGTTAAAAAACATTTACTTATGTTTGCAAAACTTGCTAAATTCAGTAGTACTAAATATAGTACTAATGTATCAGATCTTGCCGAAACTGTACTAGATTTGCATCAAATGATTAGGTCAGAATGTATTGATCTAGTACAATTGTACTAACAGTGGCCACATTGCTGACTCTTAATGTCTATAATTTCAAGTAATAACAGCAGGCAGGGAAGATGGAAGCGCAAATAAGTGATCTAAACCCCTCCCTTTCACTGTAAAATCTGTGGTAAAGCGGTTTGATTGTATCTGTCATACACTGGCGATATTTGTTATCTCTCTACGCCACCAACTGTCAGCCGTAAAGTAGCACTTGTATTAATTCTTTATTATACTAAGAAGCAAAAGGCAGTCATAGAAATGTTCGGATGTAATAAAAAGATTTGTTCCAACAGCAGACTCGGACTAGTTTGAAACCGTCAGAAATATTCACCCAGTTAAGTATTAATGTAAATACAACGAGCTTAGCGTATATGAAGCAGCTGAGTGAATATTTCTGATGGTTCTCAAATTGGTCCGAGGCTGCTGTTATTATTAATAGCTATACTAAAACTCTGATAAAATTAAGAGAAAATATTGAAAAATGAGTAATTTCGTTACCATGCACAGCTAAATACCATACTATACAGGTTGATCTACCACGAGTGTGCCAAACTTCAGAGGCTGGTAATTTATCAAAAAATAAATGTACTTTCATTAATAAACATATGTCCTAAAACGCATAATAAGGGAGCTACAACCTCTTGAAGGAGGTTGATGAATATCAATTTTTCGATTATAAGTCCGATATAGTAGTGATTAAAAAAATGAAATTTTCATACATTACGGCCCCAATGTAGGCGCATAAAATTAAAAAATTTCGTAATTAACAGCTTGCTTTATTGTGGTATTTTTGAGGGGTGAGGGGTAGTTTTCTACCCCAAACTTTTTTGACGTCACTTCCGAAGCAAAACTTTTATATAACATTATTTCCCATGCCATGACTCAGAAAAAAGTATTTTTCAAAATTTCTGTCACACCAGCCGTTTTTGAATAATTTGCGTTGAACGGCGATAAGGTTTTTCATGTGAAATAAACAACATTTTTATTACAAAATTAAAAATCAATGTACAACACAGAAATAACGTACTTAATAGCTAAAAGAGTAACTGTTCAAAATAACCTCCTTGAGCACGAATACACGCCTGACAACGACGAATAACTGAATTATTAATTTCAGCCATGTCACCATTGTTTATGATATAAGCTAAACTAAGAACCTTATTGCCATTCAACGCAAATTATTGAAAAACGGCTAGTGTGACAGAAATGTTGAAAAATACTTGTTTCTGAGTCATTGCATGGGAAATAATGTTATTTAAAAGTTTTGCTTCGAAAGTGACGTCAAAAAAAGTTTGGGGTAAAAAACTACCCCTCACCCTTAAAACTACCTCTCACCCCTCAAAACTACCTCAATAAAGCAAGCTGTTAATTACGAAATTTGTAATTTTATGCGCCTACATCCATCGGGGCCATAATGTATGAAAATTTCATTTTTTTAATCATCACCATATCGGACTTATAATCGAAAAGTTAATATTCATCAACCCCCGTCAAGGGGTTGTAGCTCCCTTATTATGCGTATTAGGACATATGTTTATTAATGAAAGTCCATTTATTTTTTGATAAGTTACCAGCCTCTGAAGTTTGGCACACTTGTAGTAGATCACCCTGTATAACAGAACTTTCGTTTTCTCTTTGTGTATCTTTGTATCTATATTAATTTAGTTTTAGTGCCTCCTTATATTAAAATCATATCAATTTTATGATTAATTGGAGACATTATTATTGCATGTTATTTTTACATTTTTTTACATAAAGTAATAAATATTTGAAAATTTTAACTTGAAGGTATTGTTTTTTCAACAAATTTTCTTTTGTTTCTAAATCCGTCAATACGACCTTCTTGAATGTATGTACAACTTTTACGAGGAAAATCTGTCTGAACAGATTAAAAAATAACAGAGGTAATAAACAGTTTTCAAAACAGTTTTTATGAAACGGTAGAGAATAATAATACTAATAATAGTAATAGTAACATACAAGAAAGCTTAAAACTTACAGATTTTTAAAAAATGTGAAATAATGACGACTATATTGTTCGAATGGATGAGGGTAGATTCCTGGACCGTTAAAAGATGCCTTTTTCAAAGTCAAACGCTATTTTAAAAAGTATAACTGAAAATTGGATAAAATTTTTAATGTTTTCAAACTATTTAAAAACAATTTAATTCTGGGCGTCGTGAAACCCTGCGTCGTTGTGATAAATTCGTTACAATAGCACTAATTTGTAATTTACTACATATCTCCCTTAATCATCTACAATATATCATGTATTTATTCATGCAGTTGCAAGAAAATAGTGGTGGAAATAAATTAAATGTGGACCACCTTGTACTACAAGTATTATAACCGCTTTTATTCACAAAACATTATAAATCAACAAACTCATTTTGAGGTTTTGGTTATAATTTTTTTCTTTTATTTACTGAGCCTTGAGTTTGTATGCTATGAAGGATAACAAAGTCAAATAAATTATAATTAAAAGATATTTTATGGTACGACGTTAAAAATATATACTTGCTTTTACTAGAAACCTGTGTCATATTATTTGCTCATGACTGAAATATTGTGGCTGAACCTTTTTTAACTTAGCTTTGTATTTTATTATCCTTCTATATATTTGCAGGATGTGTTATATAAATCTTCATGGTCTAAAAATCTTATGCTTCAAATAAAATAAGTTGAATTGCTATTATTGATCACTGTAGGAATCATTTTTCTGGGCGCTTAAACTTTTTCTTTATCCAGTCTTGACTGTCTGAACTCTAATTTAAAACTGACTCCATATGCAAGAGGATTGGTTTTATACATCTGGAATACGATATTCTGGATAATCTATGGTAATTCTAGACCACCCGAAATAATACATTTTACGGACCTATAAGGCACCATACCTTGATCGATTGAGATACTATAACCTGATATCTATATGAATAAGTTAACATTTTTTCACATTTAAAGCCAAATTAGTTTTGTTACTCATTCTTTAGGAGGGAGACTCAATGATATCCTTGAACTTCCCTAATTGCTTTCGGTTTCCATATTTTTAAGACGAAGATTGTTACATTAAAGTTGTCTTATTCTTAACTATTTTTTTTTACATTACAAAACATATACAAAATTTATACACCAGTTAACAGTGAGAAATTCAGATGTTATTATTAAAAAAGTTATTATGACAGATTATAAATGAAAATCTGATAATACTTCCCGCATAAATTCACACCCTACACTTATTTCGAGCCAAGGAAAATTTAATTTCTAAATAATAAATTGTTGTGGATACTTTTCGCATGGACGGGTTAAACCTCATAAATATTCTCCTACTAAAAATTTTAAACTTTCCCACTTTGATAATAAATTACAAATTATCTTTGTTAGTGTAAATTGTAGTATATACACGATAAATTATTACGAGTTTAAAGGTATTTTACAATTTATGGGTATTATTTTTGACATCATAATTCTTGATAAATTTTCTTACGCCCTCAGTTATTACATAACTTTGATATACATACGAATTTTAATATTAGGCATTAATTTAAAATGTTCTTAAAGCTAATAATAATATATTTTCATAGTTTAAAAGTTCTTGTTAGTGGTAGATAAACTCTTAAAATCTTTTTAATGAATGTAAGTTCAATCGTAATAATTGTGCTAAAGTAACCTTCATTAAGACAGTGAATCTAAAAAAAAACTTGTCAATTATTTTCACTAGAATATATATGAATATTGCCTCAAGATCCTGTACTTGGACCAGACTTATTTTTAATTCGTATAAAGAAGTAACATCCAATATACATTGCTAACTAATATAGTCATACAAACAATGCACTATGTATATATATATATATATATATATATATATATATATATATATATATATATATATATATATATATATATATATATATATATATATATATAATCCGCTCGATAGCCAATATCGATCTATCATGATTTGAAGGTGTAATTCAATGCAGGTCGGGGTATTTGCCCGCTGAGTAGTTGTTTCCTTCAAATCATATTTAATAACACATTAGTTTAGTCCACCTGGGCTAGGGGTCGCCGCTCTCGGTACTTGCTGTGATGCAAGTCGCTATCCGCCACGGAGACATCTAGGATGTCGGTCGGATAGTAGCATTCAGACCAAATGAGAAGTTTCATACCTCTCACCACTATTCACTTCACCTTAGTTAGTATATAACTAGCAGGTTGGCCACTATCATTTGTCTGTTCCATAACCTATGGCATACTGAAGAGAACAAATAAGTTCGAAATCGATCTATGTCTGGTTAGGAATTGACAAATGATATTGGCTATCGATCTATCATGATTTGAAGGTGTAATTCAATGCAGGTCGGGGTATTTGCCCGCTGAGTAGTTGTTTCTTTCAAATCATATTTAATAGCACATTAGTTTAGTCCACCTGGGCTAGGGGTCGCCGCTCTCGGTACTTGCTGTGATGCAAGTCGCTATCCGCCACGGAGACATCTAGGATGTCGGTCGGATAGTAGCATTCAGACCATATGAGAAGTTTCATACCTCACACCATATATATATATATATATATATATATATATATATATATATATATATATATATATATATATATATATATATATATATATTAAATTCGTTTTCCGGGTATGCTCCCGCGTAGGTGATAGGCCCCGAGGGGGGACCGTGGTTGTCTGAACGACGTTTCGGCAGAATCTCATCTGCCATCTTCAGGTTCTAACCGATAACTGCTTACTGCGGCTTCTGGTTACTCGAACTGAAAATTTTCAGTTCGAGTAACCAGGCCGCAGTAACCATTATCGGTTAGAACCTGAAGATAGCAGATGAGATTCTGCCGACCCGTCGTTCAGACAACCACGGTCCCTCTCGGGGCCTATCACCTACGCGGGAGTATACCCGGAAAACGAATTTAACATTCACCACCCGCGAAAACCTGAAAAACAACATATATATATATATATATATATATATATATATATATATATATATATATATATATATATATATATATATATTGTTACGCCACTGGACTGTGCAGACTGGTTAGATTAGGCTGGAATTATACACGAACGGCCGGGAATATTCTGGAGTGCTCTAGACCGGGAGAATGGATGTATAAATAAGACGCACGGTGGGCCGAGATTTAATCTTAAGTTGAACGTGAACGAGTGAAGAAGCAATAAGAAAGAGACTTATAAGTGTTCAGTTGTGATTATAGTTAAGACATTAATTAATCTATTGTTATTAATTGTTAATTAGTAAATAAAGTAGTGAGTAAGTGTTACCTGGACTTTCAATCAACGAATCTACGAGTAGAGGTGTTTATGTGGATAGCAAACACGTGACAATTTGGTGTCGGAAGTGGATTGGAAGAGAAATTTCTGGAATATTCGAAAAGGTTCTACAGTGTTCTTCTCAGAAATTAGTGGTAACACGAAGAATTGAACTACTGGACAGTGTTTGAGGACTATTTCTGGACTGAATAGTGACTTTAAAGTGGATTTTCGAGAAGTTCTAGAACATTCGATTTAGAAATAGCTGCAAATACGCGAGTGCCGCTAGTTATAACGTGTCGTGGACTGAGAAAAAGGACTATTAGTGCAATTTCGGGAAAATTCTAGAACATTCTATTTGAAAACAACAGGAGATACGTGAATTGTGGCGACGGGAACGTGTTGTAGACTTGAAAACAAGACTGTAAGTGATTTTTAGTGACAATTCTAGAACATTCGATTTGGAAACCACAGAAGATACGTAAACTGTGTTAACGGGAACGTGTTATAGACTCAAAACAAGACTTATTAGTGATATTTCGTGAAAATTCTCGAACATTCCGTTGCACAATTAGTGGAGAGAAGTGAATTTTATCAACACAAAAAGAAGTATAGACTCTAAATAAGACTTCCTAGTACTGTTTCGAGATTTTTTTCTGGAACATTCCATTATTAAAACAAACGTGATAGCAACATTTTACGGACTTTATAGTGTAATAAACTTTATTCTGAAGTTGATTTACGTGTCGTGAGTTAATGCAAATAACAAGAAGTATGGCAGAGAAACAAACACAGGACTTGTTAGCAGCGTTGTTGGAACGAATGAACGAACAAGAGAGAAGACGACAGGAAGAAAAAGACGAACAAAGGAAGATTACGGAAGATCA